>JAFEMH010004096.1:0-227315 GCA_022495995.1 Adenophora triphylla var. japonica | reverse complement strand
GCGGTCTCCCATGACCTCGAAACATCCCCTTGTTACACTTGCTTGGGCGGTCGCCCGCTGACCCTTTGGGCGGTCGCCCGCGATGGCGAATTTGTCCCGATTCCCTATTTATTTGAATTTTACTAGTAACCTCCGGGCACGATCCTCGAACAAAATAAAGTTGGAACTAAACCTTTCCGGATACGAATTAATCCTTTTAACCTAGGTTATACTTAGAACAATTTGTATCATTTAATGACACCTTAAATGGATTAAATTGGAAATACGGAAGCATTCTATCTCCGACTTAGAAAGCACTTGGCAGTTTATTAGAGGTGAATCCAACTTGGTAGAGTTAACTTGGATCCTTGTAGAGATCATATATTGTCGTATAATGACCTAGTAAGATGGGTTGGAGATATCTCATCATCTTAATTGTGTACCTATTCATAGCGGTATTATGCTTAGTGTATTAAATAAATCTTTGCACTCTGATTATTGGTTGAACATGAGTATATATTACCATGTAATTATATTGCTTATTTATGCATAGTGTGTTAAAGAAATGTTGCACTATGATGTTGGTTGAGCATGAGTATACTTTACCATGTTGCTATGTTGTTTATCCCCTTTGTGGATTATATTTCAAGTATCTATTATGTGCTTGATAATGTTGAATACTTGATATAGTATTGCTATCTTCATGATATCTTTGTTGTGAAGTATGTATCCCTACTTTGGATCATACAATGTTTGGTTAAGCAAGTATGTTATTCTTGTGCTTAGTTATGTAAATCCATTGGTATTGATGTATTTGTTGTTGGACAATGTATGGAATTATAATGGCATCGAGCCAAGTTCATTATAATTCATACATTGGTAACCCAATTGTCCCCCTTGTGTGGGATTTGTGGGCTAGCATCTCCTTTTGAGGTAGATGGTCTAGTTTCACCGGGGATATGACTGTGTGTCAGAATCCCTATGGTACTGTTACTGTTCATGGTTCCGGGACCGCTTCATCAACTGTTGCTGCTGCTCGGATGTGTATATCCTTTTGGGAGTTAAAACCTTGGCTCAGTATCCTTCTAAGTGTTACTTTATCGTACTTATGTGGTTGTGATATATTCATAATGAGTGTACAAGTTGTTTCCAACCGGTATGGGACGGTTGGCGGCGAAACCTCTGCAGTAATGTGGATATGTCTTTTGATGTGTTGCATCTTATATGGCATATTGCTTTGCATTCATAATAGCTTCTTTGAGATTTATTCTCACCCCTCTCCCCTTCTTGTTTTAGATTCCGAGACAACGGGTGGACCAGCCAAGTAAGGGCGGTGAGGAGTTTGGAGGTTATATTGTGGGAATTGTCGGGGTTTAATTAGGTTGGTATAGAAAGTGTATTTTGGTATAATTCATTTATGGGAATGTATTTATAAATCTTTATTTTATGCTATAACCGAGGCCATTTTGTAATTAAAATAGTTCTTACTTCCTAAGTTAGTCAACTATTTCTCCATTGTGAAAAGGTGTAGATTTATATTTTGAAAGGGTTATAATAATTGTATTTATTTTTAAAAGATAATTAAAGATTTTAAAAGTTTAGAAATTTGGGTTAGTTTGAGGACGCTCCAGCTCGGGACACGTGTAGGTTCCGGGTCGGGGTCCTCACACCAGCAACACAGCCATCAAGCATAAGATCTTTCAGCTCAACAAAGCCCCACATGTGCCCCTAAGGAGCCACGTCAGGGACGAGGTGATCAGCTTGCATCCTTATGAGCTAGCAACTAATATGGCGGCTAGGGAGCAAGTTCTCGTCATCCCAGGGCTTATTGATGGATGTACGACGAGCAGACTCTTAGTCGACATGGGGGCCTGCAAGGATATCCTGTTCACAAAACATTCCAGGAGATGGGTCTCTCGAATGAGCAGCTTGAAAGGTATGATGGCGGGTTGGAAGGCTTCACCAACCACCGGGTCGATGCCAAAGGACAGATCGAGCTAGATGTCGACTTAGGCCAGCATCCCTACAGGGTCGTTTCTAAGGTAAAATTTATTGTCATAGATGTCAATAGTGATTATGCTGCTATCCTTGGAATTCCTGGCCAGGTCGCACTGGGGATGGTGGCCTCAATTCCCCATCAGCGAGTTAAGTTCCCCACACCAGCTGGAGTCGGCTGTGTTCAAGGCACAGCTCGATCATATCTTGATCATGTCCTTCGAGAAAGGAAGAGGAGGGAACTGGAGATTGAAATTGCAGAGGGGTACTTAAAGTTGTCCCAGTCGGTCACCAAAACTACTCGACTATCTACCATCACCATCGTGGACTAGTCGACCTATCGCTCACCTGACGAGATCATGACTGAGTCGACACGTCACTCTGAAACCACTATGGTCGATCCGGATACAGTTATGGTCGACCAAGTCTCCATAGGCAAGCTATGCCTCCAAATCGACAATAACTCGGGGGCCACCACCAGTGAGACTGCAGATGAGCTGGATGAGATGATAGCTGAGGAAGCTCCACACCTGGGGGCCGAAGAAAGAAAGAGGGTCAGAGAAATCATCATTGAAACCCTACAATTCAGAGACGGTCCAGAGTTGGAAGCTGTAGACGAGTTGGAATCAGTGATTACAAACCCCTCCTATTGTGAACAGAAAATTCAAATCGGAAAGCAATTGTCAACTGAAGAAAGGCTGGAAATCGTCGAGCTACTCAAAGAAAGCAATGATGTCTTTGCATGGCGAGTAGAAGATATGAGGGGAATAAAGGAAGAAGTCACTGTACATAGGTTGGAGGTTAACCCGACCATAAAGCCCAAACCTCAGAGACTGAGAAGTTTTGCTCGCGACAAAGAGGAGGCCATTAAACTCGAGGTACAAAAACTTTTGAGTGCAGGTATAATCAAAGAGGCTACACATACAACCTGGCTAGCCAATGTGGTCATGGTGAAGAAGTCAAATGGCAAATGGAGAATGTGCGTCGACTTCACCAATCTCAACCTTGCCTGCCCAAAGGATAGCTATCCTCTCCCTAGAATCGAAAAGCTTGTTGATTTCATTGCTGGTCACTCCACCCTCAGCTTTCTAGATGCCTATTCAGGCTATCATCAGATCAAGATGCATAAGGAGGACATCGTGAAGACAGCTTTCCAAGCAGCTGGAGGCATCTACTGTTATACCATGATGCCATTTGGATTAAAAAATGCAGGAGCGACCTACCAACGTATGGTCAACAAGGTCTTTGCTTCACAGATTGGCCGAAACATGGAGGCCTACGTCGACGATATGGTCATCAAAACAAAGACCAGGCGTCACGTGGTCGACCTAAAGGAAACGTTCGCCAACCTGCGAGCAAACGACATGAAGCTTAATCCCAGCAAATGTGTTTTTGGTGTAGCAGCGGGCAAATTCCTTGGATTTATGGTGTCACAATGAGGAATAGAGGCAAACCCAGAAAAGATCAAGGCTCTAGTCGACATGCATGAGCCCACCAGTGTCAAAGAGATGCAGCGACTTAATGGAAGAGTGGCAGCACTAGGTCGCTTCATATCCAAGTCGGCGGAAAGATCTCTCCCCTTCTTCAAAACTTTGAGGGGGACGAAAATTTTTGAATGGACGGCCGAATGTCATTCGTCGTTCCAACAGCTTAAGGATTATCTCGCTACTCCACCTCTATTGAGTAGCCCAACCACTGGAGAGACTTTGTTCGTGTACCTGTCTGTGGGGACAAACGATTCTGGCGGTTACGGTTCGAGAAGAGGAAGGGCTTCAAAAGCCCGTGTACTATGTTAGCAAGGCCCTATCAGATGTGGAAGGCAGATATTACAATGCTGAGAAGGTCACTTACGCCCTGGTAGTAGCTTCAAGGAAGCTGCGAGCTTACTTCCTGGCTCATCCTATCGTGGTGCTCACGAATGCACCCTTGAGAAAATTTTTGCACAAGCCCGAGAGTTCAGGTCGCTTACTCAATTGGTCAATTGCCCTCACGGAATTCGACATCGAGTATCGACCTCGAAAGGCGTTGAAGGCTCAAGCCTTGGCAGACTTCTTGGTCGAGCTTACGCTCACCAAGGAAGATAGCGAGGTGTGAGTTCAAAAAGAAAAAGAAAAAGCTAAGGGAAAAGAACAAGAGTCCCAGCCCGTCACTACTCTACCCGACGATTGCTGGAAAGTCTACTCGGATGGGTCAGCTACAAAGAATGTCAGTGGAGCTGGGATTGTTCTGATCGAGCCAGAGGCTGGGACAGTATATGAGGAATCATTAAGGTTCAAATTTGATGCCTCCAACAACCAGGCAGAGTATGAGGCCTTAGTGGCAGCCATTGAGTACGCCAAATGCTTTGGAGCGACTAAAATCATGGCATACTGTGATTCCCAACTAATAGTCAACCAGGTTAGAGGCGAGTATGAGGTACTAAACTCCACCTTAGTCAAATACCACGACCTGGTGAAGGAACTGACAAAAGACTTAGAGTTTTGGGAAATCCAAAGGATTGGTCGAGAAGACAATGAATTGGCCGACTTGCTCTCAAAACTGGCCACCACAGACGAGCCACATGAAGAACCCATCTCCTACCTCGAGAACCCAGCTTATGAAAGGGTCAAAATTCAATGTGTGGAAGACCCCTTGAGAAATTGGGCTTACAACAAGTGCTGGATCGAGGAAATGAAGGCATACCTGGAAAGTGGCGAGCTCCCTGAAGACGAGAAGAAAGCTCGATCTATCAAGAAGAAAGCACCGAGATATGTTATACAAGGAGGCATGCTATTCAGAAGATCATACACTAGACCACTGTTGAAGTGCATTCATCCTCAAGAAATCACTCAGTTAATGCATGAGGAGCACAGTGGAATTTGTGGTGGACACCCGGGGGCCAGGACTCTAGCCGACAAATTGATCACTTTGGGGTATTATTGGCCACACATGAGAGCTGACACTCATGACTTTGTTCAGCAATGTGATCAATGCCAAAGGTTTGCAAGTATGTGTCATTGCAATTGACTATTTCACCAAGTGGGTCGAAGCAAAGCCACTAGCTCGCATCACAGAGGAAAACGCCATCAACTTCATACACGACTTCATCTGGTGTCGATTTGGAATTCCTCGAGCTATAGTTTCAGATAATGGGTTACAGTTCTCCAGAGCCTTCGAGGAAGAAATGAATAGAGTGGGGGTCAAACATTGGCAGTCATCTGTTGCATACCCCCAAGGAAATGGGTAAGCTGAGGCAGCGAATAAGCTCGTCCTATCTTCATTAAAGACAGATTTAGTTGGTCGACGCAGTAACTGGTTGGACGAACTCCCCCTTGCTATTTGGGCAGTTCGCACAACCACTCGGGGGCCTACTGGGGAAACCCCATTTGCTCTTACATATGGATCAGAGGCCATGGTACCTGCTGAGCTGCGATTTCCTACTGCTAGAGTAACCTTTTTCGATCAAGAACAGAACAACACTAACAGATTGATCGACCTGGATTTGATCGACGAGAAGCGAGACACGGCTTACCTTCGGATGGTCAACTACAAGCAGCGAACTAAAAGTTACCACGACAAGAAGGTAAAGACAAGGTCATTCCAAGTAGGAGATCATGTGTTGAGAAAGATTGAAGCAACAGGAAGGAGAACCCAACAGAATAAACTATCTCCTAACTGGGAAGGTCCTTATATTGTTACTCGAGTCATCAAAGAGGGGACTTACATGATAGCTCATCCGGATGGTGAGGAATTGAAGCATCCATGGCACGCCACTCACCTCATTAAGTACTACTTCTAGTTCAAGTCCCTAGTTTAGTTCAAAATTAAGGCAGTTCCCAAGTTTGAATTTGTCATAGTTCTAGCTTTCCATTTGATGAAAGCATGTTCCTACTTCAATAAAAAAACAGCAGTTTTATTCTACCAAACATTGTGCTACATTAATTTCAACAAGCTCGACTCTCAGTCAGCTTCGTTTTAACAAGCTCGATTCTTAATCAGCTTTGTACCTTCAACAAGTCCGACTCTTAGTTGACTTCGTTCCACGAGCTCGTCTCTTAGTCAGCTTCGCTTTAACAAACTCGATTCTTAATCAGCTTTGTTCCTTTAACGATTTCGACTCGTAGTCGACTTCGTTCAACAAGCTCGACTCTTAGTCAGCTTCGTTTTAACAAACTCGAATCTTAATCAGTTTTGTTCCTTTAACAAGTCCGACTCTTAGTCGACTTCGTCCTAACGAGCTCGACTCTTAGTCAGCTTCATTCTAATCAGCTCGATTCTTAATCAGCTGTATACTATTAACAAGTCCGACCTTAGGTCGACTTCGTTCTGATAAGCCCGACCTTTGGTCAGCTTTGGTCTCTTAAAAAGGTTCGACTCTGAGTCAACCTCGTTTACAAAAATCCTTATAAGTCTAAGGTTGACTAAATTACCATGAGGCCAGGTCGACCCTAAGCTTAAGGTGACTTATTCGTCCTATTACATCTAGCTCGACACACACATGCTGAAATTAAAAGCATACAGCACACAAAGATATAAATTCAGCTACGATTGTATATAAATAAGTCTCCCAAAAGCGAGCCAAGACTTGAGCAAAATAAAAGTTATGGAGTTTTATGCCTCCCAAAAACTGGGCCAAGGCCTTTAAATAGTTACAAACGCATGAAGCAGAATTGTTTTGGGACTTGTTCCTCTACACATAAAGTTCAATAAATTCAAACGACTGGGCCGGAGGCATCTGGGTCGTCATTGGCAGTTCGATCATCAGTAGTCGGTCCATGTTGCTGAGAGCTTAAAGGTTTACCCGACTCTGAGTAGACCCGCTGCTCAGGTTCTTCATCTTCCTCCATGGCATCAGCATCTTCGATCTCCTGCAAAACGATGTCAAAATTCCTCTCAGCTATTGGAGGAGCCACCCACGGTTCACAACCATCTTCTTGGTCTTCTTCAACAATGAAGGCTAGGTCATTTTCAAGGTAAGGCACGATTGAGTGTCCACCGCGAGCCGCCATGTCGTACTGGGGTTCAGAGGCCCAACGAGCTAACTGCTCGAGGGTGACTTCAGCTGATGAATCCACCAGAGCCCGACGTGCCTATAAGTGCTCCAATTTGAGTTGTTAGAATTTTCGTTAGAAAATTAACGAAAGTTTTAACATTTTTAACAATTCCTAACATTTCTAACAAAGTGGGGGTAGATTAGGGATTGCCATTTTAAGATAAACCATGGAAAAGAATCAAAAAAACAAAAGAAATGGTCAAAAACCCGAAATAGAAGTGGCTGGGACATTTTCTGGCTGTCTAATTTGAATTTTATTCTTCCTGTCCAAAGCACAGCGGCATTTAATGAACAGTGCACGCCTTCAAGACCATCCGCGCGGACAAGATTGAAATTTCCAGGCCTATAAATTGAACCCCTCAGCTTCACTTTTCAAAAAGAGAAGAAAAAACACATTTCACAACTGCACCTTGGCGAAAATAGGGAGAAAATAGTGAGAATTCACTAGAATTGTCACTCTTTTCTTGATTATTTTCCCAAATCACCCCACTCACTCTCAAATTCAAACCCTAAACACATTCAAGCCTTGAATCCATTCAACACAAACTCAAAAGAAGATAGGTATAACCTCCCTCTTCTTACCCTAAATCTCTCATCCATGCATGTATTTTCAAACTCCAAAATGTAGTTTGTTCATCTTTTTGCCCTAGATCCAAGAAGATCACCATGGAAGTTCATCTCCATGGTTGATCTTTTACAAGGATCAACATTACTTTCAAAGTGTTCTTACTTGCTTGTAAATGCATTTTCAAAACCCTAAAAAACCATTTTCATACATCAAATCTTCATTTTCAAAGGATAAAATTCCCCTTCCCAAGCAAATGAAATGATTAAGTCCTAATGTACCCCAAGGATGGTTTGATATAGTAGATCACCACTAAAATGTCTAGTGACTACTAATCAAAACCTAGGAAAATGGGGACAAGCATCCAGAGCTTTCCAGACATATTTTTACCCCAGTCCATGGTCTAATTTTTTGGACACAGATAAAATTGGAATTTGGTGTTTACTACAAAACACTTTTTGTAGCCAACATACAGAGCTTTCCAGACATATTTTTAATTTATTTTTTGCGTGAGTAAAACTCCATTTTTCAAATTTTCTTTTGAAGGTCAGATCACCAGTCTCTGGAAATCCATATTTCATATCTGAGATTTTCAGAAGGTTTTGGGTCCTAAAATCATCTCCAAAATGGAAATTTCTTTCACAGAAATCTTATTTAAGGTGTCTGGAACAACTTTCATTCTTTTAGTTTTCTCAGATTATGAAGTTTCGAAGCCCTTAAGTCCATTTCAAAGTCAAGTGCCCACTGCCTTTTTCATTCTGGCAGAATTGGTTTTCAACTTCCAAAAATCTTTTGAGTACCAAAACTCAACCCAAAAATCATACCAAAAATAATGGGACTTGTTCAAAGTCTAATAAATAATTTTCAATTTTACTTTTCTCAGTTTCAATTTATTTTGGCCAAAGTAACTCACACACACACACACACAAATGATTTTAAATGTTTGGAAGACTCGTTTTACGAGGCATTTCGGGTGAACACTAACGTTCTTCCCGGCGTGTAACGTGACCTCCGAACCCAAATCTCTGATCTCGGACATTTTTCAAAGTTTTGGCCCTCAAAATAAAAATGGCGTGGCGACTCCGTGTGTTTTTTTCGATTGATTTTCAAAGAAAAGAAAAACAAACAAAATCTTTCGGGAAAAAATTGGAATTCAACATCGTTACAGTGGCGACTCCGCTGGGGACAAATAAGCTTTATTTTAAAAAAAATGATATTTGGTATATTGGTGGAAACCATTAAACTTCCCGTTACCGCCTCCTAACACGAGTCGGGGATAAATTGTGGTTTAACAATCCCACGTACCGGTATCATTGTTTCCAAAAAAAAAAAAAAGCTTTTGAGGGTCAAGCTTCCGTCCCGGCGTTTAAAATCATTTGTGGTGTGTGTTGATTTTTCACATTTTCGTGTTGTTTTGGCCGCCTTGGAAAAGTCAAAATTTTGACTATCGGACCCGTTGCCTTGAATTATGTGCTTATGTGCTTATGTGTTATTTGCTTTCAAAAAAAAGAATTTCAAAAAAAAAAAAGAATTTAAAAAAAAAAGAGTTTCAAAAAAAAAAAAAAATTCAAAAAAAAAAAATCATGCATCATACTTTTTAAGACACATGAAAAAATTTATATTTTACTCAGAAAAAGAAGATAGACTGCTTGCATACTACGCGCACGTGACCTTACACTGCACACTACGTCCCTAACCCGGGGAAATCCCTGTCGCGGCCCGTTTGGTCTTATTACGCCTCTCGGTGCAAGCACGGGACTACCCAAACATCCCATGGAGCCTCGTGTCGACCATGCACTTGTCCGTGACACACTTTGTCCGAGACCCGGTTAGTTTTTAGTCTGGTCTGTGTCATGCCCTGTCTGTGTATAGACCTTTCCTTTCAAGCCTTAGTCGGCCTACCAAGTCAATATCTTTCGGGGACCCTAATCAGTCGAAGTTCTGCCGGTTTTCCGTCATGGACTTTGACCAGATATTGGCCCAGCGCCTTGACTTTGACTCGGCGGCACAAATTATACACAGACTCCCAGCATGACACTGAGTCATCAAGGATTAATGATTATTCCATGCCTAATTACGGCCTAATTGACGACAAGTCAAGATCAATTGTGGACATTCATCAGTCCAAATCATGCCGACTTTTCGTCGAGCCCTCGGACATGATCTTGACTTTTGACGTCAGCTTTGTCCGTAATTTACATCGAATGCTCGTTAAGACTCGATTACCCGCCAGACTTTTAGGATCGTTTTTCTTTCGGTCGGTGGGACCCGCTTGCCCTATAGGCCCCTCGCCCGGGGCTGTCCACCCTGGGAGGTCGAAATACAGTGGAATACGAGGGGCTTATAGTCGTAGTGATGGGGGCCCACCGATCCAGATTCGCAGTAGTTTGCGAAAAAGAAGAGCAATCTTTTCCAACCGATTAGGTTAATAAGACATGTTTTAAGTAAACAAGAACAAATAACTGCATGTTGCATGAGCCCAAAGCCCAAACACCTACCCTCCTTCAATCCCTAAATATATGAACCTTCGTGTCTTTCCCCCCGCAGCTCCTCACAAAGGTTGGTTCCGGACACCGGGTCACCGTTTGATCAGTTGGGAAGAGTCAAAAGCATCATCAGCTTCGCCGTCTGTTCCGACTCCGGGTTTCAGAATGTCTGCATCAGCCGGTAATGATATGAACCATACCACTCCGTCTTCCAAAATCCCTCGCATGCACCAAAGATTGGATCCAGTTGGTAGAACAGATGAGACTTCGACATAAGGCTCAAATTGATGACCTTCTGGGGGTTGTCGCAAGTCATGGTTTGACTATCAGTCCCAATTCCGATGGCACTTTTACCGCAGAGAGGAAAGAAGGTTCTCCTCCCATTCTTAATCATCATATCAAGATGCCACCACAAGATTCCTATGTCTCCACCGCCGGGACTCCCGCCCGTCGACTTACAGGGCAATTAGCCCCCAAACAGCAATCCAAAGGGCCACCATTCCAAAAGCAGTCAGGGACGAAAGAGTTCGGCATACCGTCTGTTATCCCCTCTCAGAGTGATACCGATCCCGCATATATCAGCATGGGTAATGAAGATCGGGAAACAAATGGAGGAAATATGGTCGGCCATCAAAGCTCTTGAGGAACGCCGTAACAAACAAAGCAAGCTCGGATTGAAGAGGCCACACGCCATGTCGGGACATTAACAATCTCCCAACCGACCGGGGCTCCCCGAAGGACAAACATGTGCTGTTCCTCGGCTCTTAATACCTCTCATTACCCTACAGAGTCCAACCATTCGCTTCCCGTAAGAGCCCAACAGCAGATCTCCCGGACTCGTTTCAACTTCATAGTCATTCCAAAGACCGCCAACCCGAGATCCCAAATCCACCACGGCCGTAGAACACATTTGGTGGGATATCTCGTGATCGCCCGACCGCCTTGAAAGGGACTATCAGATCGGATACACGAGGACCGTCCTCCTAAGAAGAAGAAAATTTCCTCCCAAAGAAAATTGAAAGAGAGGTTCGAGGCCGGTGATACCAAGTGTGGGTACGCTCGGAGAGCCATCCGGGGATTTGATTACTATGTACTCTACTCCACCCGTCTTCCCCAAAGCAAACAGGGTAGAAAAACCGAGAGGCCTTGCGATAGAATTGAGACTTTCGGGCACCGAATATTGCAGATCCGAGTGATTTTACCGCCAATCAAAGTCTAGCCCCCGCGGGTCGCCCAAGATTCGCTTGTCCGGCTCCCGAGTGCATACCGACAAAGAAAGACCAACGCCGTTTGGCGCTCGCACTCAATTAATATGCCGATCGGGATGGCAACCGCTACAAACGGCCTCAAAGATAACCCGTGGGGCTTCAAAGAAAGGTTCTACCTCGCAAGAAAAAGGCACGAAGTGACTGGCTTGATGACTCTCTTTCTCCAGACAAGCACCAAATCTATGATCCCCGCCTATATGGTAGCATGATCACCTTCTGCGACGAGGATTTGCCAAGAGATGTCTCCAAGCACAATGAAGCCTTGTACATCACCATTCGGCTCAACACCGTATCACTCCCGGGGGTATTGGTGGACAATGGATCAGCCGTTAATGTCCTTCCCCTCAGCATGATGCGGGCCCTACGCATCAATGAAAAGCACATGATCCCATCAACCCGGTCAATCAAGGCATATGATGGCACGTCTCGTCCCATCTTGGGGACGGTGGTTCACGGGAACTACAGTACGAAACCCAAATGGTGCCAAAGAAATTCCATGTAATGGACATCCCATCTCGAATTCACACCCGCTGGGGCGCCCTTGGTTACACCACATGAAAGCCATAGCCTCCACTCTCCATCAATGTGTCAAGTTCATTAACCGGCAGGGAGACCTTGAAGTCATTAGAGGTGACAGTTTCCTCATAGGGAACGAAGCCGAGACCGTCACCAAGCATGCTCGTAGCCAGACACCAGGGCTACCTCCTCCGAGTCGACCAAGGGACTATCGGGACAAGTCTCATCAGAATCCCCCAAAATCCGGTGATGCCAATTATGTCAACGAACTCAAGCGGGCAGACCCTGAAGCAGTTCGATTTATCAAGTTCAATTGCTATTTCCAACATTTGGAGGCAGAATGGAAAGAAACACTGAATACCGCCGCCATGATACGAGCACACAAGCCTCCAATCTCCAATCAGAGATTCGTCAGCGTTCTTCAAACCCGTTCTCTGGCCTCGCCAAGCAAAGATATTTTCATGATAAAAGTCGACAAGCACCGGCAGACTCGACTCGAGTGTATGAACATCGTATGGGACGTCCTCCTCGAAGAACTACCCGCTATACCTTTCCGCTCGAGCATGGGGCATGAGATTTTTCCAAAGAAGACACCAAGACGCACACGTCCCTTACATCTGGATTGAGCGGTCAGACTGTGACGAGTTAGAATTCTCCAGAATTAAGGATGCGGCAGATCCGCAAGAAGATCCCTACATTCATATGCTCAGTTTTCAGGTGTCGGACCCGATTGATTCTGATTCAGACGAAGAGATGATAGCAACGGTTGAGGAAGGAGAACAGAAACAAGATAGCCCCCGAGTCATGAGGCCACTGACAGCGATTCCATTAAGGAATTGGGAAACTCTCTCAGGCCCGTCCGCGACCAAAGAAGAAATGATCACCAAGCTTGGATTGGTCCCCCGTCCCTTTGTGTCAACCTTTGTAAAGTCCTCTGAGTCTCTCATTGTTGAGATTGAGTCTTCCGAGTCGTCCGATGGCCTCTCGCCTGAAGACTATGAAATTGTAGCCAATACTGTATTCCCTTTTATTCTCAATGAAATGACAAACCTTTCTGAGTATCCCTTGATTGCCACTTTAACTAATGATGAATTAACTAACAACTTAAAAACAGTTAATGACGATTCACTAGATAAAGAAGCAGACACATTAAATGAACAATACATCAAAGAAGTCTTTAAACAGGTTGTTCGAAAAGAGGAAAATCGAGCTCAAGCTGCCGAAGAGGTTTTGACAAGTGTGAATTTGGGAACTGCGGAAGAGCCTAAAGAGAAGCAGATTGGTAGTTTCTTCGAAGGGACTGAAAGGGACGCTCTGATTGAGCTTTTAAGGGAATTCGTGGATGTGTTCGCATGGTCCTATAAAGATATGCCAGGCCTCGATCCTTCCATAGTTGAACACCGGATACCGCTTGACCCGGAAGTCAAGCCGGTGGCGTAAGTTAAGAAGAATTAAGCCCGAATGGTCCCTACAAGTAAAAGAGGAGATAGAAAAGATGCTCAGGGCAGGGTTCATCAGGGTCATTGAGTATCCTACATGGCTTTCCAACATAGTAACGGTGACCAAAGCTAACGGAAAGATCCGATGCTGCGTAGACTTCAGAGATCTGAACAAAGCTAGTCTAAAGGACGATTTCCCCCTACCAAACATCGACATCCTTGTGGATTCCACAGCCAACCATGAGGTTAAGTCCTTGTCGATGGTTTTGCCGGTTACAACCAAATCAAAATGGCAGAATAAGATAAAGCCAAGACAGCCTTCACAACCCCTTGGGGTACGTACTGCTACACGGTCATGCCGTTCGGACTAAAGAATGCTGGGGCTACGTACTGCAGGGCGCCTACCGCTTTGTTCCATGATATGATCCACAAAGAAATTGAGGTCTATGTGGACGACATGATAATACACTCCAGAGGATCGGATGGCCGGCACTTTGTTGATTTGAGAAAATTCTTCGGCCGCCTCCGAGACCACAGCATGAGACTGAATCCAGCCAAATGCACCTTCGGTGTAAGACGAGGCAAGGTGCTAGGATATATGGTGACAGAACGGGGAATTGAAGTAGACCCTCAGAAAATCAAGGCGATAGTTGAAATGAAGCCACCCCGAACACTGACAGAAGTAAAGTCCTTCATGGGAAGACTGCAATACATAAGCCGCTTTGTAAATCAGCTGACCTCGATCTGTGAACCTATCTTCAAGTTGATGAAGAAAAATTCTAACACATAATGGACTCCAGAATGCCAGCTCGCTTTTGAACAGATCAAGGCATACCTTGTGAATCCCCCGATTCTTTGCCCACCACATCGGCAAAAGCCACTGTTGCTATATCTAACTGTCACGGATACAGCAATTGGGGCTATGTTAGCTCAAGAGAAGAAAGATTCTAAGGTTGAAAACGCCATTTATTTCGTAAGCAGAAAGCTTCAGGGGAGCGAACTCAATTACTCTGCTTGTGAAAAGACTTGCGCAGGTTTGGTATGGGTAGTGGGAAAGCTGAAACACTACATGCAGTCTCACCCGATACATCTCGTCTCAAAGATAGACCCCATCAAATACCTGTTCGACAAGCCTTCCATCTCCATGAGGTTGGCAAAATGGTCGTTTTTTTTGGCTGAATACGACATCACTTATGTTTCAAGGAAATCCGTAAAAGGGTGTATAATGGCAGAACATTTGGCCGATTTCCCAAGTGATGAGTCCCGAGGACCTGAACCTCAATTTCCCGATGATGGAATCTTTGCTCTAGAAGGAGAAAACCGCTGGCAACTCTTCTTCGACGGGGCGTCAAACAAAAGGGGGAACGGAATAGGAATGCTTGGTTGATCCTACCGACGAACACACCCCCATAGCAGCAAGATTGAACTTCGAGGTCACCAACAACGCCGCCGAATATGAAGCTTGCATAGCCGGGTTGGAAGCCGCCCTTGAAAGAAATATCAAAGAGTTGGAAGTATACGGTGACTCGCCCTCATGCATCAACCAGGTCTCCAATAAGTGGAAGACCGTGGACCCGGCTCTACGTAAATATCACACTTACATGGAAGAGCTAGTAACTCAATTCAAGGAAATCAGCTTCCATTATTTGCCCAGAGATCGCAACAGATTCGCAGATGCTCTGGCAACACTAGCCTCCCTCGTTGAAATACCCGAAGGAAAGTCTGTCAAACCATTCAGAGTCGGGAGAAGAGAAAACCCCGCTTATTGCTTTAAAATTGAAGCGGAGGCCGAACCGGCCAGTGATCCCTGGTACACACAGATCTATCAATACCTGAAGAATGGCGAAGCTTCCTTCAAAAATGAAGACGGGGAATATAAAGAAGGAATCAAAGCAAAAAGCCTCTCAACCCTGAAGCGACTCGCCTCCCACTATGTTCTTTTGGGAAACATGCTGTACAAGAAGCGTTATCAAGGCCCCCTCATGCGATGTATCGGCAAACAAGAGGCTACGGAACTCATGAGAGAAGTACATGGTGGTACCTGCGGCCCCCACATGAATGCTCGAGCCCTGATGCAAATCATACTGAGAATGGGGTACTTCTGGATCTCCATGGAGACTGACTGTATCCAGTTCGTCAAAAGCTGCGACAAATGCCAGCGATACTCAAATCTTAATCATTTGCCTCCTCACGAGTTATACTGCATGACAACCCCTTGGCCTTTCATCACTTGGGGAATTGATGTCATAGGCAAAATCACACCACCAGGCAGCAACGGCCACGAATTCGTCCTGGTGGCAGTAGACTATTTCACCAAATGGGTTGAAGCAAAGTCCTACAAAATCCTCAACTCAAGGAAAGTAGCCCTCTTCATCAAAGAAAACATCATATGCAGATACGGGTTGCCAGCCGAAATCATCTCATATAATGGGTCCCACTTCGAAGGGGAATGCGACAGGCTGCTGGCGGAATTCAGAATAACCCGTCACAAGTCATCTCCCTACAGGCCCCAAACCAACGGAGCCGTCGAGGCAGCAAACAAGACCTTGGAAAATATCATCCGGAAAATGGCTGTCCGAGGTCGAGATTGGCCCGAGAAGCTACACCTGGCACTCTGGGGCTACAGAACATCCGTCAGAACGGCAACAGGGGAGACACCATTTGCTCTTACCTACGGGATGGAAGCCGTGCTCCCAGTCGAGTTAGAAATCCCCACACTCCGTGTGCTATTCGAAAGTCAAATCAATGAGGTCGAATGGCTCCAGAGTCGCCATGATGAGTTGGCTCTACTAGATGAACGCCGATTGAAGGCAATGGAACACATTCGAGCCTACCTAGGGAGAATGGCCAGGGCCTTCGACAAGAAAGTAAAGCATCGGGAGATCCGAGAAGGTGACCTCGTTTTAAAAGAGAAGCCCCCGGTCCGTGTCAACCCGCTTGGCAAATGGGAGCCTGTCTGGGTCGGGCCATATGTTGTCCAGAAAATCTTCTCCGGAGGAGCCATGCAACTTGCAGACCTCGACGGAAATCCCTTTGTACACCCAGTGAATGGTGACAAGCTGCGCAGATACTACGCGTAAAAACACTGAGTCAAAAAAAAAAAAAAAGGAGTGCTAAAAGAGTAATACCCAACTAGGTTGAAAACCCGAAAAGGGCGGCCTAGGTAAAAAACAGGGTTGCACCAAAAAAAACAAAAAAACAAAAAAAAAAACGGGTCGAACTACGAAGACCTGAGCCCTTTTGTCCGAAGGGCAGCCGGAAACGGTTCGGTCTAAAACACAAATAAAAGTCATACTTTGACATCAATACACTGATCAGACCATGAAAGCGTCTCGAAAAACTCTAAAGCAATTCACATATTCATTACAGTTAAAAGCTTTTTGATGAGTCTAAGCCCGGTTCATTCCTACAACTGGCAACCTGCTTAAAGAAACTAAGATACATAATCAAACTAATGTGTCTGCTACGACAAGAAAGGGATACTCGGAAACCTCAAGGTCACTCCAAGACACTCGTACTGGCCTCTCCCCTCTTCTTCCCCCTTCGAGTCTTCTTCTTCTGAACAGGAAAAATGTCGATCTTCCTCCTACCAAGCTCTGGTATAGGAACAGGATCTATCAAACCAGCCTCTGTCAGGGCCTTAGTGGCCCTAGCATCATCTCTCATCTCATGTAGCCTAGCTGGTAGCATAGGAGTCCTCCTCTCCTGTCTCTTGACATAAGCCTCAAAGTCGGTCACAATATCCCCGCTCCTGTCATGAGGGTTGGCCCTCGCCTCGGTCCTCCTCCTCTCCAAAACTGTCAGGTCCTCCGCACCCACAATGGCCTCACGCCGTCTCAAAATAGCCATCTGAGTCTCTCCCAAATGCCTCTCGTACCAATCCAGGTACCAAGTGGTCAAGAACACAGGTCTCGGACGCCTGAGGATAACCCGAGGAGGAAAGACGTCATACCTCCATACTCGGGAAAGAAAGGAAAACACCGAAGGATCATCCATAGAAGCTGAAGCCACCACCCTGGTGGCTATATCATCAAAGTCCTCCAAAGGAACCTGCTTCAAACTGAACTGTCTCAGAACCAAAGCCGGAATGTAGAAGCTGGACTGAGAAAGCCCCGGAAGCATAACCACGGGAGATCCATCCTGAAGTACTCTCCGAGTCTCCACCCGCCAGTGAGGCACCGACCATCTGATATCTTCAGTTTGGCGACCAGCCATCCATCGCTCCCACGAGCCCTGATCATCAAAATCTACAGCAACCCCTCTCCTGGCGAATGTCCAAGGCTTGATCATATCAGAAGTCTCCCGAATAACCCCCAGGCGTTCCATCAGCCACAGAGTCAAGAGAAACGGGCTGCCCCCGTGCATATACCGTCTCCCGGTAGCCAGCCTATCGAGAGCATGAAAAGTCTCCCCCAGGATCAAAGGTACAACATCTCTGCCCAAGCGACAATGAACAACGATATCCAGAAGAGACCGATGACAGATCTCAAAAGAATAAACTATGAACAAGGTACCAAACATGCAAAGTGCAAAGGCATCCCAATAGGCATCATCAATCAAGCCTAAGCTCCTAAATCTATCAGGAAGGCCGGAAATATCAAAGTGATCGGGACTACGGATCATACCTTGTGCTTCCTCCGGGGAAAGATGAAGAAGGTTGCACAGCTTGTCAACAAAAGAGGCTCCTCCGGGCAAAGGAATTTCAATCTCCTCCACCTCAGGACCACCAAGCAAAGCCCGAAATTCTTCAACAGTCGGGACCATTTCATTGTAAGAGAAGAAAAAAACATGCCTTCTAGTGTCCCAAAATGAGGAAGAAGCTCTCAAAAGATCATAATCCGGAATCAATTCCTTGAGAGACCACAAGCATCGTATCTTGAACCTTTCTTCAAAGAATGACCTTCTCTCATGCATAATCTCCCGAGACCACTCTTTAAACTTGTTGAAGAAAGACATTTACGAATCTTGGGATAATTTGGATGGATTTCTCATGCTCACAATTCTCTCCATGGATTTTCTCTCCTTCTCCCCGAAAATGGCTGTTTGAACTAGTGGTTGAAGAAAGTGTTTTAATTTGAAATAAAGGAAAACCAGATCTGAAGCAAAATTAAAGGACAATGTCAGAAACCTGTCCTATCCGCGCGGACATAATTGCCACCATCAGAAAAAATCTGCGCGGCCGGTTCAAGCTGGCACACGGAAAGGAATATTTTCATCCCGGTTGCTCGAAACCTGTGCAAAGCCTACCCAAACAGCTCACATACCCAAACACTCACACCCTTGCCAAAAAACCAAGGCTCATGCAACATTGCATTCATACTGCATTGCATTCATAAAAAAAAAATCCTAAATTATTACATTCCAAAAAAAAAAAAAAAGTGTACATAAAAAAAAATAAACTGTACAATCCCAGAATCAATCTCAAAAAAAAAAATCATCAATCCCGAAAGCATCGTCAGTCAGAATCCTCGGTGGCTGGTGCTTTCCCCCGATCCCTCTTACGGCTCGGACCCGCCTCCTCAGTAGCCATGAAAATCTCGGGCTCAGAATCATCATCCTCGTCTCCTGAGGAAGGCTCGTCTGGACCAACCGGCACACCCTGATACGGCAAGCCAAGATCTGCAAAGAAGTCGTACCCAAACGAAAATGCGTCGGCTTCCTGGACATGCGAGGAAGACCCACCGTGGTGCCAGACATGCCCCTGCCCGTACGGATCCCCGAGAATGACGTGGTCCGAAGGCAGCACCCTGCTGGGATCTATGAGAGGAGAAAGAGGAGTCTCGGAAGAACGCTCAGAAGGCTCAGGGGAAGTCTCCCGCTCGACAGGCACCGGCTGTGCTCGCCTCGCTCTAGCATGAGGGGCTCCACAAGCAACCATCCTCTTGATGAATCTCTTAGCCCCAATCACCTGCCTCATCAGCTTCTCCACGACCGCAGCCGGAAACTGCGCAAAAAAAAAGAGCGTCAGAAATAATGACAGAAAAGAAAAGAAAAGGCAAAAAAAAAAAAAAAGAGAGAAGGAAAAGCCATACCTTCATACCCGAACGAGACCGGAAAGCTCGTGGAACCCGATCAGGGACAGGGATCTGTACTCTCAACCTGACCCCGTCTTGGACATACGAAAAGTCCGATCGAGGGTACCGCGCGACCCCCAACCCCTCTCTCTCAAGAACCTGAGGCGGCTTCAACCTCCACAGGAGAAAATGCGAGTAGTCCTCGGCCGCAATGAATGTCGAGAAGTGCCAACCACCTCGATAATCATCCCAGGTCTCCGAGTTCTCACTCGGATGCATCATGTCGGCGGAGGCTCCACGGAGCCATCGGAGGAGGAATTCACGCCATGCGGTGCGTCACTCTCTCCCGAGATAATACATGTCGCGAGGTCAAAGCCTCTCAAAATCCTCCGCTTTGCACGGTCCATATCTCGCCGCTCTTCGCCCCGCTTCCACGCCAAAACGGTCCCGGGGGTAGAAAATCATCCCCTCATCCGTCTCGGCTCTCACAAAGGCGGGCAATCCGGATACTTGAGGGTCGTGCGCCCCTGGAACCCTTCTTCTCCCGGGCATACTTGGACCAGAACGCGTGGCCGGATACGCCCCAACGTACTCTGCTTGCATTTGCCGCCACATCGTGACGTGAAAGAACTCTAGAGCCCATTACTGCGAAAGGTAAAAATCAAATCATTTAAGTACGAAAAAGAATACGTGCTTAAAGAAAAGAGGAAAGCAAAAGAAAGCTTATACCTCCGGAGGAAACTCGAAGCGATAGAAGGAACTCACGGCCTCTTTCGTGGCCTGTATCTATCAGCAGCAAAGTAAAGCTCACGCCGGCCAGAGCCTCCCCCGGGAAATCTCTCTGGCTCTCTCCACGTCCTCCAGGGACCTCAGCAAGGCAAAAACAGTCGTCCCCTCGGCATGTCCAAACAGTGTGCTCGAAAAGGCAAACCATAAAAAGGCCCTAGCAATCTGCGCAGCACCTATCCTCTCATCCCTAACGGCATTCAAACGTAAGTCCGATTTCTTCGAGAAAGATAACGGAATCCCGTTTCTTTCATCAAAATCATCAAACGGAAGTCAAACGTAAGTCCGATTTCCCCGAGAAAGATAACGGAATCCCGTTTCTTTCATCAAAATCATCAACGGCAGTCAAACGTAAGTCCGATTTCCCTGAGAAAGATAACGGAATCCCGTTTCTTTCATCAAAATCATCAACGGCAGTCAAACGTAAGTCCGATTTCCCCGAGAAAGATAACGGAATCCCGTTTCTTTCATCAAAATCATCAACGGCAGTCAAACGTAAGTCCAATTTCTCTGAGAAAGATAACGGAATCCCGTTTCTTTCATCAAAATCATCAACGGCAGTCAAACGTAAGTCCGATTTCCCCGAGAAAGATAACGAAATCCCGTTTCTTTCATCAAAATCATCAAACGGCAGTAAAACGTAAGTCCGATTTCTCCGAGAAAGCTAACGGAATCCCGTTTCTTTCATCAAAATCATCAACGGCCGTCAAACGTAAGTCCGATTTCTCCGAGAAAGATAACGGAATCCCGTTTCTTTCATCAAAATCATCAACGGCAGTAAAACGTAAGTCCGAGAAAGCTAACGGAATTCCGTTTCTTTCATCATTATCATCAACGGCAGTAAAACGTAAGACCGATTTCCCCGACGAATACGTCTGAATTTCCCCAGCAAAGTTAACGGAATCCCGTTTTCCCTAACAAAAGCCAAAGGAACCCCTCGATTCCATCCCCAGCAACATTTCAAACTACGTAAGGGCTTGATTCCCACTAGGGATACGTAGGTAGCCTACCATAGGTCCAGCCACTCGACCAGCACGGTCACCCTCTCCTTCGGCAGCAGACGAAGTCCACCGAAGGACCATCCATCCCAAACCATTAAGGGAAAACATTTCAAATCAAGGTCCGAGGCACCTAAAAAGCCATCATCATCAAGGTTTGAGGCACCTAAAACGCCATCATCAAAGTCTGAGGCACCTAAAACGCCATCATCTTCAAGGTTCGAGGCACCTAAAACGCCATCATCAAGGTCTGAGGCACCTAAAACGCCATCATTACTAGGTTGACGCCTCAAAATAGTCATTCCAGGGTCAAAGACCCGAACTACGACTGGCTTGATTCCTCTTAAGGATACGTAGGTAGCCTATCATTAGGTTCAGCCATCAGACCGAAAATGGTCATCTCTTATCCCCAGCAGAGCGGATATACAATTTCAGACCGAAAATGGTCATCTCTTATCCCCAGCAGAGCGGATATACAATTTCAGACCGAAAATGGTCATTCCTATCCCCAGCAGAGCGGATATACAACTCCAACCATCAGGCCAAAATGGTCATCTCTTATCCCCAGCAGAGTTTCTCTCAGCAATCGACTGCAGAACTCGCTCACCAGGTTGACGCCTCAAAATAGTCATTCCAGGGTCAAAGACCCGAACTACGACTGGCTTGATTCCTCTTAAGGATACGTAGGTAGCCTACCATTAGGTTCAGCCATCAGACCCAAAATGGTCATTCCTTTCCCCAGCAGTGCGGATATACAACTCTAGCCATCAGACCCAAAATGGTCATCCCCAGCAAAGTTTCTCTCAGCAATCGACTGCAGAACTCGCTCACCAGGTTGACGCCTCAAAATAGTCATTCCAGGGTCAAAGACCCAAACTACGGCCGGCTTGATTCCCATTCGGGATACGTAGGTAGCCTATCACTAGGTTCAGCCACTCGATTACTTGATCATCCTGTCAAATATGGAGCCTTATTCTTATCGACGACCCCGCTTCCTTCGAAAGCGCCGTCGCCGAGGGGCTACTGTAAGTGCTCCGATTTGAGTTGTTAGAATTTTTGTTAGAAAATTAACGAAAGTTTTAACATTTCTAACATTTTTAACAATTCCTAACATTTCTAACAAAGTGGGGGTAGATTAGGGATTGCCATTTTAAGATAAACCATGGAAAAGAATCAAAAAAGCAAAAGAAATGGTCAAAAACCCGAAATAGAAGTGGCTGGGACATTTTCTGGCTGTCTAATTTGAAATTTATTCTTCCTGTCCAAAGCCTGGAGCAGCATTTAATGAACAGTGCACGCCTTCAAGACCATCCGCGCGGACAAGATTGAAATTTCCAGGCCTATAAATTGAACCCCTCAGCTTCACTTTTCAAAAAGAGAAGAAAAAGCACATTTCACAACTGCACATTGGCGAAAATAGGGAAAAATAGTGAGAATTCACTAGAATTGTCACTCTTTTCTTGATTATTTTCCCAAATCACCCCACTCACTCTCAAATTCAAACCCTAAATACATTCAAGCCTTGAATCCATTCAACACAAACTCAAAAGAAGATAGGTATAACCTCCCTCTTCTTACCCTAAATCTCTCATCCATGCATATATTTTCAAACTCCAAAATGTAGTTTGTTCATCTTCTTGCCCTAGATCCAAGAAGATCACCATGGAAGTTCATCTCCATGGTTGATTTTCTACAAGGATCAACATTACTTTCAAAGTGTTCTTACTTTCTTGTAAATGCATTTTCAAAACCCTAAAAAACCATTTTCATACATCAAATCTTCATTTTCAAAGGATAAAATTCCCTTTCCCAAGCAAATGAAATGCTTAAGTCCTAATGTACCCCAAGGATGGTTTGATATAGTAGATCACCACTAAAATTTCTAGTGACTACTAATCAAAACCTAGGGAAATGGGGACAAGCATGGATGCAAAACCCCCTTTAAAATCATGTTTTCCTTCTTGAGAAGTTGCTGTCCAGTAGCAATTTTCTAAGACCCCAGTCCATGGTCTAATTTTTTGGACACAGATAAAATTAGAATTTAGTGTTGACTACAAAACACTTTTTGTATCCAACATCCAGAGCTTTCCAGACATATTTTTACTTTATTTTTTTCGTGATTAAAACTCCATTTTTCAAATTTTCTTTTGAAGGTCAGATCACCAGTCTCTGGAAATCCAGATTTCATATCTGAGATTTCCAGAAGGTTTTGGGTCCTCAAATCATCTCCAAAATGGAAAATTCGTTCACAGAAATCTTATTTAAGGTGTCTGGAACAACTTTCATTCTCTGAGTTTTCTCAGATTATGAAGTTTCGAAGCCCTTAAGTCCATTTCAA
The DNA here is from genome assembly GCA_022495995.1 of Adenophora triphylla var. japonica. Lineage (NCBI taxonomy): Eukaryota > Viridiplantae > Streptophyta > Magnoliopsida > Asterales > Campanulaceae > Adenophora > Adenophora triphylla. Next base: position 203,899 of record JAFEMH010004096.1, on the reverse strand, counting down.
AGTCAAGTTCCCACTGCCTTTTTCATTCTGGCAGAATTGGTTTTCAACTTCCAAAAATCTTTTGAGTACCAAAAATCAATCCAAAAATCATACCAAAAATCATGGGACTTGTTCAAAGTCTAATAAAGAATTTCCAATTTTACTTTTCTCAGTTTCAATTTATTTTGGCCAAAGTAACACACACACACACACACACACAAATGATTTTAAATGTTTGGAAGACTCGTTTTACGAGGCATTCCGGGTGAACACTAACGTTCTTCCCGGCGTGTAACGTGACCTCCGAACCCAAATCTCTGATCTCGGGCATTTTTCAAAGTTTTGGCCCTCAAAATAAAAATGGCGTGGCGACTCCGTGTGTTTTTTTCGATTGATTTTCAAAGAAAAGAAAAACAAACAAAATCTTTCGGGAAAAAATTGGAATTCAACATCGTTACAGTGCCATATGACGCTTGCCCAAGTCCAGAAAGTCCTTTGCCTTAGCAACAATGGTGTTATAGAAGTCGTCTCCGTCCTTGAACTTCTCCACCGCATCTTTAGCGGCAGCTTGGAGGTCCTCTTTCCATTTAGTCCGAGCAGCATTATGTTCTTCATTCAGCTCGGTCAAAAAAGAATCTTTGTCTTTGAGAAGTTTGGAGACTGTGGCGAGCTCTATCTTCGTCTTCTCATGAGCAAGACGCTCGGCATCCCTCTCCGTGGTCACCTCACCCACCTTGGCCTCAGCAGCATTCAGGTCGACCTGAGCTTTGTCCTTGTCTTCTAGAGCCTTCTTCTTTACCATCTCCATGGCATCAAAAGAATTGTCGAGGTCGTTGTACTTTTCCCTCAGCTCAGACATCTCTTGGGACTTTTTGGAGTACTGATTCATTGCAATCTTCTCTCTCTCAATAGAGGCCCTCCAAGAGCTCTTGGCCTGCTCCACCATGGTAAGAGACTGCATCAAAGAAATTCAGGGATCAGCTCGACCAAAAACACAGAAATTGAATTGACGAGCTAAAAGAAGCGACTCATTAGGGAAGAAGAATAAATTACCTCGCTCTGCACCAAGCTGGACCTAGCAGAGAATTCTTCTAGGGTCATCCCCTTCTCAGTAAAGTGGGCGAGCAGATCCACATCAATAGCTTTCCTTACCACCACTTGGCCAAGGCTCACTTCAGGGTAACGGCGAGTCATGTTGTTGACCCCTATGAGTGGAGGAACGTCGCTCAGCCTTTGTATTTGGGCTTCCAGAGATTCTTGGTTAGGGGGAGAAGAAGCTGGTGGAGGGAGTTGACATAAAGAAACGGCCTTGCCCTTCTCAGCCCTTGATCTTTTCCTTGTGTTCAAGGCACGGTCATCCTCCTCCTCCATAGCTTCATCATCAATGTTCACTACATTCAGAGGACTAGCCCCAATAATCTCGGCTCCAGAGGTCGCAGCGTTGGCCTCAAGGTTTGGGTCGGAGCTTGGACTCGGTCTGATCGACCTAGTGGATCCGTTGCCCCCATCAGTAACCTCTTTGGACTGGGTCCCACTCTCCAAAGGGTCTTCCGACTCAATCTCCTCCATGGGCACCATCCCCACGTTGTCCTTAGACAGCAAGTTGGTTCTCCTCACAACCTCCCTCTCTCTGTTGGCTCGAGCGTTAGCAGCACCATGGGCCTTCTTGTCCTTCTTCTTGTCAGAAACTCCAACAATTCGCACCATAGCTGCTTCCTGCTCAGGGGTCAAAACTGCATCAAAATCAAGATAATAAAGGGTTAGTTCGACGAGCTAATCATTCTACATATGAGCAACAAGTTCTATGTACGAACTAAGCATGTGTGAGCTAAGCAATTTTCATGCGAGTTAAACAATTGACGAGCTAAGAGTTGTGCATGCAGTTCAAAATAGTTCAATATGCTATCAGATCAACAAACAGACAAGTAATGGGCGAGTAAAGAGTTGCAGAATAAGGATATCTTACCACCAGCATGCTCCCCATTGTCCTTGCAGTAGTTAGCAGTCCGTTTACAGAGCTGACATTTATCCTCGAACTTACCCAAAGCATGGGTAACCCAGTCAGGATATATGGTGCCCCTATCAATGGCCACCAAAGGCTGTACTTCTCCCTCTCCAGCCATCATCCCGGCCTGGATATATTTATACTTGGTGGTACCTAAAGACTCCCAACTAATGGGCCCCTTATCCGCTAATCGGCTCAACTTCTTATACAAGTCAAAATACCAATGTGGCTCCCAATAGTTCCCCTCATCTATGGGCTCTATATCAGCGGTTGGCAAAGGAAATTCCCATCCTAATCTACTCTCGACTACAACCACATGGGAGTTCCACCCACTTGCTTTGCTGGGAAGGTTCATGAAAAGCTTGGGAGAATTGGGTTTAGAGGGAGTGCTGACACTCAGGTCAGTTCCACTATACTTAATACAAAAGAATTCCTTAAACACCCTCATACAGGGTTCGTATCCTAGAAATACACACCATGGCAAAGCATACTAGAACCCTACAGGTGTTGGCTCCCAACTGAAGGGGTAAAGCATTGGCACACTCCAAAAATTCGTTAATAAAAGGGTCAAGTGGCAACCTAAGGCCAGCTTCAAATTGGCCATAGAAGAAGGCTACCCTAGTGGCATCTGTGGTGAAGGTCGACCTAAATTGAGCCATGAAATCCTTTTTACTAAGGATGGTCACCCTATAGTCCTCCTTGCTCACCTCACAGAAATCATAAATCAAGCTATATCGAGATGGAAGATTCTTTTTCCCTCTCTGTGGTCTTTGGGGAACATAGCCTCTTTCATTCTTCCCCGGCACAGCCAAATCATCAAACGCATCAACTATCCGGGGACTGGAAGAAGTTGAAGTTGTGGCTCCTCCCTGAGCTGCCATATCTGTACAATAAGAAGAGGAAGTAGGGGAGTCAGTCCCATGATCACATTCAGTCGACCTACCTAAGGACGACCTAGACTCCCCTGGAAAACCTATTCTGTTTCTAAGAAAGGAGGGTTTATTGACATCTCTAACATAAAACAAAGCTATGTGGTCGAGCAATTCATGGAAGAGATGAAAAGGGACAATGTTCGAGTCGTCAATTACTAAATTACCTACCTCCTCTCCAATGGGCAACCCTATTTCACTAAAATTCAGCCCCCACCTTGTCAAGATGGAGGCACATTCATTCAGGGACATCTCTCTCCACTCACCGTTTACATGCTTATACACCCTACGGTTAACAGTGCAGTATCCATACCAGGCTCATGGCTCACTACTGAAGGTTCTAGCCATGGCAAAATCAAAAGCAATGCAACAATCGAAACCCTAAAGCAAGAAAAGAGAGGAATACCTTGATTGATGTCGAAACAGGAGGTTGCTGCGAAAAACGAAGGCCGAATTTAAAGCGTTTGCTTCTTTGCTGTCTTCGCCGGAGCTTATCAGAGTTCAAGAACGGTAAAAATTCGAAATGAAGAAGCATTCTGATATTTATATTTTTCGGAATTGGAAAGGAAAAAGGAAAATTCAAAAATTAATTTCCTAATTAATGGAGGAGAACAGTTTCCAAGACGGTTCTTCAAGCGTCAAATAGTAATCATTACAAATTACGGCGCTCCTTCAGATCTGACCGTTCACCACCAACGTCCAGGATTATGCTACGTCACTATAGTCGACTAAACTTCAGAGCGAGTAGCGACCTGCGAGTCCCAGCAATCCTCATCAAGATTTCCTTAACTTCCTAGTCGACAAAGTCAACTCGAAAGTTGGGGGCCACTGAACATACCAAAAGTATCGAGCTGGGCCAAGCGAGTAAAGCCCAGTCCTCAAGCAATTATGGCCACCACATTCTTAATGGACTAGGCCCAATGATCACATGGCCTAAGGCCCGTCTGATTGATATGTCGACTTAAGTTCATTGTCAGACCTACTAGGTCCCGACCTAACTAAGTCCGACTTTACGATCCAAGTCATGTTATGGGTACGATCCAACTCTACCCATCAGTCAGGTCGACCAAACCCCAAGCGTCGACCTCGACCTGCCAAGCTAACGTCGACCTAACGGTCACAGGTGCACGTGCAATTATTCTTGCCATAACTGCTTCCCTACAAATCAGGGACCGTTTAAGGACACGTTCAAATAATGCATAACTGCCCCATAAATCTCGGAGCTCATGTAGCCCTGCCAAATAAACCACCTATATCAACTATAAATACATTTCCACCAAAACGGTTATAAGGTAACTGCAATTTTGTTATCTGAATATCACCTGTTCAATACATTTTTGCTCTCCAATACATACATACTTAGTCTCACGCCCGAGGGTCTAAGCCGGAGACACATCCGGCTAGTCTTGGGTTCTGATTTCAGGTCAAGGAGCTAGGTGATCAGTCCTGCCACGTGGAGGAAGATCGATAAGCACATTTCCTACGGCATCAATATTATTCATTTCAAATATAAATATTACTTTCGACTCAAAATGAATAACCAAAAAATAATACTACATTTTTTATCCAAAAAAATTGAGCATTACTTCCTTCATCCCAATGAATATTTTAAAAATTAATACTGCTTCATTTGCCTCAAAAATTAATGTTTGTAATGTTAGTGTCTTCGTTTCAATATATGACATTAAAATGAAGCAGTATTATTTTTTTAAATATTCATTGGGTGAAGAAAGTAATGTTCATTTTTTTGAACAAAAAATGTAGTATTATTTTTTGATTATTCATTTTGAGTTGAAAGTAATATTTATTTTTGAAATAAAGATTATAATTTTTTATAAAAGTATATTTTTTAAAGTATTTATTTGAGATGGAAAAAATAATATTTCTATTTAGTTTTCTTTATTAATAATTATTGTTTTGTAATTTAAAGTGAGACGGGGTTTGTACCTTTGATTTGGTTTGAATCGGTTGGGGCATTGGTTGGATCAGTTGTACAGATCGGTCAATGTGGACAAAAAATGATTTACAGTATTTGGTATTTGGATCGGTTGTGGCTTGATTGTTTGGATCGGTTGGGGCTTGGTTGTTTGGATAAGTTGAAATTAAAACCGTGTCAAATACCGACACTACACCGTAAATCATATTCAGAAAATTCACTTATTTCAAATTAAATCGTACAAACTCCATCTCACTTTAAATTATAAAATAATAATTATTAATAAAGAAAACTAAATAGAAATATTATTTTTTTTCATCTCAAATAAATACTTTAAAAAGTATATTTCTATAAAAAATTATATTATTCATTTCAAAAATAAATATTACTACCTCCGTCCCACCTCAATTGATCCACTTTCCTTTTTGGGACGTCCCACCTCAATTGATCCATTCCTTAAATGGAAAGTTTTTCATATATTTATACCCTTATCATCTCCATATATTTACAAAAAAACCATTCATTATACCCACTTTAACTTACTATTCCTCCCACTCATTCTCTCTCCTATTAAATATTTTTAACTTTTACATTCTCTCTCCTAATTCCTACCACACATTTAACTTTTACATTCTCTCTTCTCTAATTTCTACCCACTTTAATAATTTTTCTTAAAAACCGTGTCCCACCTCAATGGACCAATTGAGGTGGGACGGAGGGAGTACTTTTTTTAGATGAATAAAGTAGTATTCTTTTTTTTAAATATAGTATTATTTTTTGATCGCTACACATAGCGAAGATAACCCTTGACCGGTGGTGAAGACCACACTTGACATACTACTAAAGATTATTAATAAAAAAAATGATTCAAGGTAATAGTGACTTGACATAATTTTACATTGACATACTACTAAAGGCCACACTTTGACCCGTGGTGAAGACCACACTTGACCGGTCAGTCAAAAAATAGTCTCAACCGATCCTTGTGACCGGTCAAAAAATGATTCAAGGTGGTAGTGACCTGAAATTCAACTAGCCAAAATAGTAGGACGTCACGTGTCCCAATTAAAAAAAAGGAAATCCGCCTGCACATTTTCCTTCCAATCATGACTTGCCACGTGTAATTTGCGTAGCATATCTTCAATTATGTCATAAAAGAAAATGACTAAATTGCTCCTGAAATTTTGACAAAATTTTTGACGCTATTCCTGTTCAACGAATGATCTACTTTAATACTCCCTTCGTCCCACGTGAATACAAACTTATTTCCTTTTTGGTCCGTCCCACGTGAATACAAACTGCCCAAAATGGAAATAAATTTATTATTTTATATTCACCCTACCCCACCCACTCATTCTCTCTCTTTATTTCCTACCACACAATTTATTCAACCAACTCCACTCATTCTCTCTCTTCATTTTCTACCACACATTTTCATTATCTTAATAATATTTCTTAATAATTGTGCTCAAAAAAATGGTTTGTAATGACGTGGGACGGAGGGAGTATATATTAATATATAGATAGATTGGACACTGCACTATTATAACAGCATTCACAAAATTCCCCCTCGAATAACACAAAATCTAGGGAGAAACGCGTTTCTCCATCATTTACGGAGAAACGGGTTTATTGACACACACAACAAAAACAAAGACACAAACACAGACGGGCTCACCTCCCTCTCTCTCTAGTCTAGACGCACCTCCCTCTCTCTCTAGACGCAAACCCATCTCACCGGCCAAAACCCATCACCAAGCTCTCCCCCTCCGGCCAAATCAACCGGCGACCTCTGTCATTGAAACCCAACTCTGAATCTGGGTTTTGTTCAGATGATGAATTGGGCGGTGGTAGTTGCGGTGGTGGAATAAGGATGTGAATTTGGGGGTTTGATGGTGAAGGTTTTGAAACTGAGCTTGAAGGGTTTGAAGAAGGTTTGGCTATGGCGGAGGAAGATGAGTGAAGCGCCGGCAAGTTGAATTGAGTTCGCCATTTTTGTGAGTGCTTCTTCGTGCGATTGGCGTTGTTTATTGTGTGTTCCGTGTCTTTTTTTGTTGTTTCCGTGACTTTTGTTGTTTCTGGCTATCAAATATAATGTTTCTGGCTATCAAATATAATGCTTCTGGATATAAATTACAAAGGTTTTGGATTCTGAATATCAATTAAAATGCTTCTGGATATCAATTATAAAGCTTACGGATATCAATTATAAAGCTTCGGATATCCGTAACTCTTTGAAATGATATCCGTAACCATATGTAAGTGATATCCGTAAGTTTAAAATTGGCTTCGGATATAAGTTTTAAGGCTTCTGGATATCCATATTCAATGTTCTGGATATCCAGAACCTTGTGAAAGTGATATCCAGATCAGAAATTTGGTCTTGGCCTTGGATTTGGTCTCAAATATTTTTTCTGGATATCCATCCCAAAGATTCTGGATATCAATCCTAAAGCTTCTGGATATCCAAAAACCCGTTTCTCCATAACTTATAGAGAAACGCGTTTTACCAATGAGGCCTTATTTCCTCGAATAATATTAGTTTTGAAAACACAACAAAAACAGTCAACCGAGCTTCTCCCAAGCAAATGAATATTCATTTTCATACGAAGAGAGTTTTATAATATGATACAATGTATAAAAATACTAATCCAACCACAAAGTCTAATAATAGTAATCCATTGTTCTAAAAAGCGGTAGCGCCTACGAGTTTAGGCAGGGTTTAATCGGTGTTTAAGTGGAACCGAGAATTTAGACATAAAGGCTAAAGATTATAGAGCATATGAAAATAGTAAATGTATTCCATCATCCACAATATAAATTAAGGTCAAGTCAAACTCAACCTTGTGTTATTTGTTTTCATTTTCAATCCTTGTAAAACGACGTCGTTTAAAGGAACAAAAAAAATAAAAAAAAAATTACTTAGACCGCCTAGCCTAGACTCGCCTAAATCCGCCTAGGCCAGCGTAAACCTACCTAAATCCGCCCAGACCACCTAGACCGCCCATAACGCGTAGGACTTCCTAAATCCGCCCAGACCGTATAACACTGAATTTGGCTGCCTAGGTATAACACTGAATTTGGCTGCCTAGATAAAAGTCGTGGCGTCTGGACTCCGCTTAGGTGGGCGCATAGCTCGCTTTTTAGAACACTGGTCTAATGTCCAACCACAGTGAATAGGACCCATTTGATACAATTTTCTTTCTACCAGATCCAGCAGTTGAAAATACCGAAATACTACGTCAAATTAACTGATCAAATCAAACTACTCAATCGGTGCATTTCTCCAAAATATTGGGCTAGACTTATGAGCCACTATTTCACCCAACAAACTGTTGTACATTTGAAACTGTTGTACTATTTAAAATATCCAAACAAAAATCAAGAGCAAATTTCAAAGTTTTTTTTTACAAGTCACTTGATATTTAGAATCAAAATTGGAATGTGTCACTCTAATAGTCTATATACAATGGAAAAAAATAATACATTTCTAACCTTACTAAACAATAGACCAAAAAATAATTTAAATAAAATCTCCTCATCCTTGAGAACCACCGCTGTTTCAAAACCACAGCAAGTACCATCGTTTTACGCCTCGTCCTAGCTCCATTTCTATATATACCACCAGTGTAAACATCAAAACACGATGATCCAAACTTCCAATGTCAGTACGAGTAACTTTCTCGCAGTTAGCTAAATAAAAACTTCTCACAGCGCCAGCATTCTTTCTACCTTTCATGGGCCCCGGATTCGAAAATAAATTTCTTGTACTACATTGTGTGTACCGTAAGTGATCCAACATATATACATCATTCATGTCATCATCATCGTCATAATGTCAGTCCTAATAATTACTCCCTCCGTCCCAAAATGCATGTCCAAAATATTTTTTGGAAAATTTCAAATATTCTCTTGATCAAGAACAAATTTGAAAATTTTCAGCCATTCATTTTGAAACAGAGGGAGTGGAGTATATTAGTTGAATCACCTGTGGTACACAAAAGTGGTATTGAAAATTTGGTTACCCTGGATTGGTGATCATTTCAAAATTAGGATCAAACTCTTGGGGTTAGAACTACTAAGCTTTCTATCTTCCGAGTGTCTTCTGCTTATATCCGTTCTTTAACCTTTCAATTAATTTTTCTCTTGTTTTTCTCTTCTTATCCATCTTTATTCTATACCTTTCTTCCCTCTCTCTTTCGTATACACCTTGCCAGTATATTTCTCCTGTCAATGGCCATAACCACGTCTTATCTTGATGCTCATCATCATCTGCAGCCTCTGCTAGATCTCCGTCCATGTTCTTTAATATAGTCATGTTAAAGTACTGGGCCCACATAAAACCTTGGCGTTGTTCAATAGGGTGCTGTTCTCTCAATGACCCTGATTCAGGATCGATGTAAATCATTGTTCTGGCACTATGATAAGCCCAAACATTCACTAATAGCTCCATTATCCGGCAGTAGCAGTGCTTCCTCTGTTGTTAAAAGAGTGCAGGAAAAAAAATTGAGAAATCAGTTTCCACATTTATTTTTCAATATTGAATCAATAGAATGGAGATGTTAGAATGTTAAACGGTCCGCATAATCACCTCAGCCACTGATGATCCCAATAAACAATCAGTGGTCCGACTTGAGTTCGTGTGCAAATTGTTGAGAGCGTCCACAAAAATCCTGTTGTAAAAATTAAATACTTCTTATTAACAATATGAATTATTAAAAAAAAAAAGAAGAAGAAGAAGTCTAGCTCACACAATGATTGGACATCGAGGTCTGAAATTGAAAAGGAAAACAATTACCTGGAAAACATAATGAATTCTAGAAAAGAAGGGGTTGGATTATGTTTTCCAGGTAATTGCTTTCTTTTTCAATTTCAGACCTCAATGTCCAATTATTGTGCGAGCAAGTTTTCTTTCTTTTTTTATTTTTTTTTAAATATTAATTTATTAAAAAAAGATAAAAAGAAAGAAAACTTGCTTGCACAATGATTGGACATTGAGGTCTGAAATTGAAAAAGAAAACAATTACCTCGAAAACATAATGAATTCTAGAAAAGAAGGGGTTGGCATCACCCAACTGTGCAGGGCAGACCAATGCCCACCATCTTCAGGCATTGGTGGAAGGGCTTCAACATGTGCCGGCAATGCATACATCTGGCGGAAAGCATTCTCAAAGGCAGTCCTGTAAGCATGTTAAAAAGAAACCATAATCATTGATCTATTAAATTGTTATCATTTTTACACTACCCTCCATACAATCCGCATTGATGTTTTCCTATCAGTTCCTCTTCACATGGTTAAGACTTCTAGTTTGGTAATGAAATTTGGAATTGCATACGGTGAATATGATTTAACTTCTAGATTGGTATCTATGTACTTACGTGGGTGAATCATATTCAGGACTTGTCAATACTGTTGTACTTGGATAAGGATTTAAACCAATTTTTTAATTAGATTGTCCAAGTGAACATAGTTGAAAGTGTATCCAATTAAAAAAAAAAAAAAACTTACAGGGTTTACCACACTTTTGACCAATTGTACTTTGATGAAGCTTTGGTTTTCACCACACATGTATTTTTGTAACACTTTTAACCATTCTACTTTAGATACGCACTCGTTGTCCCAAAAAAGTGCTAAAAATATGCACTCAATTTTTGGTATTTTGGGGATGGTGGATGTTTATGTAAAGTAGAATGGTTAAAAGTGCTAAAAAATACAAAGTGGTTAATACCGGAGCTTCATTATAGTACAGTGTTTCAAAAGTGTGATATGCCTACTTACAAAGAGTTACTGCATCCATAAGGTTTTCTATCACTTGTATGCATATCAACAAAAAGAACTTTGGACACCATTCTGAATTTCAATGTTATAATGTACCTCCCCCTGCCTCAGTTCCCCACATAGAATCCTACTTTTAATTTTGATATGCTATGCTAAAATATACTCTCTCCGTCCCACCCGAAAAGGCACAAAATGGACCTTGCACGGAAATTAAGGAGAGTGTATAGCGGAGTAAGTATTGTGAGTATGAAAAGTGAGGTAGGAGAGAGAATGTGGGGTAGGGAATAGTAAGTGGATAGTAATTGTGAGTATGACAAGTGGGCCCTATGAATAAAGAAGTATTAAAAAGTTTCAATTTTGGGAGTGTGCCTTTTTAAATGAAACACCCAAAATGGAAATTTGCGCCTTTTCGAGTGGGACGGAGGGAGTATTCTTAAAAAAAAAAATGTTTTGGAAACTAAGTCGACATTTTGACTTTTGTATCCCACCCCCGCCCAAAAAATAAAGCATTTGACAAGTTAAATTTCACAATGTTGTACTATTGCTTCTCTATTTTTCTTGAAATTTCAATGTAAGTTATACACCCTCCACTCTAAAAGATTAACAATTGACATATTAAGCGTCAAAAATGCTTTACTTGACTGCACCTCCCTTAAATTGCATTCAAATTAATTTTAGATTTTTATTGATTATATTCTTTTGAAGTGGGACTACTTTTTGGGACAAACCTATGGAGATAGGGAATTATCTTTTGGGGAGCAAATGAGTATATTTTTTTGAATGGCATGTTACATAAATATCATATCTCCGAAAGAAAGGAAGTTGATGACGCTTAGGTTCTAGAATGCTACTCCTTTTTCTAGGACAAACAAAAACGGAAACTATGACTTTTATGGGGATGGGAAGAGTATCAGTCTGCAAATCTATCATTCGTACATTAGCCGTAAAAGTAGCAAATTTATATCAAGCCTTCAAAATGAGGGTACTTATAAGTAATTCTTTTTAAATCTTAGAAAGTGTTACCTTCCATATGTACTCATTGAGCAGACGGATGGATTTCATATATGGCTTCAAGTTTTACATAGGGATTCCCTTTATGGAACAGAGGAATGTGTTTAGATCAGAGACACTATAGCAGCATAACTTAAGCACAAAGTTCAGAATTATTGTCCAACCTCATTAATGATTCTCCATAACTTAGAGTGACTTATGACCAAATCCCATTATCAAATGTTATACTAATATCGATGTGCAAAGGACCGCATTGAAAGGTAAGTTCTAGCAGAATTTCCAATGAAATGACTATTATGACCTTCTCCAATAATGCATGCAAAGACACGATGTTTCTTGTTAATGAGTAGCTGCTTTCTCTGTAGCGTGTTTAGTTACCTGGTATTTCCTTGTATGTGCTTGTGTGAATATAGACACACACAGACACAACTATTCACCATAAAATAAGAGTATTATAATGGGACTGCGGAGTGTTGGTGTTTATGGAATGAAACAAAAAACCACTTCTATGAACAAAGTGGTATTTATGGCATCTCCGTGCACATCTGCTAAAGGTGGTTTCTATGGGCATTTAGTAACGGGCTCAATATTGGTCTGCTGCTATTATGTAGAATAGGTCGTTTGAATTTCTATTCCTTAAGATGGACTACTTGTCCATCTCTTATACATTCTTCTCTAAAATCTAATAAATTTGTTTTCTTATCAACGAAAAAAAGAAAAAATTAAAATAAAGGGGGACTTGCCTGCAACAAATTAAACACCCTAAAGGAGGGCAGAAAATAATCTATCCAGTTATTTGATAAAATGAGAAACTTTATCTAGACTGGGAGAGCATGTGGCAGAAACAAATAAGACTTTACACCATAAGCAAGATCCTCAAAACAAAATCAGACACCAAGAGTAAGGTTAAAACTTACCTACAATTTCCACCATTTAACATGTCGCACATGGACCAAAAGGTAAGAGTGTTAGTGTTTCCCTTGAATCCCCCATTCATATCTAGACGTGCCCAAAAATATATTACATCTCCCTTACTTTTCCCGTGCATTGTTTCTTCGAGAACCTGCTCCGCGGTCGTGGACAAGGAGACCTGAAATAATGCAAATAAGCTTTTGAAATGATATATGAACAAAAATTTAGGTACAGTCACTGTGTACATATTCTGATTCAACAAGACTGAGATACAACCTTCAAGTAGATTAAGGTGAGTTTGACACGCAGTCTATATTCAGTATCATACTATCATGGTACATGAAGACACATTGAAAGGTTCCACGAGAGACATACCTTCCTCCCAGTTGCACGCCATGACTGAAAACCAATCCAAGGTCGCTTGTGAATGTTATCCAACCTATTTGCAATGGAAAACATGCCTCCAATCTCACAAAGAAAATCTAGGTAGTAAGTGTCATTCAAGATACGAAGCCTAGCGACTGCGTCGACATCATCTGATCTCAATCTTCGTGATTTTGTAGACTGAAAATAACATAGAAACCAACAATCAAGATAAATGAAACTTTAAAGGGGGAAGTGACTAAGGCAAACAAGACCAAAGAGTACAAAGAGCTTTGGTAGTATAGATGAAATGGAAATTATGAATAACGCTTGTGTAAGAAGATCTTACGAGAGTTAAACCACGGTATAAAGAACCATGGTGTAGAAAGGGCCAAGCTCCAGTTCCGTCATAAATCTCGTATATGCATACAGGCTGGCCTGTTCTCTCTAGTTCTCCTTCATCCCTTTCATTTGCTTCAAACTTTATCCTTTCAGCTCTTCGGGCATTATGATATAATTCATCCCAGACACCATAACTTTTATCCATTCTTTCCTCGATCTACGCATCAGGAAAAAGAACTACTCAGCTTCAATACTTTTAAACGGAGGATAATAGAGGGCAAAAAGAAATGATGAAAGCATAATAAACGAAGAGGGTTGTGAAAGTAGTTTACTAGGAAAAATTCATACTTGCATAAACTGACCATACCTCCTCCACTTCTACCCGCTCGACTTCTTCCAGACTTTCAATTTCCAATAGAATATCCCAGTCTTGCTCAGTCGGAATATCATCCGCCAATATCTCTGATTCATTCTGGGAGAGATGGCTAATATGAATTAGGGGAGTCAAATATTCCTCAACGTCATAAACCACAGAATTCCTCATAGTTCCCTTCTTATCCAGAGAAGACGTGTCACCAGACTGCTGTTCGATTTCCTTCCTGAACAATTTCCACTCCCACTCACCCTGTTTAAGCTGAGAAATAGGTCCTGGGAGCTGAGAGTCTGATGGGAATGTAAGAACATTTTCCAAAAGCTTTGCATGACCAGCTATGCATTCTGGTGCTAGCATGTTCTTGGCAAGCAGCCTCCCAGAGGAAGCAACGGAATGGGCAAATTTGGAGAGCCTCCCATTGGATATCAAAGGCAAGAATGCATTCATCAACGCGTCAGGTTTATGTTTCTTAAATATAATACCATGAACTTCATCAACAACCTGGGATTTAGAGACTTATTTATTGGAAAGAACAAAAAGCAAATCACATTCTAATCTTATTGATATGCTCAAAGAAACTAAAGTAGTAATAAAGACTTACATATTTTTTAATCACGGGATAGTCAGGTGCAATTACAGGGATTCCATATGACATTGCTCTAGTAAGTAATGAAGGAAAACCTTGCTCATCTTGAGAAGAACCATAGAGAACAATGTCAGCCATCAATAACAGGCCATCCACATCTCCATTTAAACCATAGTGGCTAAGAGAACCGTGACGAAGTCCCAGGTGCATAGCGATTTCCTACATGAATAACACGTTGTTTGTAACTTTAAAACCAGAAATATAGATCATAGAATCGTAGGGAAGGATGAAAGTTGATTTTACTGCTTACAAGAGAAAGAACTGAAAGCATGCCAATCAGCAGAATTTATACCTGCAAAGCATCATTGTATCCATCACTGGAGTTCCCGCATAAGAAGACAAATTTGAATGACCCTCTTATATAGTCTTCCCTTGCATATTTGATCAGCAGAGGTCCTATGTTATGCATCGCCACAGCATAATCCCACGATAAATCATTGTAGAAGAAAGAACTTCCAACAACCAAAACGAGCATATCATCTTCACTAAATCCTTTTTCCTCCCTTAAAGGAGACCTGGAATGAGCTTTCCTGTATCTTTCAGCGGCCCACACATCTACTGGTGACCCAGGAATCACAAAGAAGTTTCCACTGTCAAGCACACTATATAACATCTGATACAAGCAGGAATCATAATTGAGAATCATAATTGAGAAATAACATAAGATAGCAACTGATGAGTCTGTAACAATAGGTAGAGTGAGAACCAAAAGCAAAAAGATTACCGGTAAAGAAAAATCTGGAAACACAATAACATCAGCCCTTCTAAAAGCACTCTTCCAATAAGCAACAACATTCCCCCAGCCCATTTCTTCGTACATAGGGAGGCGATTTGCAAGTGCATCTTCTTGAATTATCCAGACAAGTGGCACAGAGCAGAAAGGCTCCTGCATAAGGCTGCATAAATATAAAACTCACAAATCATAGCATCTCAAACTGAAGCAACAATAGGGGTTCATGTACATCCACAAAGTCTTTACTAGCTGTGGTTTCTGTGCAAACTGGAAGGAGAAAACAGCACTGCTTAACCTAGATCACTGGAAGCAATATTGCCCACTTAATATACTGTGTATGTGGATAAAATAGTTATAGGGAGAGAAAGAAGAACTTGGCTCACTCCTCCAAAAGAAAATACTATGCCCATTTTTTCCTCCCAAAAGATGAGCTAGAAACTGAACTTAACAAACATGTCGAGAAATCAAAGCAGGTGAACTAAATGGGAAACTAAAATAATGAATGAAGCGGCCATATTTTCTTGTGTTCTATTTTTTCTTTGAGAGGTCCTTAGCCCTTTTATTAAGTTGTGTCCTATTAAATTCCACTACTAAGTCTTGCTATGCTAAGCTTCGGTATGATACCCAGGACCAGTTTCTCAGCTTATGATTTCTAGATTGCAGAGGGTAGAGGGATTTCATGCAGTGCCATGGACCCATAGTGTACTACTGTGTTGAGATGCTTATAAATCAATTCCTTATCTTTCCTTTGAGTAAGACACATGGAAACCATAAAGATTCCATGATTTAGAATAACAAAGAAATAGAGACCATATGGATCAACTGAAGTTATAGTGGCTGCCATAAAAAGGTATTTTGTCTATTGTTGATGCAGTTAATCTATTTTATTTAAATAAGCAAATACCTTGAAACAGCATCCTTTGCTTCAAGAGAATCCACAATGACACCTTCAAACCTGCAGAAATAAAGAGGATTAAGTTCATGTATTCAAGTAATGCAAAAGTTAGAGGTCATGGAAAGCATGCTGACTGAACTTAAACATGTAACATGTAACATGTCACACACTGCATTAGATAAAAGAGCAGACATACAGTGACCAGTCAGTATGACCGTAGCTCTCCGGACTTAGAATTGAGACTTGACCTCCAATTTTTTCCCACGACGATAGTGCTTCACCATTCTCTATTGCATATATCTGCAGGGAATAAGAACTGTAAGGATGTAAAACATATCATGATATAGAGCACTTCTTCCATGAGACTGCGTCGCAATCAATGCATTAAACTGTAAAGGGCATTTGAAATCAGTAGCACAAATTAAAAAAGGTATCCACTCCCTCCTCAATGGATGCAAGTACAAGGTTCATGAATCAGACTTAGAACAGTAAGGCATTGTGCACAAAAAACAGTAAACACTTTTGAAATAATATGATCAAATAAACCAGCACAGGATATCACAAGTTTATATCATGAAACTGTCTCTAAGTAATGAACCTTCTAGAGAGAGAATAAAAAGAAACCAAACCACTTGCTTCCTGACCTATGTTACCTGGACTCGGGATCGGGTATCCGACACGGGTACGGATCCTAGTGTCGGATTCACTTTTTCTCAAAAAATTGGACACGGGGACACTGTCCTAAAATTAGGATACGGGTACGGGGATACGTTAATAACAAAATATATTGAGTCTATTTATATACTTTACTTATAAATGAAGTCAACTCACTCTTATTTTTGCTAAGATATAACGTATAATTAAGTAAAACAACATTAAAACTTGTTAATTTTTTATAAATGAAGTCAACTCACTCCTTTTTTCTTTTTAATTTTTCTTGTCGTATCCGAATGAAAATGTGGGTGTCGGGAGTGTCTTGTCGGACACGATACGTGTCGGACATGGGTACTTCAACATATTTGAAGAGTCCGGGTAACATAGTTCCGACATACCACTACTTGCCTTCACATTTGCATGTGCCAACGCAATTTATTACAAAAGGAACTTCACTCTACCTTTGTTTGGAATACTTGAGGTCCGCTACATCCACTTACATTCTTTGTCCTAGTAGGAGCATGTGGACAATAAAACAAATAAATACAGGACAATCTTATCTTCTTTCATTTTTTGGTTAAGAGAACAATCATATCAAAGAATAAGCAAAATACATTTAGTTAAACTAACCCCAAATGTGATCACTTAAAATAGTTGAAGGAATGATCCGGTCTACAATAAAGTCAAGAAACAGCATTTAGAGAAAATCACCTGAATCAAATATCCCAGGCCCCTTAAATTCTTCATTACTGTATACACCATCAGTGAGAGTGGATCTTTCTTCAGGCTTCCTAAGATCTTGCATAAATCAAAACAAGGCACTATCAATATACGAGGAGATAAAACTTGAAATGCAAAAGTGTGTAAGCCATCATGAAGTTGGAAATTCTTCTTTAAAGTAAAGCATCTCGTGTAATGATTCTAACGTAATTAAGCAATTTCTTCCATTGTGGGCATTAGTCGTCTTCTGTGCCATGAAAAACATGTCAGTTATAAACTCAAGAGAAGGATACCCAGCTCTAGGTTGCGTAAGTTTGCAAACAATGATATGTACCCTTCCAGGCAATTTTGCAAATACCCAATGGCTACAAAAGCACAAAGCTTGTTTCAATTATATTCAAATAAGATTTGATTACGATGTTTACATCAATTCATATAGCACTAACTACTCCCTAATCAGGGGCAGACTTACTATGGTGGGAGGGGGGGGGGGAATGCCCTCCCTCAAGTATTTGGGTGTATGGTGTAAGTTTAGGAGTTACTTTGTTGGATTTTCCATTTTTCTGGAAGGGGTTATATTTGTTAAAGTGGTTATTTTGTTAAATTACACTTAGATTTCAAAATTATACTTAACCAATGACGCAAATCGTGAATGATTTTTCCAATAATAATCCAATGCTTTCACTAAAATATTTATATTTCATCTCCTTCAATACCACACGTTTGACCATACTAAAGATTTTTGTCAGTACACTTTGTTTCTAAAATTGCTCCTTTTGTCCCTAAATGAGTGTCTGTTTTCAAATACGTTACTAAAATCACCTAATAAATTATCGTGTTCTAATTTATACTTGCAATCACCTAATGTGTTCATTAAGAAAAAATTACGAATATATATGCCATTAAAAGTGAATAATGTAAAATTCCTTAGTTTGGTTGAAAAACTGAATTTGAACATTCATTACATGATGAATTTTTAAGGTGTTCATCATAACTTTGGTTTAAAACATTTCAGACAAGGATTTGGAGAACTTGTTGAGATGATCAAGTAACATAAACTTAACATAAATGAATAGAGGAAGAAATGCAGTAGCTCCAAGGAATAGATTGCTCTAATACAAGGGAATAAATCAATGAACTAAATACATTTTCAATCCGAGATGGGCCTATAAAATAGAAGGCTTTCACCGGTCAAATCTCCTAAATTGGATCTCAAAGCAAGGTTGGTGATGACGCCACAACTTTTGGGGTCTCCCAAGGATGAACAACTCGCTTTGTATGAACTGGATACCTAGATCATAACACAAACAATAAGCACCGTTAGAGACCAAGTCGGGGTTGATTTCGGCTCAGGCCCTCGGGTATGAGAGTAAGACCTTTGAGGGTTTGATAACTGAGATATAAGACTTAGAATGTCTTGGTGTGTTTGTGTGCTAGGGTTTAGATAATGTGACTTACCTTGTCCAAGAGGACAAATGAGAGTATATATAGTGGGGAGAGAGCAGTTGGATGACCTCAGCCCTTTTGGAGATATCAGCTTTGACTTAGGACACATGTATGCACCTGATTGGCTCGTACAATAAAGCACAGAGTACTATAGAAGGATGTCTCTGATTGTACGAGGATATGGGGGGGCAGGCGACAGTTGGTACGGCGCATTACGCGCATGATAGGCGTCTGAGCCACCATTTAATGTGATAGTGACAGGCCTGCCAGCTGGTATCAGAACTTGTACAGAGTCTTGACTCATAAGCCTGATATTTAACCAGGAGTCTGGTATTCAACCGGGAGTCTGGTATGAAACCGCGGTCAACGCGAACTAGATTGGCTTGGTCAGTGCGGTCTGAATGTCCGCAGTCACAGAGGTGCCACGTCATATATGGTCTTGGGCCCGGTCTAAAAGGTTCGGGCTCATCAGTTGGAATCACCAACGATGATACAGAAAGGCCTTCAATAAAAAGGTCGACCAGCGATAAATTCAATATGGTATTCAATCGATGTTGTAATCATAGTTGGATGGAAGAATTGAGGCTCCTAACCGGAATATTTTTGGAGTTTTTGCCCCAACTTTGGTTAGCCACCAAAGACAAGCCTTAGACCGTAGCTTGCTGCTTAAAAAACGTAATAGGTTAGCCCAGCTCGCTTCGCTCTTCAAGCTCCGCCCCTTACTAAACGTCGGTTTGGTCCTTATGGACGAGCTACAGTGGGCCGTTGCCCTCTATTTACCAAATTCCGCGTGTGGGGACAACCTCCTTTTCCAGACCCTTCAGATAACACCCTTTGGGCTTTGGCTGCCCTTTCTAATTAAAATTAAAAAATTCGGCTTGGCCCAGGAAAGTGTGGCAAGAACGGAAAGGAAGGGGTCCATGTAACTGCTGCGCACTACCCCCTCAGTCAATGGGGCAGCAGGTTCGGCAAGTTAATTATGTAGTAGATTGCTTAGAGGATGGCTCGGTTAAGGAGCTTGACAAAACCTACTCGCACGCTCTTGAATCATAAGTATGAAGTTGTGAAAGTCAAGGCAATGTTTAGTGAAAGCTTAATTTTATAGAGGATATTGATGGATGAGTTTTATACTCATCTGTTAGGTATTTTCTAGATTTTTTCTTAGCAAAATTCTTGAGTTTGTTGGTATTTGATATGTGTTTTTTGTGTTTTGTGAAAGACAGTGTTAAACATGTGAAAAGTGCAAAATATAGACTAATTATGGCAAAATTTGGAACTCCAGGGACTTTAGACGAAAATTACTCAAGTTAAAGGGGCAGAAGTACAGAATCTGAAACTGAGTGACCAATCTGCAGATGTCCAGAAGTTAAAAAGCTGTTGTGAGATGTTTTGAAGCTGATGGGCTTTTCAGGAATATATGGAACATGGTGGGCTAAACTGGAATTTGTTAAAATACCAGGGACGTTATGAGAAATCAGAATTCCAATATTGCAAGGAATCTGATCCATGTACACCTTGCGGACTCGGTTTGACTTATTTTGTTTCCTATTTACTAGAGACTTCTTAATAGTATAAAAAGGAGGGATTAATTTTAGTTTGGGGAGAGACTTTTTTCTTACGTATTTTTGAGATCGAGAAAAGGGAAGAGTTACTTCAAGAAGATCCTGCCTCATATTTTGTTATTTTTATTGAAGATTTTAGGGTTCATCAAACTATGATGAACTAAACTTATTTTTATGTGGATTGGAGGTAACAAGTATCGAATATTTATGCTTGATTATATTTTATAGTTCAATTTATTGTTGGTTTATCAAAAGCTTATCGTTCTTCATCTTCTTTAATTGCAATAGTCGTTATTGATATTGTGATTGGGTTTTTGAGTTGGGGTAAAATAATTGCATGTAAGTGGGTTATTGATACTATTTGCCAGGAGACACTCTATGATATTAAGATAATCTCTCACAAAATTCAATGCATCTTCCTTAGCCATCCTGTGAAAGCTAGGAAGCATGTTAAAATATGTGTTCTTTATTTCATACCTTCTTGCCACGGCTGGCAAGGCAATGCAAGAAATAGCCCCATCAATCTTGGGGCGAGCATATTCTCGCATGGTTTTGGTCTGGGGATTTTCTCCATTTTCCCCCATCTCAACTTCTGGATCCTCTACCTCTGTGGTAGAAGTCACAGATTCGGTTTCTAGTTCTTCTTCGAGGGGAATGCCCTCTTCTATCTTGTCTATGTTGTCGTTCAAAGGAACTAAGATAGGTTTCAATGAACGACGACCAAGCATAAACTACTATTTCTCTAAATTAAGTCCCCGGCAACGGCGCCAGTGATTAGTCCTCGAGCAAACAATAAACAATAAAACTATACTGAACGTAAATTAAAACTAAACTAGCAAATAATTAAAATTAACTACTTTATCCACATTCTTGTATTCTCCCACAACTGCATACATTTGATAATACTATATGCCTCAGGATATGACTAGATCTATCTATGCAAGTGTTAATATGTATTACCATTAATTTTGCTAATTTGCATATGCATTATAGTCAAACAGTAAATCTCTCTCTGTGTGTGTATACCGACTCTCCCTTACTTCTCAGACCTGAGTTATTTTTATAAAGCCAAGTAGATCGTCATCCCTTCTTTTATTGACTTTGTCTATCATATAAAATGTTCTTAAAAAGCAAAATACGAGTACTATTTAGCACTTGCTCTTCACAACCACAAGCACCCCCGAACTTAATTATTAGCATTTCACGCATACATTTCAAGTGCTTTTAGCACTAGATTAGGATGAACTCAAGGGGAGGGAGTTGGCCTTCACATCGGATTCGAGCTTGGAACGGACCATTGCGACGGAAAAGCTCTCCCTCCATAACGCTACTGCGTACCCAGAAATCTGGTTAAGCTAGAATAGCCCCTAACCAGCTAACCTACACGCCTGGAGGTAGCACCAAAGCAACTTTGCATCTTTCATTTATTCATTTATTTATTGAGTTCTTTATTCATTTACATTATTGTGCCATTGCTCTCACTTTTCCCTTGAGTCCTCGTTTTTATTCATTAATTATCACAACTCAGGGTGCCAACACATATATATATATATACCTCAAGTGTCTAAATATTACCTATATTTTAGGTTTTAAGAATGTTTTATTTGCACACACACTCATTAACCTAAGGGATAACGATGTACTATAAGCTTGATAAAGTAATTCAAAATCATCAACTAAGGGAGACTCGGCGATAGTACTTTTTAAGAGATTCACAATTGGACTCTAATACTCAAGCAAAGAATCAAAATAAATGGTAATACAGGTTAAAAACAAGGATAGATAAATCATGGCACATAATTATCATCAGCGGCGGTCCTAAGAGACACAATCATAGGGAAAACACACAATGTTTCAAAACTTTTGACCGCACCGAAGCTGCCTACGTTCCTTCTAAAGTGGGGCGAACCAATAATAAAAGGCTCAGGTCACCGTAGTTCCCTTGGGCCCCATTTAAGGGGCATGACAATTTTTTATTTTTTATTTTTTTAGAAAATAATAGGAAAAAATGTAAAATGAAAGGCAGGTAGACAGACAGATATGTAGGTACCCCACCCCCAAACTAATTTTTAAGATTGTCCTCAATGGAAAGTAAATAAAGAACAAGGTTAAGGATACCTCTCGACAATCACTGGGACAGGGACGGGGACGGCCTACTAGCTTGTTGTAAGAATTGCTGCATGCACGGAGTAATCTGACCCAACTGTTGCTGCAGGTCTGGTGTCGCTGATCTTCAAGTGCACATCTCTCCGTCACCACATTTATTAGGCTTTGAAGCATCTCTATGGTACTAGGATGTGCTCCACCCATAATATTGTCATCTTCGTCCTCGTCAAGTTCTCGCAGCTCAGGAACCTTTTGGGTATTTGCAGCAGGTCTAGCTTGTTTTATAACTCCCCGAGGCTTGAGCTGCTCAACTGAAGTGCAGTCAACCTTTGCCCGCTCACATAGTGTCGTGATAAGACTCGGAAAAATGAAGTTCCTTGTGTATCATTCCCTGAGATCAACTCTGAAATCTCATCCCGAATAATTTTACCAACATCTACAGGTTCTCCCGAAAGATTGGTATGAATGAGAATAGCCCTCTGCCAAGTGATATCATTCTGGTGCCTAGTTGGCATCAGTCGGGAACAGACGAACTTGTGCACTCCTCGTGCTTGAGGCTTAAGAAAAGACTCCTTTATCCGTAATGGTTTTCCAGGGTTTCCGGGTTTTCGCTTCCAAACCGCACCATCAACTGCAATGTTGCTTGTTACTACTGGTTCCAGCTCTCTCCAATATTTAAGCAAATTCTCTCTATATGCACAGCTTTCTCCTTGATCACATGGGACCTCATACAGCAAATTAATAGTCTCAGAATCATATGTAACCTCTTCTCCCTTCACCCAAGACCTGATATAGCCTTTACAATCACGTGTATTCGAATAAAACTCCCTTACTATAGAACCGTGCATCTATATGCCTTTGGCACAATTCAACCCAACCACGTTTTTGAAAATTTCTTGTCAGCCCAAAGCTTTTGAAATCAAACTCACGCTCAACATTCATTGTTCTACCCATGTTATCCTCATAAAATTTCTGAGCCTCAGTACTCAAAAATTTAGAGCGATCATACTGTGGTTGTTCATCCTCTCCATTAGACCTTGGGTTCTTCCTAGCTTTCTTAGCAACATTGGTTTTCTTAGGGATGGTGGCAGCGGCTTTCTTTCGACCATGGCTAATCCACAATTAATCACAAGTAACACAAATTAATCGCAAATAACAGCCTACTGCTCTTGCTGTAACACAGAGCAATAATCACCACAGAGCACACAATTGCAAACTTCCCAATTCTACACCGGTCACAATCAAGAATCAGTACTTTATAGATTATCTACCTCAATCAAAATGTCCCAGCAGCAAAAGGGTACTAGGGGTAATGTGCGAGGAGTATATGAATTGAGTCAAAATGATGACATGTCTAGACAGTTAGCTAACTTAACTAAGCAAGTTGCGGTGTTAACCACACATATTACTCAAAATAACGTTAGTGTTGTTCATGATGCATGTTATAATTGTGGTTCATTCTCTCATGTGACTAATGCTTGTATGTCTAGTGGACAATTTTCTGAACAATCTGAACAGGAAGGACAAGCCAACGCGATGAATTCTTTTCAACAAAGGCCTCCGCGCAATGACCCCTACTCCAACACGTACAATCCATCGTGGAGGAATCACCCCAATCTTGGGTGGAGTAATCAACAACAACAAAAGCCCCTCCACCCTCCACCTGAACAAGGCCAAGGGAGCTATCAAGAACCAAAATCACAATGGGAAGAAGCTCGGACAAGAATGGCATTAGCGCAAGAGCAAGCTCAAAAACATAATGAGCAGGTTTAAAAACAGAATCAAGCAGCCATTGGGAAATTAGAGACTCAAATAGGGCAAATTGCGGAGGCCTTAAGTGGACACAAGTCAGGGACTTTTCCAAGCCAACCCGAGCAGGCGAAAGCCATTTCTTTACGAAGCGGAAAGGTAATCAACAAAGAGGTAACGACTCCTTCTCCTGCTCCATCCCTTTACCCTGTTATGGATATTCCTGCTGAGTATATTGATGCCGAGGAAGATGGTTTAGGGGACAAATCTAAACAAAAACTTCCATCCCCCAAACCCTATGTTCCCCCTGTACCGTTCCTGGTAGGCTTTTAAAAAATAAAATGGACAAACAATTTGCAGAGATTTATGACATGTTTGCGAAAGTGAACATTAATTTACCTTTGTTAAATGTGATAAAAAATATTCCTTCATATGCAAAATTCTTCAAAGATTTAAACACCAGGAAACATCGGCATGGAAAGAATGAAAAAGTTGTTATGTCTGAGAATGTTAGTGTTGTGCTACAACAAAACCTTCCACCTAAATTGAAGGATCCCGGTAGTTTCATCATTGACATTTCTTAAGGGGATTCTCAAAAGGTGAAGGCAATGTTGGATCTCGGTGCTAGCATCAATCTTATGCCTTTTTCTGTCTATAAACAATTGGGATTGGGAGCCATTAAGCCCACAACGATGTCCCTGCAACTCGCAGACCGTTCTGTTAAATATCCAATGGGCATCGTAAAGGACATTTTGGTTCAGGTTGATAAATTGATAATACCAGTTGATTTTGTAGTGCTTGAGATGGAAAACTCTATTGGTAAGGGCCATGATACCTCTATTCTATTGGGGCGTCCTTTTATGGCCACTACCAACACTATCACCAATGTTAAAAATGGAAATCTTTCTATGACTGTCTTGAATGAAACTGTTGAGATTTCTGTTTTTGAATCTATGAAGAGTCCATCTAGTGAGGAAACTATGTGTTGTGTGGTTGATGAAATAGAAGGTTGTGTAAGTGAAAAATTATGGCATGAGAGAGAGATAGAAGAGTTAGAATTTGTTATGAATGGCGGTGAGAACGGGGATAATGAGGATGTTCTTAGCGCTAGGGCCATTGAAGACAAGGCCGACGAACACTATTCTACGGATAGCCCTCAGCACCCCCCACCATTGGGTCCTTTGACTGAAAAGTTGATCCCATCGGTAGTCTCTCCATGGGGGAGGGAGATACCTTACCTGTCATCATAGCCTTTGACCTTACGCCGGCGCAAGAAAAGAAATTGATCAGTTACTTATGTGCGCACAAATCGGCTATAGGTTGGACTTTAGCAGACATTAAGGGGATAAGCCCAGTCATGTGCATGCACAAGATTAATCTCGAAGAGGGAGCTACTCCTTCAAGAGAACGACAGAGGAGGCTTAATCCTCATATGGAGGAAGGAGGTATTGAAGTTGTTAGATGCGGGTATTATATACCCGATAGCAGATAGTAAATGGGTGAGTCCAGTCCAAGTAATGCCCAAGAGATCGGGTATTACTGTGGTAAAAAGTGAGAATAATGATGATGTCCCCACTAGAACTACACAGGATGGCGGATGTGCATAGACTTGAGGAAATTAAATGTCGCCACTAAGAAAGACCATTTCCCTCTTCCCTTTATTGATCAGATTTTAGAGAGGTTAGCGGGTTATTCTTATTATTGCTTCTTATATGGTTTTTCGGGGTATAATCAAATCCCCATCGCCCCCGAAGACCAAGAAAAGACCACCTTCACATGTCCATTTGGTACTTTTGCTTATAGGAGGATGCCTTTTGGGCTTTGTAATGCACCTGCGACCTTTCAAAGGTATATGACCTCCATATTTTCAGACATGATTGAGAGGTGTGTCGAGGTGTTTATGGATAATTTTTTTGTATTTGGAAATAGTTTTGATGGGTGCCTTTAGAATTTGACATCGGTCTTAAAACGGTGTTGTGAAACCAACTTAACCTTAAGTTGGGAAAAATGCCATTTTCTCGTGAGGCAAGTTATTGTACTAGGACACATAGTGTCAGGTAGGGGGATTGAGGTTGACAAGGCTAAAATAGAGATTATTTCTAAGTTACCTCCCCCTACTACGGTTAAGGGTGTGCGAAGTTTCTTAGGTCACGCGGGTTTCTATCGGCGTTTTATTAAAGATTTTTCAAAAATTTGCAAGCCGTTATCTAACCTTTTGACCAAGGAGACTGAGTTCATCTTTGACCAAGAATGTTTAGATGCCTTCAATTTATTGAAGGAGAGATTGACTTGTGCCCCGATTCTCGCAAGTCCAGATTGGTCTCTACCCTTTGAGATCATGTGTGATGCTTCAGACTTTGCTATTGGGGCTATTTTAGGGCAAAAAATAGACAAGTTACCACATGTAATCCACTATGCAAGTAGGACACTTAATGATGCACAACTTAACTACACCACAACAGAAAAAGAATTTCTAGCAGTTGTTTTTGCTCTTGAAAAATTCCGTCCCTACTTGCTTGGATCAAAGGTAATTGTTTATTCTGATCACTCTGCCCTGAAATACTTGCTTAATAAGAAGGATGCCAAACCTAGGCTAATAAGATGGATGCTTCTCTTGCAATAATTTGATATTGAAATTAGAGATAAGAAAGGGACCGAAAATGTAGTAGCTGATCATCTCTCTCGACTTGAATTTCTTGAAAAACTTAAAAAGAATGAAATTCGGTGAATGAAAATTTTCCGGATGAACAAATTGATGGTGGTGGATTTCAAGGAACCGTGGTTTGCGATTATGTTAATTTTATTGCTACCCGTGTGGTCGATCTGATTTCGACTACCATCGGAAGAGAAAGTTTTGTCGATGTAAAACACTATATTTGGGATGATCCCTATCTCTTTAAGTTATGTGCTGACAAGATTGTGCGTAGGTGTGTTCCTGAAGAGGAACAAAATAGTGTCCTAAGATTTTGTCATGATCTTGAGTGTGGTGAGCATTTTAGCGATCAAAAGCGTGCGAAAAGTGCTACAATCGGGTTTATATTGGCCCGCCATATTCAAGGATGCCCGGGAATTTTGTACCTGGTGTGACAAGTGTCAGCCTTGGCTGGCGATATTGGTAGAGAGATGAGATGCCCCTTACATATAATCTAGTTGTTGATATATTTGATGTTTGGGGCATTGATTTTAAGGGTCTCTTTCCTGTTTCATATGGTTTTACTTATATTCTCGTAGCTGTTGATTATGTTTCAAAGTGGGTGGAAACAATTGCCACCCCAACTAACGATGCTAACGTGGTTTGTAAGTTTGTTTGTGAGAATATTTTTAGCAGTACGGGGTGCTAGGGCCGTCATCGGTGATCGAGGAACTCATTTCACCAACAAAATGTTTAACAAGGTTCTAAAGAAGTTTGGGGTGAGTCACAAATTAGCAACACCATACCATCCCCGGACTTAGGACAAGTTGAGGTGAGTAATAGGCAAATCGAGGTGTGTTAGAAAAGACGGTGCGTCCCACAAGAAAAGATTGGGCATTAAAATTTAATGATGCATTATGGGCATACCGCACGGCTTATAAAACACCCGTTGGGATGAGCCCGCACCGTTTGGTGTATGGCAAGCTTGCCATCTTTCGGTTGAGTTAGAAGCATAAAGCCTCTTGGGCAATAAAAGAACTCAACATGATTTTGGCGGGTGAAAAACGGTTACTTGCTTTGGATGAACTTGAGGAGATCCGACAAGAGGCTAATGAGAGTGCCAAAATTTACAAAGAAAGAACCAAGAAGTACCATGACAAGAAAATAACGCATAAAACTTTTGGCCAGGCATGAAGGTACTTCTCTTTAGCTTTCGTTTGAAGTTGTTTAGGGCAAATTAAGGTCCAAATGGAGCGGGACCATATGAAGTGGTCAGAGAGGTGTTCGCACGGAGCGGTGGAGCTCAAGAATACCTGGCAAATGGGGACGCAATTAGTCAAAAGTGAATTGGCCAGGATCGAAACCCATCTTATGAAGGAATCTCTATTCTTGAAGAGATTGATGTCATCCACTTGATCGATCCGAATCCTTGCCCCGAGTAAAATCGGGGCCATCGTCGGGCTAACGACGTTAAACAAATGCTCTAGTTGGGAGGCAACCCAACCAGGTATCAATTTTATTTGATTTTTAATTTATTTCCGTAGTGTCGTGTCAACCCTTGAACCCAATAATTGCTTAGAGTTGTGTTATGCTTTGAGGACATAGCACATTTTGAGTTTGGAGGTGGGCACCGTCAAATTTGAGTCGTGTCACTCTTTACGAGTCTCCTCGAGTTTGTGGGTTTATAGGGGAGTGTATATAGTTGTCACCCTCCAAAAATATTTTTATTTTAGAGTCAATTTTTTTTGTTATTTTCTTTTGCTATAGTCATTTTTATTTTTTTGTGTAGAGCAGATTTACGCGTTGGGTTTGGCTTGTGTATGTGTGTTCAGGCTTTTGAATTTGGGACAGATATGAAAAGATAATGGAACAAAATGGAGGAAGGAAATTAAGTTCAAAATCGATGGAGAGGAGGCTTGTGGCCTTAGCTTAAAATGCTGCGAGTGACAAAATTTTAAGAAAGATGGCAGTGGCAATGCGCCCCTGCTCAAGAATCTGGGAGTGAAATTTTTTTTAAAGTAGCGGTGGCCATGAGCCTTAGCTCAAAGAACAGGGAGGCATAATATTTTTGGCGAGAGCATTAAGCGTACTCCAGAGCCAGCTAAGGACACTCCTACTCTGTGTCAACTGTTGACCCCCGGCCCCATCTGCTTTGACTCCTAGTTCAACCAGGAGAAGGAGTTTAAGAAAAATAAAAAAGTGGAAAATATAAAATGGGGTGAGTGGGATTTTAATTTCACCCACGTCAAACGTGCACTAGCTCTCCCTCTCTCTCTCTCCTCGATTCCAATTCAACGCAGCAACCAGGTGTTCCTCTAGTTATACGTCGCCGCCGTAAATCCCTCTTCTCCGATCAGATTACCGGCGCACTCCAGCTACCCACGAATCGTATCTAACGCCGACCATCTGCACCATCCCTGTGTCATCTTCTCCACCCTCTCCGGTCGCCCTAAACAGACACCACAGGTCTGGCAACCCCTGTAGCACCAGAACAATTGCAACTTCTCCGTTTCATTCGTCGGGTGAATTTATTCAATCAAGCTTTCATCTTGCTGTGAGTTCTCAAGGTACAATATTAATTCAGTCAATACCATAGTTGGATTAAGCACGTGAATTTTCTGATTGAGAGTTGGTTTGGTGGCTGTGATTGTGAACTATTGCTGGGACATTTTGATTGAGGTAGACAATCTATGGAGTACTGATTCTTGATTGTGACCAGTGTAGAATTGGAAAGTTTGCAATTGTGTGGTCTGTGGTGATTATTGCTCTGTTACAACAGCAAGAGCAGTAGGCTGTTATTTGCGATTAATTTGTGTTACTTGTGATTATTGTGGATTAGCCGTGGGTCGAAAGAAAGCCGCTGCCACCGTCCCTAAGAAAGCCTCTGTTGCTAAGAAAGCTAGGAAGAACCCAAGGTCTAATGGAGAGGATGAACAACCACAGTATGATCGCTCTAAATTTTTGAGTACTGAGGCTCAGAAATTTTAGGAGGATAACATGCGTAGAACAATGAATGTTGAGCGTGAGTTTGATTTCAAAAGCTTTGGGTTGACAAGAAATTTTCAAAAATGTGGTTGGGTTGAATTGCGCCAAAGGCCTATAGATGCAGCAGTTCCTATAGTAAGGAAATTTTATTCGAATGCACGTGATTGTAAAGGCTATATCAGGTCTTGGGGGAAGGGAGAAGAGGTTGCATATGATTCTGAGACTATTAATTTGCTATATGGGGTCCCATGTGATCAAGGAGAAAGCTGTGCATATAGAGAGAATTTCCTTAAATATTGGAGAGAGCTGGAACCAGAAGTAACAAGCAACATTGCAGTTGATGGTGCAGTTTGGAAGCGAAAACCCGGAAACCCCGAAAAACCATTACGGATAAAGGAGTCTTTTCTTAAGCCTCAAGCACGAGGAGTGCACAAGTTCGTCTGTTCCCGACTGATGCCAACTACGCACCAGAATGATATCACTTGGCAGAAGGCTATTCTCATTCATACCAATGTTTTGGGAGAACCTGTAGATGTTGGTAAAATTATTCGGGATGAGATTTCAGAGTTGATCTCAGGGAATGATGACACAGGGAACTTCATTTTTCCGAGTCTTATCACGACACTATGTGAGCGGGCAAAGGTGGCTGCGCACTTCGGTTGAGCACCAAGCCTCGGGGAGTTATAAAACAAGCTAGACCTGCTGCAAATACCCAAAAGGTTCCTGAGTTGCGAGAACTTGACGAGGACGAAGATGACAATATTATGGGTGGAGCACATCCTAGTACCAAAGAGATGCTTCAAAGCCTAATGAATGTGGTGACAGAGAGATGTGCACTTGAAGATCAGCGACACTAGGACTCGCTGGCAACAATGGGTCGATTACTCGCGCATGCAAAGAATTCTTACAAAAAGCTAGTAGGTCGTCCCCGTCCCCGTCCCTGTCCCAGTGATTGTCGAGAGGTATCCCTAATCTTGTTCTTTCTTTACTTTCCATCGAGTATAATGTAAAAAATTATTTTGGGGGTGGGGTACCTACATATCCGTCTGTCTACCTGTCTTTCATTTTACATTTTTTCCTATTATTTTCTAAAAAAAAAAAAAATTGTCATGCCCCTTAAATGGGGCCCGAGTGAACTACGGTGACCTGAGCCTTTTATTATGGGTTCGCCCCACTTTAGAAGGAACGTAGGCAGCTTCGGTGCGGTCAAAAGTTTTGAAACATTGTGTGTTTTCCCTATGATTGTGTGTCTCTTAGGACCGCCGCTGAGGATAATTATGTGCCATGATTTATCTATCCTTGTTTTAACATGTATTACCATTTATATTACCATTTATTTTGATTCTTTGCTTAAGTATTAGAGTCAAATTGTAAATCTCTTAAAAAGTACTATCGTCGAGTCTCCCTTAGTTGATGATTTTGAATTACTTTATCAAGTTTATAGTACATCGTTATCCCTTAGGTTAATGAGTTTGTGTGCAAATATCATAAAATAAATGTGCACACCCTCACCACCGGCTCTAAGTACACTGGATAATTCTAAAACATCCAATTAAGCTAATAGACTAATAAAAATCTAAACAACTAATTACCTAATACTACCGTTGGTTTCTCTTTAAATTATGTTCTCTCCATTTCCGACCAAAGAATCCACGCCTAAAACGTCTAATGATTAAGGGTTATACTTGGAGTTATTAATAATACATACTCCATCCGTCCCATCCCAGACGAAAAGGCACAAAATTGGTCTTTGAGTGGAAATTAAGGAAATTGTAAAGTGGAACAAGTGTTGTGATGAAAAGTTAGGTAGGAGAGAGAGTGTGGGGTAGGAAATAGTAAGTGGATAGTTATTGTGAGTATGACAAGTGGGTCCCACGAATAAAGAAGTATTAAAAGTTTCTATTTTGAGAGTCTATGTTTTTAATGGGACACCCAAAATGAAAATTTGTGCCTTTTCGGATGGGAGGGAGGTAGTATATAGTTTATTTCTAGGCAACATATCACAAGTAGTGGTAAGTTGAAAGATTATGAAGATTTAAGGCAGTATATTCCTAAATGAACTCTTTAGGTGAAAAATACCAAAATGGAATAGTGGTACCATTGCATCAAAAGAAAGGAGTAATATGAAAGTATACTAACGAGTGAATGCCAATTCTTTAATCGTCCCTTGTGCATTTGGCATCAATCTCCATAACATATGACAACTTTTAAAACGAGATACAACAAAAAGTCACAAAGGGGGAGAGGTATACATTGAATCTTATCCCAGTTTGCATGTCAATTAGTACAACCTTTGGAAGGTTTTTAGACAAACTATCAGTGTATCACATCCATTCTCTTCCGAATCAATTTAATGAGCTACATTGCAAACTTATTTTACATAAGTAGTACACATGGACATCTATGTTTTCAAACTTATCTTACATAAATTGTATTCTTAGACATCTAAATTTTCTAACTTGTCTAGCATAAACTATACCGTTGCCAATTTTTTCACAAACATGTGAGACTCAAATGCCAACATAATTTGTTCCTATTCAAAAATGGTACTGAATCAACAGTTCAACTTTAGTGACATAGAATGCAGTTGCTTGGTCAAATTATAAATGAACCAAATGTATAATGGAAAAGTAGTGTACACAAGACACTCACAAGTCCAAGCCGAGGAGATCGAATGCCGATTCTTAACTGGCTCCGCAACCGATCAAGTCCTTCACCAAGCTCAAACTTTCCCCTAGGCATCATCTTCTCCGGCACAAACTTCAACGAGCTCCCAAACTTCAAATCCTCCCTAACCTCCCTCCCTCTATCACTACGACTACCAATCACTTGCCTAAACACCATTGAAGCAATCGAGCTCTGCAAAACCATAGACGCCAGCGCGAACGCGAAAACAGCCACAAATAAACATAAGTAAAACACCGACCTGCCGCCCCCACGGAACGGAAACATCAACAACTTCCTCGCAACGGATCTTCCACCTCCGTGATGGTGAGATCGTCCACTGACAACGGAAACGCCACCGCCACCGCGCCACGGTCGATCTGAAGAAGGCGCGGATGAGGAAGACTTGGAGGTTGTGGCTGAGAGTGGGAGAGGGGGATAGTTAGGGTTTCGCTTGACACGGAAGCGGTCGCGGACGGAGTGGAAGGCGGAGTTGGAATTGGCATTGCCATTGTCGACGTTAACGGTGGGGAGGTGGTGGTGTTCGGGAGTGGCGGAGTTGCGGACCATCGGAATCCGGTGGGTGTGAGTGGGTTGTTGAGAGTGATTTGATCGTTGTTGCTGTTTTTGTTTTTTATTTTTTCTTTATTTATTCAATTATTATTTCGTAAATTAATTACTCGTGCATAGTAGTACGTGAAGAGACATCTTTAGTGATTAATTCCGCGCTCTTTTGTTCTTCCGTTTTTCGATAATATTTATGAAGCATTTATAGCGGGTAAATTTCCTTTTTCGGTTGTTATCATTTGGATTTGGGAATTGGTTACTGTAGTTTCGTAGGTAGACTGACGAGCTGTTAGCCTGTTAGGTAGACTGGTGAACGGACGAGATTGAACATTGAAATTAATGGACTAAAATACTTTTAACTAGGGTGTTGCTCGTGTTACGAACGGAGTACTTTGATGTTTTTGATAATCATAAGTAAGTTTATCCATTAAAAAAATATGTACTCTCTTTGTCTCATAAAACATTACATCTTTACTGTTGAGAACGAAAAATAAGAAATAATGTTATTAAAGTAGGTGTTATGAGTGGGAAGAGAGAGAATGAGTGGAGAGAATAGTAAATTTGAAAAGTGTTGTGAGTATGACAAATGGGTCCCATGAATAAAGAAGTATTAAAAAATTTCCTTTTTAGGAAAGTGGAACTTTAAAGTGGAACGCCCAAAATAGCAAAAGGGTTAATGTTTTATGGGACGGAGGGAGTACTTCAATTTAAAATTAATTTATTAATATAAAATATTATGAGGATGAATTATAAACGTTATGATCATGGAAAAAAAATATGAGTGAGATCACAAACTTATAAAAGGCTAACCATGAAATTCATTTGTTATGTCATGTGATGATGGGATAGATGAAGTCTTGAAAGAGATATTTAGAGTTAGGGTTATGGCACAATATTTTTCTCCATAATCTATTAATATTTTTGTGATTTATTTTCTCATTATTTCTTCAAGACTTCTAGATCATTAATGTTTGTACAATATAAATAAATAAATATATATATCAATATAAAAGATAAAAGTAAGATTAACAAATATCATTGTAGTTAATTTTTGTAATCTTAGCAATTTGATAGAATTCATTCGTAAGTATGAATAAAATAGAAGAAAGAAAACGCAACAACAAATAAAAAAATTCAAAAACTTAATAAATAAAATAATAACAAAAAATAAATTCAATATCAAAACAGAATATGAAAGTCAAATATTAATAAAGGAAAAACAATAAAAAAATAAGAGTTCAAAAATATAATAAAAATAAAGAGTAGAAACATATAAATAATAAATTTGAATATTTTTAAAAATAATACAAGTCAAAGTAGAATAAATATCAAAATAGAAAAAAAAAACAAAAAACAAAAAACAAAAGAAAGATGAAACAATTGAATGAAATATGGAAATCGAATCTTAATAAAAAATAATAAAAAGGAATCATTCACGAACACAATCAAAATATATTAAAAAATAAAAAAACTATTTTGAAAAATTCATCAATGAAAATCAATATCAAACCCAAATATAAATAAATACACCAAAAAACAAACTTTAATCGAAATAAAAGAAATATTTTTTATCACAAACCGAAAAAAAAGGAAGATAATATTAAAAAAAACGAAAGTAAAGCAAATATGAAAAAAAAATAAGAAATAAAACTAAAATCAACTTTACAAATAAGTAAAAGAAATCAAATCATAATCGAAAGAAAAAAAAATCCAAACAAGTTCTTATTTAAAGCCAAGTTGTAAATTGTCTTACAAAAATAGCAAAAGCAAAATGTAAAAAACTTTAATAATTAAGAAAGAAAAAAATCTAATGCATAAAAGAAAATCAATATCAATATAAAAACATACGAAAAAATAAAATGCAAATAAAAAATGAAAATTAAAATTCTATTAATTAAAAAGTGAAAGAAACATTCACAAACATATAAAAGAAATAGAAAAAAAGCAAGAAATAAAATCAAAATAAAGACGAAAATTTATAAAATAAAAGTTAATTAAGTCTCTTTATGGGTTAAAACAGGCTCCTAGGCAATGTTTTTCTAAGTTCTGTTTGGTTCTTCTTCAATATGGATTTTCTCAATCACAGAGTGATCACTCATTGTTCCTTTATCACACATCTACTTCCTTTGTGGCCATTATTGTGTATGATGATATTCTCATTACTGGCTCCAATCCAACTGAAATTGCCTCTGTCAAAACCCATTCGCATTCTCACTTTTTTTCTTTTTTTTTTTCTAAAAAGAAGGCGATCAACACATTTCACCGCTCCCCCCTTGATGCACTTCACAGAGGTGCCTAGCTATGCTAGGGAGGGCAATGTCATTCCCTCTAACCACTGGTGGGGGAATCGAACCCATGACATCCAGTTGGAAGCCATGAACTCTAACCATCAGGCTAAGGGTGTCTCAAGTATTTTCTTGGGATAGAGATTGTGATGTAAAGTAACGCAGCGGAATAGTAACAATAAGGCTTGATCGAAATCAAAACCTTCTGCAAGGAATCGCAATTCCCAAGGTAACAAGAACTTCCTAAGAAATCCTTCTGCAAGCCAATAGAATTGACCAAAAATTTTGCAAGATGCAAACTGAATTTAATTGATAAAAGAGACTAATTTTCGGAATTACAATGAAGACCTATATTATAGTGCCCAGAAAACTTGAAAAGGAATCCTAAACCTTCTAAAATTAATCCTAACATATATAGTAACCTAATAGGACTTAAAAACTAGTAAATCTACTCAAAATCTATTCTAAAACTACATATAATCAACCCATTAAAATTAAATCCGAAAATACAAATGAAATAGAGTTGCTCTTATGAAAAACTAGTTTTTTGTTAAGCTTAACAAAAAACTAGTTTTTGGACCCGGTTTAAATCTATGATACGCCTATTGAACCGAGACCGGTTCACTAACAAAATTGAACCGCCTTATATCAACTCAAATTCAAACGAACACACACAAGAAACACACGTATACGACGCCGCAACATAGAAATTCATCGAGCTAAAGCGTAATTCAATAGAAAATCAATCCGTTTCAATAGAAAATTAATCCGTTTCAATCGATTGAGGTAATATATGATTCACCGTCAATTATAGACTATCAATCCGTATATTCACAATCATTCCTAATTGTTTTATTCAATTCGCGATTTTTTATTAGGTTAAGATGAATTTACGTGATTTTGAAGATGAAACTGGAAGTAATGTTACCGTAATTGATCGAATTCAAGACGAAGATGAAACCGAGATAATGCTACTAAGCAATTGATCAAATTCAAGACGAAGATGAAACTGGAGATAATGCTAATCACGATACAGTAATCCAATTTCATAATGCCGCATTTTTTATATATAATGCTAGTAGTTTGAAGTACAATTTTTAATTTTTTTAGTGCCGATTGTGTTATTTTGATTGCCGCTTTTTGTTATTTGGATTGCTAGTTTTTGTTTTTAGGAGTGCCGCTTGTGTTATTTAGAGTGCCGCATTTCATTTTTTAGGAAACTTTGTTCATTGAAGTGCAATTTTAGTCCTTTTAATTCATTTGTGTTTTTAGGAGTGCCAGTATCACTTATTTGGTGTGCCAGTTTGTGTTATTGAAGTTCTAGTTTGTGTTATATGTAGCTTCAGCCACTAGATTGTCAGTAATTCTTTGTTCATCAAGTGCCGGTATCACTTATTCGGGATTGCCAGTTTATTTTATTTGGAGTGCCAGAATTAATTTTTTATTAAACTAAGTTTTTAGGAGTGCCAGTATCACTTATTTGGTGTGCCAGTTTATGTTTTTAGGAGTGCCAGATTTAATTTTTTTAAGAAACTGATGCAATCGAAGAGTTGGCGTTCGAGTTCTTGGAGTCGCTCGACCGCAATGGGCATAACCTCTGAGTTCCAGGCGAGGCGGCCGCCTCATTGACTCCAGGCGTGCGCCTCAAACAAGGCTGCGGAGGGGAAGATCTCGGTTGCTGAGGCGGGCGCTTCTTCTTGGTGTTGCGGGCGCCTCATACTCCTTCAACGCAAAGGGAGGTTGCGGTGTTCCAGGCGGACGCTCGGGCTTGTGCTTCAGCGGGCGCCTCGCGGATGGAAGTTCTACGTCGTTTTTCTTGTTTCCGTTTACCGACTCAAGTTTTAAGTAGGGCTAATTTGGTCATTGTTTTATTATGTCATTCTAGGGTTGGAAGGAGTATTTAAACAATTTTTAGGGTTTTGTTAAAGAGTTTTGCCGTTTTGAATAACAATTCATTTTCTTGTTCCAATTTGTAGTCTTGATTAATTTCGACTGCGATTGAAGGGTTGATTCGCGTATTGATTAATTTCTACCCGTAATCAACCATCTATCTTAGCTTCCGCTACGTCCGCTTGGTATCGACTTCGGTGAGATCCTTGGAATCATGCCGCGACCAACGATAGAGGAGCGCATTGGATTGGCCGTCGATGAACGTATGGGAAGGGTTGCTGGAGCAAGCTAACGATCAGGATGAGCGACTCCGCTCAACGAACACCTTCGCCGACATCCGGCGATCATGGTGATCATCACAGACAAAGCAAGATTCGGAAGGGGATTCGGAAGAGACCGGTGACGATGTCTATCCCGAGATTCCAGCGGTTTCGCCGTCGGGCCACGGCGGCCTGGTGGTGGAGGACAATCGTCGATGGGAGTGTGTATGCGGACGGAGATCCTGCATTTTAATGGAGGGTTACAGTGTAAGAATTCCTGGATTGGCTTTCCACCGTGGAAGAAATCTTAGAGTTCAAACAGTCCCTGAGGATAGGCGTGTAGCGTTGGTGGCCACGAGGCCGCGTGGTAGGGCTACGCGTGGCGGCAAGCAGCCTTAAACCGTCACGTGCTAGGCTCGGGAAGTCGAAAATTGTGTCGTGGGAGAAGATGAAAAAGCAGATGCGGGCCGCGTTTCTACCTTATAATTATCGCCGTATATTGTTTCGGCGATTGCGTAATCAAGCAAGGATCGCGGTCGGTTGATGATTATACCACCGAATTCTATCAATTACCGGCCGAAACGAGTCAGGAGACACCCGATCGACGGTAGCACGGTTTATTGGTGGGTTGAGGGTTCAAATACGTGAGACCTTAAACATGTTCGATATTGGGACAAAGGTCGAAGCACATCGCCGAGCTCTTGCGGTGGAGAAACAAGCCGAGGCGGTTTGGCGGTGTCGCTGGTCTCCGGTTCGGGCGGTGTTAGTGCAATGGCGGTGTCCCTGGTGGTACAACTACGCCGCTCCGACTACATCTAGGGCTGGGGCCGCTTAACCGTGGGCCGAACAACAAGATCAAATGTTTTGTTGTTGTGGCGAGGTTGGACATCGACAGTGTAGACCGCAAACAAGCGAGCAAGAAAGCATTATTCAATGATACGAGGAGGATCCTCGGGTCGATGACGGTGCAAAGACATGAGAACCCTATGTTTGATGAAGAAGAGCAGTCCCGACCGGTGATGTGGGTGTTTCTCTTGTTGTGCGCCGTTCTTATTTGACTCCGCGTACATCGGAGGAGAATGAGTGGCTTCGTAACAACATCTTTCACCCACTTGTACGATTTTGGGTAAGGTTTGTCGTTTTGTCATTGATTCAGCAACGTGAGAACATCGTTGCGGAGGAGGCGGTCCGTAAACCGAACATTCCGACGTAAAAGCATCCTAAGCCATATAAGCTAGCGTGGGCCGAAAAGGGCGGCGAGGTAACAGCTTTCTAAACGTGCTCGTGTTTCTTTTTCTATTGGTGCAAAATATCGTGATGAATTGTGGTGTGATGTGGTTGCTATGGATGCTTGCCATCTCTTGTTGGGTAGGCCGTGGCAGTTTGATAGACAAGTTTTTCATAATGGCCGTTCTAACACTTATAGTTTGTTGGTGGATGGGGCTAAGTATGTTTTAGCTCCTACGAAACCGGTAATCCACACTGAGACACCTAGGCCTCGAGCGCGTCCCTTCCTATCTTTCGCACGCTTTGAGGACGAGGTGGTTTCGACCGACAGAGTGTTTGTTTTGACGGAAGGCAGCCTCGATTCGGTTCAAATTCCTCCGAAGTACTCCCTTTGATACAGAATTTGCTAGTGTGTTTCCTGCATGAGCTTCCCGCGGAATTACCTCCACTTCGGGATATTCAAAGACCATATTGATCTCGGTTCCCGGGGCTAGTCTCGCCTAATCGACCTCATTATCGTACGAGTCCTGTGAGAACATGAGGAGTTGCGGAGGCGTGTTGAGGAGTTGCTGGCAAAAGGACATATCCGAGAGAGTTTGAGTCCCCGCGCTGCACTGGGCCTATACCGATTGCTAAGCTGTGACGGGTCTGGATATGTGTGCTGACAGCAGAGCTATCAACAAAATTACAAATCCTAGATGTGCTTCTCGATCCCTCGTTTAGATGACTTGCTTGATCGATTAGTGGTGCTCAAGTTTTTACAAAGTTAGATTTGAAGAGCGGGTACTATCGCATTCGTGTTCGGCCAGAGATGAATGGAAGACAGCCTTCAAAACTCGAGAGGGTTTGTATGAGTGGTTGGGTGATGCCTTTCGGGTTGTCTAATGCTCCCGAGCACGTTCATGCGTGTGATGAACCGGGGCTTGTCGCGACCATTTATTGGGATTTTTGTGGTGGTGTATTTTGATGATATTCTTATTTACAAATAGTCAATGAGGAACACTTCAGAAGCATGCGCGGGAGGTATTGTCGGTGCTCCGTAAAGATAAGTTTTATGCCGCGACTAAGAAGTGTGTTTTTATGGTGCATCGAGTATTATTTTGGGTTATGTGATTTCGGGGGCGGACTTCGTGTGGACACCGAGAAGGTAGCGGCGGTATGCACTGGTCTCGCCTCTACTACGATTACCGAGGTACGGAGTTTTCATGGTTTGGCCTCGTTCTATCGACGTTTTATCCCTCATTTCGCAGTATCATGGCTCCTATTACCGATTGTATGAAAGGGGTTCGTTTCACTGACCGCCGGGCCGACGTAGCATTTGAGCGCATTAAGGAGCGGTGCTGACATCCGCCCCTATTTTAGTGTTACCCGATTTTTCACAAATTGCTCGAGTTACATACGGATGCTTCGAAAGTGGGTATTGGGGCGCCTTGAGTCGAATGGGCGGCCGGTGGTGTATTTCAGCCGAGAAACCTGTCTCTGGAGCCAAGACACGGTATAGTACTTATGATGTGGAGTTTTATGCTGTTGTTCAAGCTGTGAAGCATTGGCGACATTATCTGTTCCATCAGGAGTTTATCTTGTTCACCGACCATGACTCATTGCGCCATCTTCATGGTCAAGACAAGATTTCGGCTCGCCATGCTCGGTGGATTGCTTTTACGCAAAGAATTCACTTTTGTGGTCAATCATAAGGCGGGAGTTACTAATAAGGTAGGCGATGCCTCGAGTAGGCGTCTGGGGTTATTGACGACTATGCGAGTGGAGGTGCTAGGGTTTGATTCGTTCCGTGATTTACTTGCTGTTGATCCTTATTTTTCGGTCGTATTGGCGGATGTTCAGGCTGGGCGTAAACCAGATTTCTTGATTCATGATGGGTTCTTGTTTCGGGGTAATCCGCTTATGTGTTCCCGATTGTAGTCTCCGCTTGATGATTATACAGAGCTTCACGGTGAGGGACATGTTGGTCGTGATCGTACTTTGCGGCTTGTTCGTGCCTCTTACTTTTGGCCAAGTATGCGGAAGGAAGTCGATAAGTATGTGCACGGTGTCGGGTGTGCCACATGGCAAAAGGGGGCCGCTACTAATGCGGGGTCAGATATGCCATTACCTCGTTCCGAGTCACCATGGTCGGAGATTAGTATGGATTTTGTCTTGGGATTGCCACGTACACACGGCGGGGTTTGATTCCATCTTCGTGGTTGTAGACGGGTTTTCCAAGATGGTTCACTTTGCTCCGTGTAAAAAGACAACCGATGCGGTTAATGTGGCTCGGTTATTTTTCAAGGAGGTCTACCGTCCGTACGGTCTACCGTCTACTATTGTGTCCGATCGTGATACCCGGTTCCTAAGTCATTTTTGGCGTAGCTTGTGGAAAATGGTTAATACTCACTTAATTTCAAGAACAGATATCATCCTCGATCGACGGGCAGACCGAGGTAGTGAACAGATCGTTGGGTAACTTGCTGCGATGTTTGGTTGGGGATCATGTTAAATCTTGGGATCAGAAGCTGTGTCAAGCGGAATTTGCCCACAATCATGCCATTAATCGCAGTACCGGTTTTAGTCCGTTTCAGGTGGTTTACGTGGTTCAGCCGAAGGGTCCGTTGGATCTGATTACATTGCCCAAAGAAACACAAGGTGCATGGTAAAGCGGTCGATCCGGTTTCGGGTTACAGGATGTTCATACCAAGGTGCGTGCTAATTTGGAGGCTGCGAACGCTAGGTACAAACAGCACTGATCGTAAAAGGCGTATTGCCGAGTTCCTGTGTGGTGATTTTGTGTGGGCTATTTTGACGAAAGACCGTTTTCCAGTTGGTGAGTATAATAAGTTGTCGGCCAAGAAGATTGGTCCTGTTGAGGTCATTGCGAAGATTAATCCAAATGCATACAAGTTGAAGCTGCCAAGTCATATTCGTACTTCGGATGTCTTTAACGTGAAGCATTTGGTACCGTATGCTGGGGATTCGTCTGATGATGAAGTGGTTCCTAATTCGAGGACGAATTTTTTCAGGCGTGGGGAGAATGATGCAATCGAAGAGTTGGCGTTCGAGTTCTTGGAGTCGCTCGACCGCAATGGGCATAACCTCTGAGTTCCAGGCGAGGCGGCCGCCTCATTGACTCCAGGCGTGCGCCTCAAACAAGGCTGCGGAGGGGAAGATCTCGGTTGCTGAGGCGGGCGCTTCTTCTTGGTGTTGCGGGCGCCTCATACTCCTTCAACGCAAAGGGAGGTTGCGGTGTTCCAGGCGGACGCCTGGCTTGTGCCCAGGCGGGCGCCTCGCGGGATGGAAGTTCTACGTCGTTTTTTTTCTTGTTTCCGTTTTACTGAATTCTGAAGTTTTAAGTAGGGCTAATTTGGTCATTGTTTTATTATGTCATTCTAGGGTTGGAAGGAGTATTTAAACAATTTTTAGGGTTTTGTTAAAGAGTTTTGCCGTTTTGAATAACAATTCATTTTCTTGTTCCAATTTGTAGTCTTGATTAATTTCGACTGCGATTGAAGGGTTGATTCGCGTATTGATTAATTTCTACCCGTAATCAACCATCTATCTTAGCTTCCGCTACGTCAGAAACTTAGTGTTCTTATTGAAGTGGCTGTTTGTCTTGTTATTGAAGTGCCAGTTTGTGTTGTTAATAGTGCCAGTATCAAATATTTTGTGTGCCAGTTTGACTTATTTGGTGTGCAAGTTTGTATTTTTAGGAGTGCCAGTATCACTTATTTGGTGTGCCAGTTTGTGTTATTTGGAGTGCGCATTTAATTTTTTAAGAAACTTAGTGTTGTTATTGAAGTGGCTGTTTGTCTTGTTATTGAAGTGCCAGTTTGTGTTGTTAATATTGCCAGTATCAAATATTGTGTGTGCCAGTTTGAATTATTGATGTTCCAGTTTGTGTTTTTA
The DNA here is from genome assembly GCA_022495995.1 of Adenophora triphylla var. japonica. Taxonomy (NCBI): domain Eukaryota; kingdom Viridiplantae; phylum Streptophyta; class Magnoliopsida; order Asterales; family Campanulaceae; genus Adenophora; species Adenophora triphylla. The sequence goes on along the minus strand of JAFEMH010004096.1, from coordinate 161,352 downwards.
GAAGTACCAGTATCACTTATTTGGTGTGCCAGTTTGTGTTATTTGGAGTGCCAGATTTAATTTTTTAAGAAACTTAGTGTTGTTATTGAAGTGGCTGTTTGTCTTGTTATTGAAGTGCCAGTTTGTGTTGTTAATAGTGCCAGTATCAAATATTTTGTGTGCCAGTTTGACTTATTTGGTGTGCCAGTTTGTGTTTTTAGGAGTGCCAGTATCACTTATTTGGTGTGCCAGTTTGTGTTATTTGGAGTGCCAGATTTAATTTTATAAGAAACTTAGTGTTGTTATTGAAGTGGCTGTTTGTCTTGTTATTGAAGTGCCAGTTTGTGTTGTTAATATTGCCGCATCGATATTGTGTGTGCCAGTTTGAATTATTGATGTTCCAGTTTGTGTTTTTAGAAGTGCCAGTATCACTTATTTGGTGTGCCAGTTTGTGTTATTTGGAGTGCCAGATTTAATTTTTTAAGAAACTTAGTGTTGTTATTGAAGTGGCTGTTTGTCTTGTTATTGAAGTGCCATTTTGTGTTGTTAATAGTGCCAGTATCACATATTTTGTTTGCCAGTTTGACTTATTTGGTGTTCCAATTTGTGTTTTTAGGAGTGCCAGTATCACTTATTTGGTGTGTCAGTTTGTGTTATTTGGAGTGCCAGATTTAATTTTTTTAGAAACTTAGTGTTGTTATTGAAGCGGCTGTTTGTCTTGTTATTGAAGTGCCAGTTTGTGTTGCTAATAGTGCCAGTATCACATATTTTGTGTGCCAGTTTGACTTATTGATGTTCCAGTTTGTGTTATTTGTAGTTTCATCCACTCTCTTGTTATTTAACTGGCACATTAAAAAATAAAAACTAGCACTTAATACTACACTAACTGGCACTTTTGATATAAAGAAAAATACAAACAAGCAAGCCAAACTTATTATTCAATATTTATTATACATTAAAAAAAAAAAAAACAAGGCAAATCAACAAACAAACATAAAAACATCACAAATTATTCATTCATTCAAGCTTTCCATAAACTTATAGAGTGCAGAGTCTTTGGAACATATCATGCTCTCCATAAGCTTTAGTTGCCCCACGATCCTTGGCATGTAATGTAAGAGAATCCCAAATCCATGTTGATTTCCTGCTGTTCTTATTGTCACAGAATGGGCAGTGAAGTTGATCTGCTCTGTTCCACAAACTATAATACCCTTCCTTGATTTCTTCTAGGAAACGTGCAATTTTTTTAGCATTTCTTTCTTCTTCGTTATCTTCAACATTTTTCTCAGTCTTGACTGCCCTACTCGTACTCATACTGAGAAAGTGATTGCTTTTTAGATGAAATTTAGAAATAAAAAAGAAGGGAAGATCTAACTTATTTATACTAAATTTGTGACTGTACACATTTATTACTCGTGACTCTTTGAATTCGTAACTGTTGAATCCGTGACTGTATTTATTACTCGTGACTCTCTGAATGCGTGAATTTGACTGTATACATTTAATACTCTCTCGAATTCAATATTAAGTTTGAATGGTTTTTTGTTTTACACATTTATGGAACTTGAATTTGGTACTATTGAATCCGTGAATTGAATCTCGTGAATTTAAATAAGTGAAAACTTCAATAAGTCAAACCGGAATTCAATAGTAAGTTTGAATGGTTTTGTACACAATTATGATTTGTAAGTGCCCATTTTATTGTTTCAAAGTGCCCGTCTTAAGGTTTGAAAGTGCCCGTGTTATGGTTTCAAAGAGCAAGTTTTATCTATAATGCCAACATATAGGGTTTCAAAGAGCCAGTTTTATGATTTCAAAGTGCCGAATTATGGTTTTAAGTGCCCGTTTTATGGTTTCAAAGTGCCATTCTTAAGGTTTGAAAGTGCCCGTTTTATAGTTTCAAAGTGCCATTCTTAAGGTTTGAAAGTGCCCGTGTCATGGTTTGAAAGAGCAAGTTTTATTTATAGTGCCAACATTTGCTTGTCTTTGAATTCGTGAATTTAGCACTATTGAATCCGTGAATTTGACTGTTTACATTTAATACTCTCTGAATTCAATAGTAAAAACACAACCGGAACTTCATTGAACAAGCTGAACCGGCATTCCAAATATGTGATAATCGGCAATACTAAAAACACAAACTCGGAACTTCATTGAACAAAGTATCATAAAAATACATCAAACACAAACAATATTAAAGAACGTAATTTAGTACCATTAAACACTACCACTACCACCGCTCCATCATCGCCTACGTTGTCATTTAATTTGTTTTTTGGATCATATTCATTCAAAATATATTCCAAATACATTTCCAAAGCCTTGTGGTGAATCCTAGCAACTTCATCAATTTTGTGAGCATTGCCAAACTCATGAGCATGATTGACTATCCCCACATAATCCTTATCCCTACAATTGTGTCCATTACATGGCTCCAATGGACAACGAAATGAGGGAGTACCATTTGCAGAAGAAGGCTGCAAAACAACAAGATGACCATTGAGGAATTTTTGGTAGCACACCATGTACATTTTCCAACTTTTGTCATCATTTGAATCACCCAATGTTGTCTCCCCAGAATTTCCCTTACCTTTGTTCATTACTAGAAAAATTAGTAAAGCTAGAATTTTTCTTGAACTTTATGTATATGCTTGCCTTTGGATAGATTTATATAGGCTGAGTACTTGAAACCAGTCAAAAAAGTTGGTCAATGAATTCAATGCACTTACCAACTGTTCACATTTATTACTCTTTGACCATTAAAGACAAGTAAACATATCATTATTTATTACTATTGAAGGAGGTATATTCGACGGAATATACTTCCTTAATAAATATAATATCCAGTAAATGTTGTTTGAAGTGCCAGTTTATGTTGATAGGAGTGCCAAGATTACTTGTTTTTGGTACCGGTTGTGTTATTTCTAGTTTTTTCAATGTTATTTCCAATCTAATTCTTTATTTTTTATTTGCAAAGCAAGCCATATTGATATTACCTCATCACTGCTGGGTATAAAAGCAAAGACATGGGAAGAACTGCATCAATTGTACAAGGATCATTCCAATGCATTGGGATTCAGTGTTAAAATCACAACCTCACGTGTCTCTAAAAAAACATCAAGGCCAATAGATAAATATTTTATGTGTTCATGCCAGTGGATACACACAAAGAGGAAATGAAATTGATGTTCCAGCTCCAATAGAAGTCGGTGAATTAGAGATTCCATCTCCATTGGAAAGAATTGAAAACCCAAAGAGGAAATTGAGGAGAAAGAAAGCCCCTTCTAAAAGGACAGGTTGTCAGGCTCTTATGAGAGTAAAATTGTTAGTTAAGGAAGATTTATATGTGGTTGCACGGCACGAAATTGAACACAACCATGAGATGACAAGGACAGAATGGAACCACTTAAAGCGTAGCGAGAGGTCGATATCAGAAGCTACAGGAAAAATAATAGAGCAATTTGAAGAAGCTGGCATCAAGCCAACTGATGGATTTAATGTTTTGGCAAAAACAGCTGGTGGGGAAGAATATGTAGGGCATACAAGAAGAGATCATCTTAACTTTGTACAGTAGATTGAGAATGGAAAAAATAGAAATGGGCGATGCACAAACCGTAGTTGATAGGCGAGCCAAATTCGGGATGAAGGATTCTACTTCAAAATGCAGTTTGGGGAAGAAAGTAGACTCAGTACTTTGTTTTGGAGAGATGGTATGATGAGGGAGGATTATGAATTGTATGGGGATGTTGTTGTGTTTGATACAACTTATAACACAAATAAATACAATTTGATTTGTGCGCCAATAGTTGGGGTGAACAACCATTGGAACACTGTGATGTTTGGTTGTGCTTTCTTAACAAATGAAAAGACAGAAACATTTGCTTGGCTTCTCAAAGAATTTGTAAAATCGATGGGTGGAAAAGAACCAAAAACAATTTTCACCGATCAGGACTTTGTGATGTCGAAAGCAATTGAAGAGGTAACTTTTATTTTATTTCCAATGTTTCATTGATTGGTTTTTAATTATATATGCCAGTGTTACTTATTTTAAGTGCCAGTATTTATATTAGTAAGTACCGCTTTATTATTTTGGAATACCAGCTTTACTTTTTGAAATGTCGGTGGCTCTTTGAAGTGTCAGTGATACATTTTTGAAGTGAGACATAACAGAAAATAATTTACTAAATTGAAAAATATTTAAATTACATTTTTTCCCTTCCCATAACCACTATAAGGCTTAACACCAGAAACTCCACCACATCCTCCATCATCTTTGTCAAAGGGCTTCTTCTTGACTTTGTCCTTCTTGCAAGAAGGAATTTCCACAGGTCCAAACAACTCCAAATACTCCTTAAGGTATTTTGCCAAAGCCTTGTGCTCAGCTTTGGCAACATTTGAGAAAGAGGAAGTGGGTCCACAAGAATCAAAGGCATCTTTGAAGCATTGCGGTTTGATTCCTTTCACGTATCTTACGCCCGCACAAGGTCAGTAGAGGGCATACATACAACTTAACCGGAGATGTCCAAATACCGTGGGATACGAAGATGACCAAAGTGGAGTTTCTTTGTCATTTCACGAAAGGCACTCCTAAACTCTTTCTCATCGTAGTCATACTCATCATTTGAGGACATATTGCTTGAAAATTATAAGAGAACCGATATTAATGAAAGAAGAGAAATAATTTTGAAATGGATCTAAAAACAAAGTGTAGGTATATGCACTATAAATAGGAATGGGCTAGACATTGGAACTATACAACGCATTAACCTGCCTATGTAATTTCCAATGTTTGACTATTATGTAACAAAGATTTTACGAGAATTGTTAACATTCACTTGTTATGTAATTTCCAATGTTTGATTGGAGATGGTAAATTATATGATTTGTAATGACTTTTATATGTACTTGATAATTGGTTTAGTTAATCCCGGTTCTTGAATTAATAAGTGCCGGTTCCGGTGTTATGAATAACCAGTGTTAGATTTATAATTGCTAGTGTTATTATTTACGAGTGTTTTTGAGGGAGAACAAGACATAGGTTATGTTTGTGGCACATTCAACAAAATGCTATAGCACACTTTGGACAACTAAAGACAGATGAAGAATTTAAAAAGGAATTCAACAATTGCTTGAGAGGATGTAGTGATGAATCCGAGTTTGAAAATTGTTGGCATTCAATGCTAGAAAAATATAACCTTCGAGAACACATGGTTCAATCGCTTATATAGCTTGAGAGAGAAATGGTGTACAAAGATTGAGTAAAGATTTCTTCTCACCGGCATATTATCTTCACAGAGAAGTGAGAGCACAAATCATGCCATATGTTTCAAAGCAAATAGAAGCACGTCCCTAACACAATTCTTTGACATATTCAATGAGACAAGAAACGTTGGAGAAGTGTGGAGCAACGAAAGGAATTTGATTCAATAAACTCAAAGCCTCGCACGTAAATACAATGGAGGTTTAATAAGACATGCAAGTGGAGGTTTACACGGAGGAAATATTCAGATTTTTTGAAAAAGAGGTCAAGGCGACTTTTGCAAAGTATAATATTGGCTTTTGCTTGGATGAAAACAACAAGTTGTTTGATGTTGCTCATCGAGACAAGTTTGAAAGGGTACTTTTCTCGCGAAATAATGAGAAGATAATCGTGAACTGTACATGCAATCATTTTAGTGAAGTTGGTTGGTTATGCTTTCATTGCATTAAGGTTCTCAACTTGACAAATATCGATCGGATACCGGAAGAGTACATTAAAAAAAGATGGACAAAGACACCCCAAAACAAATATATGGAATAAAACTTACCAAGGTATATCTACTACTCCAGCTGAGCAACACAATTCAATTCCTTGGAAACAACAGATGGCGAGAAAGTACTACGATTTAATGATGACATGCCATGAAAACAAAGTGATGCAAGAAGAATTCTAGAAGATGGGTTTAATAGAGATACACCGCTAGTACAAGAAATACTCTCCCGAAACGTACAAGGTGTTGGACCAACAACGAGTGAAAATAATAGTGCTTCAACAAGCACAACATTCGGGCACCCGCCGCGACGGATCCCGTACGTGCATACAAAGGGTAGAAAAAGAAAACCTAAAACAAAGTTTGAACGGAGAAAACCAATTACTAATGAGTATGGTTCGAAGACCCCTAATGAACATTTGATTTGATATTTTTGTAACCAAACTTTATTGTTTTCACACGCTTACAACCGATTGTATTTTTATAATATTGTCCAAATGAGTGTTCAATAAAACTTTGTTGATTGAAGTACCAAGATGTGTTATTTAGAATGCTCGTATTACTTATTTGGAGTGCCGCTTTATTTTATTTGGAGTGCCGCTTGTCTTTAATGGTGAAATAGTGATAAGTTTGTACGTAATGGTAATGCGCTTTGCATATTAAATATGCAAGTGTTTGTTATTGAATGTGCCATTGTTTAATATTTGAAATACCAATGATGTCCGCTTCTCGTTTATTAAATATGCCGATTAGCGCCATTTGTGTTGTTTATGATGCCGTATCATTTACCGGGAGTACGCTTTTTTAATTTCCAAGCAGCCTTACTTATTTGTAGCTTCACACACTCTCTTGTTATTGAAATGCCGGTTAGTGTAGTTTTAAGTACCAATTTATGGTATTTAGAATGCCAAGATTTTTTATAATATTGTCAGTGAGTTCAATAATACTTTGTTGATTTAAGTGCCGGTTCGTTATTTAGAATGCCCGTATAACTTATTCGGGAGAGCCGCTTTATGTTATTTGGAGTGCTTACTCTTTAATGGTGAAATAGTGATAAGTTTGTCTCGTAATGGTAAGTGCATTGAAATCATTGAATTTTTTAGAGTGTCGGTATCCCTTATTTGGTGTGCCGCCAGTGTTATCAAGTTCTAGTTTGTGTTATATGTAGCACCACTAGATTGTCGTAAGAATTCTTTGTTCATTGAAGTGCCGCATCACTTATTTGAATTGCCGCTTTGTTTTATTTGGAGTGCCAGAATTAATTTTTTAGGAAACTAAGTTTTTAAGAGTGCCAGTATCACTTATTTGGTGTGCCAGTTTATGTTTTTAGGAGTGCCAGATTTAATTTTTTTAAGAAACTTAGTGTTCTTATTGAAGTGGCTGTTTGTCTTGTTATTGAAGTGCCAGTTTGTGTTGATAATAGTGCCAGTATCAAATATTTTGTGTGCCAGTTTGACTTATTGATGTTCCAGTTTGTGTTTTTAGGAGTGCCGATCACTTATTTGGTGTGCCGGTTGTGTTATTTGGAGTGCCGTATTTAATTTTTTAAGAAACTTAGTGTTGTTATTGAAGTGGCTGTTTGTCTTGTTATTGAAGTGCCAGTTTGTGTTGTTAATATTGCCAGTATCAAATATTGTGTGTGCCAGTTTGAATTATTCCTATAAAAAATCATTGAATTTTTTGAGCTGTTCCATGGCATTGTGATTTTGCATCAATAAAAATGTTAAAAATAACACTAATTCACTCATAAAAAAACAATAATTCAAAAACAAACAATTCAAATACAAACATAACATAGTATTTCTAACTGCCACGAAGAGAGTGCATAAACAAGTTTCAGACTGATACATAATAGTAGTATATCAACATATTTATATCAACATATTTCTAGATTCTAATTCATTTGTTTTGTTGTTGCTTTCCTAGTATGATATTTCTTCGCAACCTTCATATCATCATCTTTTTTCTTTTTCTTTTGTTCTTCTTTCCTTTTCTTTTCTTCTTCTATCTTTTTTCTTCTTCTTTTTCCTTTTCTTCTCTTCTTCTTCAACAATCTTCTTCAACTCTTCTCTTTTCTCTCTTGTAAACAACCCTAATCGCTTCAAGAAATGATCACGTTCAAAAGATTAAAATCAGAGAGAAGTAGGCTTGCTAGAATCTCGGCCCTCATACGCACCTTGACGAGTTATCACACAACTCGGGGCATGAGTAAATTGCGCCGTTAAATTGCCTCATTTCACCATTACATATACTCCACAAATACTATTAGCATCGGCATTTGCTTTAATAATCCATTCAACTTGCATATGCTCAAACTCAAACTTTGATATATTTGCAAAGCACTTGGATGATTTATGTGATTTAAGAACTTTTTGAAGCGGTGCTAGCCTGCAACGAAAAAAAAAACCAAAGAAAATTAATATGGAAGTTTTGGTAAAAAAAAAAAACAAAACAATTCAATAAATAAGATTACCATGCTATGAGCAAGTTTTGGCACGTTCTGTCTCTTCCAATCATTCATTGGCAAGTTGTCAAAATATCGAAATGATTTGACTCTCAAGATTGACAACAAAAAGTGTGTAATGGCCACCCTTGTTGTCACCTCTATGGAAGGGCAAAAAGAACCGCAAGAAAATAAGTGCCGCATCGATTTTGAAAGTACCAGCTCAAGTTATCTTTTATACCGCTTTATTGATTAATAAGTGCCAATACATGTATGTATAAAATGACAATGCTTACCAATTTAACTTCACTCAAATCGGGTTTCTCAAAGATCATTAAAATTAACATCAATCCATTGTTCTAAACTATCAAGTGATTTCTTGCCCACCGATGATACAACATCTTGAGTTGCCTTCGTTGTACGTTGAATCCAAGCAAATCTATATAACACATTAATAACATCAAATTTAAAAATGCACACAAATATAATTTAATTAACAAATAATCATAGATAATATAATTATTGAATGTACTAGCATCATAGATAAAGAACTTACGTAATGACTAAGACCAAACATAAACTTCTTCATTCTACCGTACTTTCGCTCTATCTTATTAAGAAGAATAGCCCAACTCTCGATAGTATTTGAAGTTATTTCAAGGTGTCTTCATTCATGCTCAAAAAATCTTCAAACGTTAAGCTATGGAATATTGAGTAAATAGGATCACAACCGCAAGTAAAGAAAAGAAAAATAAATTAGTAAATGCTTTTACTTACAAGTGTATACATTCATAATAGGTGCCATTGTTTGGGTATTGATAAATTTATAGCTTACTCTTTCAGCATTCTTTGAAAAGTGTGCGTACATGCACATGTCAACAGCCTCCTTCCTCAGCCTTCAACATCTGGCCGCAACAAATCAGCATTGTTGATCATAAACCGAGAACAAGATACAAATTCCTCATTAGCTTCCCCACGCCTATTGTGCACCCTACATTCAACATCTCATAACAACTCATAAAGTCGCTCTCATTTATATTTGCAATAATGTTATCAAGAGCTCTATTTTGTTCATCATCATCATCATCATATGTCTCCCGAAAATCTCATTAACAAATTCCCGTTGTTGCCGCTTCCGTATGTTCTCTTCTCTCCTCACTAGATACTCCGAGAAAAAGGTCAAATGATGGAATTGAAGTTGAACCTTTTCTTTTCTTACCCATGTCAGCTTTTGTTGTCTTAACAAACCCTAAAATAATATTGTCAATCTCAGAAAAATAATCATCATCAAAAATATCATCTTCTACTTCCTCCCCCTCCCCCCCCCCCTCCGCCTCCAAATTCCCTCATTCTCTTTCTCTTCCCCCATCTCATCACCGCATTTCTTCCCTTCTCTTTCTTGATACATTTAAGTCTTTCAATGTGAGCATGGACAGCATTCTCAAGGTCCTTCCTCAATATATCCCATGACTCCTTAGCATCCTACATCAATGAAAAATAGTAAGAATGAAAAATAGTGTTTGAATTTTAAGTGCCAGTAGATGTTATTCATTGTGCCAGTTTTAGTAATCAATAGTGCCATCATAAGAAATTCAAAGAACCAGCTTTAAGTAATAAATAGTCACAATACTTACATTGCTTGCCTCTGCAATTCTTTCCTTTCAAAGACTTTCAATCCTTAACGGAACACATTCTTCCTCCACAAACTCACCGGGTACTTCCTCCACAAAATCGTCGTCACCCCTACTTATAGGATAATCATTCCGTCCATAAAAAATTAATTTCCCCACCAACTTTCGCTTCGAATCAATCCTCTCTTTGAATTTTTTAGCATTCCAATGATTAATCAAAGGGATAACAGTTGATTCTTTCACCCCTTGAAATGGAAATCTTTGAAGGTAAGCAATCACCAACACCATAACACATCCACTACAGTTTTTTGAATTCTTTTTTTGAGTCTTAAACCTCGATACACCCTGACATAATTTGTCCAAAACATATTGACACCAATCAAACTTGCTTATCTGTGACACGTCTTCTACAATACTTAGCAGTGACACATCAATTGTTTTTGTAACTACTGGGGCAAGAAAAATTCCAACAACAAACAAAGACAAACAAGCGTTTAAATTCATCCCCACCTTGATGTAAATCAGAAATGCGTTCCAAAAGTTTATAGGCAGGAAGACCATCTTGAGTACGCCCAAATTCCTCAAAATATCGATTTCTCAAATCCATGTTTGTGCTGGATGATTGATTTACCTTATAATTTGCAACATTCCTAGGTAGACAAAATATATCATAGACATCCGATGCTGTAATAACATACTTATCTGATGAATTGATGTGTTGTATCCTTGTGATTGGTTCAAATCTATCAACAAGAAACTGAACAAGCCTAAGCGGCAATACCTTAACCTCAAGATTCAACAGAGATCCAAAACCAATAGCCCTAGCATCTCTCTTCTGGGCTGGAGTTAAACAGAGCCCAACGAGTCTTTTGGGAGTACATGAATGCTCAAATTTATCACCCCCTTTAGGCCTCTTAATAGTGATATCAAAATCATCATCATCAACAACTCTTTTACGCTTAGATGGAACTGAAAATAAACATCAAAAAACATAACATCAGTGCCAGTTTTATGATTTCAAAGTGCCAGTTTTATAATTTTAAAGTGCCAGTTTTATGATTTCTAAGTGCTCGTCTTAAGGTTTGAAAGTGCCCGTGTTATGGTTTCAAAAAGCAAGTTTTATCTATTATGCCAACATTTCAAAAACATTACATCGCGCGCTTAATGATTTCAAAGAGCCGCTTTATGATTTCAAAGTGCCAGAATTATGTTTATAAAGTGCCAGTTTTATGATTTCTAAGTGCCCGTTTTAAGGTTTGAAAGTGCCCGTGTACTGGTTTCAAAGAGCCAGTTTTATCTATAGTGCCAACATTTGCTTGTTTTTGCAACTAAATGTGAATGTGCGACTGTTTCGATAGTCCAAGTGCAAGTGCAAGTAAATGTGACAAATTACAACGGTTTCAAAGTGCAATATTTAGGGTTTCAAAGAGCTGAAATCGATCAATCCATGGAAAAATACGTGTCTTATGTAAGGCCAACATTTGCTTATGTTTGTTTGTGTTTTCTAAAGTACCAAAATAACTGATTTGAAATCGAATAACAATATGACTGAAAACAAGTAAAATTATACCTTCGTTACGCTTCTTGCTCCTCTTTTCTATGGATTGATCGGTCATAATGTCGAATAACAAGTAAAATGAGAATGAAAACAGCTTGGAGATGATGAAACTCGGTGGAAACTGATACGTCGCAACAGCTCGGAGACGATGAAAGTTAGGAAAAATCGAATTGAAAGGCACAAATGTGGAAATCAAAAATCAAATACGCCGCGAGAAATTGAACCGGACCGGAAAAGCGCGCGTAAGAACCGTCCGCTAAATTGAACCGCGGTTGAAAAACACGTTTTTTGTTAAGCTTAACAAAAAACGCGTTTTTTGTGAGTTTTTTGCAATGAAATAATAAAAGATACAAAAATAATTAACATCCCAATTTACATCATTCACCACCACTTCAAAAGAACTCGTTCCCGAGTTCTCATCCGATGTTTGGAAGCTGCCATCCGATTTAAAAAGATACTTCGAATAAACTTGACTTCTTGGCATTGTAAGATATGGAAAAATATTTTCAAAATTAAATAATATACTTCCATTATCCGTCCCATATTCTTCATCAATTACCTCCACTTTCTCTTTCTTCAATCCAGCGCACAAATTCGTCCCATATTCGTCAACATGAACAACGCACAAATCCTCCGCGACTTCACAAAAAGCTTCCTTACCGTTGGAATCTTCGGTCCAAGTGTTTGGGTCTGGGGTTGATTTGGCTTCATCCACACGCCCAATTTCAGTGGATAATTTTGCTTCCAATCGTCGAATTCGCTTGGAATAGAAACATGCTTTTGAATAATAAAAATCAGATTTCGCATAATATTTATCCCTAGCAAGCCGATGTTCCTCTGAATAAGATATCTGCAGCTGTAGAAGATGATTGTAGCCCTTCTCTGCAAATTTTGCCTCAAGTGCAAAGAAATACTCTTCTTGTTGACGAGCATGTGTTAGACGAACATTGATGTCTTCAATAGACAACTCACTATTAAAGCTCGGAATATCCGCCCTAATCTTAGGACGTTGGTCATGTGGAGGCGCTATCCTGGTCTGACCTTCATCATTATCCGAAACCTCCCCGCCCATCGACTCATCACGGTGGAGATTTTCCCCGCGAGGACCTACCCGATTTTGAGGGTTGGCATCACCGCCACCACCTACCCGCAACTGCACCAAAGCCGCCAATAATTCTGCATGTTGTCGATCGGCCAACCGCATACGTTCCGTGGTTGCTGCTTCCATGCGTTCAAGGATTGCAGTGATGTCGTTCCTCCCATCGTTTGCCATCACCTTGTCAGAGAACCCTAGGATCGTCCGATTTCTGATACCAACTGATGTAAAGTAACGCAGCGGAATAGTAACAATAAGGCTTGATCGAAATCAAAACCTTCTGCAAGGAATCGTAATTTCCAAGGTAACAAGAACTTCCTAAGAAATTCTTCTGCAAGCCAATAGAATTGACCAAGAATTTTGCAAGATACAAACTGAATTTAATTGATAAAAGAGACTAATTTTCGGAATTACAATGAAGGCCTATATTATAGTGCCCAAAAAACTTGAAAAGGAATCCTAAACCTTCTAAAATTAATCCTAACCTATATAGTAACCTAATAGGACTTAAAAACTAGTAAATCTACTCAAAATCTATTCTAAAACTACCTATAATCAACCCATTAAAATTAAATCCGAAAATACAAATGAAATAATAAAAGATACAAAAATAATTAACATCCCAATTTACATCAGATTGCCAGCAATTCTTTTGGTATGTGCATTCACCAAAGGAAATACACCTTAGATATTATTGCAGATACTTGTATGTCTTCTGCAAGGTCTTCTCGAGTTCCTATAACAACATCATAATTTGGGATTAACTAATGGTTCTCTTTGCTCAAATCCTGATTAATACAGGAGCTTGGTAGGGAGATTGATTTATTTAACTATTACAAGACCAGGTTTCACATACTTAGTTCACATTCTATCCCAATTCATGTCTGCTCCTAAACAGGTGAATATGGAGGCTGCCCTTAAGGTTGTGAGATATCTTAAAGGTTCTATTGAACAGGGTTTGTTCTATGCAAATAATTCCTTTTTAACACTTCATGCTTTCTGTGATGTGATGCTGACTGGGGTGCATGCTTTGAAAAGAAAATCCTTATTTGGCTATTGTGTTATATTGGGATCATGCAAAGAACTGTTTCTAAGAGTTCTGATGAGGCAGAATATAGTAGCCTGCTGCCTGTAAACTGACTTGGCTAGTTGCTTTGTTGAAGGATTTTGGAGTCCTTGGTATTACTCCCACTTCTCTTTTTTGTGATAACCAAGATGCATTTCAAATAGCATCCAATCCTGTCTATCATGTAAGTACTAAGCATATCGAAATTGATTGCCTCATGGTTCAAGAGAGGATTGCTTCTGGCCTTATTACTACTTCTCATGTTGCTTCTGTTAATCAACTGGATGATCTATTTACTAAGTGTTAGAACATGAATTGCAAAATATGTATACTTAGTAAATATACATAAACATGTAGACGTACATGTATAAATCATAAATATAATGTTGATATAAAGTATAGAAAATTAATCAATGTGTAGAATTCCCGAAGTGGAAATTACCTATTTATGATGGACAAAAGGTAATCTTTCACTACTTCATATATGAAAGGGTGTGGTCCCTAAATGAAGTGCTTATTTGTTTCCTATATATAGAGGCTTTCCATTAGCCTAGAAACTTACTTATTATTACTTATACTCTCTCCATAAAATCTGAGTAAAAGAAGGTATTAATCATTTAGAAGATTGCATCTCCCTCCTTTATTTCTTCTTCTTCTTCTCTTCAAAACATCAAAACAAATGGATTCATCAGGTATACTACGCTTCTGCCTTTATTTTCTTTCTCATAATTATTCAAAAAATGAGTACGCGTTGGATTAACGGAATAGAAATGTTCTAACAATTGAAATCATAGCCTACTCATGTTCTTGATTAAGCTTGAGTTCATGATAGCATGTTTTGCTTTACTTTATGTTGAAATCATTATATTTTGATGTTGTTTAATCACTCTAATATAGAGTGTTAATAATAATTATTTAGTTTAAAATCTGGAAATGATTGAAGTTTTTGGCTCAAAAAGCATAAAAATCGTCAAAAGGGACAGTGGATCAAGCAAGATTATCCCATTGGCACAGCCGTGCGCTGTATGGTGCACGTCCATGCGGATTTACTTGCATGGTTCACATCCGTACAGACCTCATTGCTCGGCCGAGCAAAGGGAATGACTCGGCCAAGCACCATTGTACAGAATACCCATTTAGTAAGCACATTCGTGCGGACCTGTTTGCTCGGCCGAGCACCTCTCTATACTCGACCGAGCACTATTGTACAGAATATTGGATTTTTCTGGAAAGGCCTGCTCGGCCGAGTCATTTCTTATGCTCGACCGAGTACCACTTACAGATTCAACTTTCATTCATTTTGACAAAAACATACATATTTCAAACCTTCTTTCTTTGTGATTAATTATATGCTTAACAACTTCATAAATTTTCTAAACAATATTGTCACCAAATTGATTTACATTGTTAAGTGATGAATGTATACTTTAATATGTGGATAAAATGAATTTTTCAAAGAAGATCGTTTATTTGACTAAATTTATACATTCATTTGGTAACAAGTAAGAGAACATTAGTTAGTCTTTTCAGGTAGTTAAATCGGCCCAAAGGAAGATTAAGTATTTGATTATGACATCGTTTAATTCCTTGGTTACATCAAGATAATTACCTCAAGATAATTGCTTATAAGTCAAGTCGTGCCCCAGGGAACGACTCGTGCCCTTTTGGCCTGTCTCAGATTCATGCGTCCCCTGGCAAGTGTTTTGGTAAAAAACAATCAACAAAGAAGAAATGTGAAATGAAACGAAGGAGGGTGCAATGAAATAAAATTGGTGTAATAATGTAATCAAGATGGCTCGGTCATGTAACGAGGAAAACCCTTGAGATAACTATCTCGCCGGCACAAAACCTCGGGAGGTGATTATGAGCACCTACCTTCCCAAACAATTGTATTATCTATGAATTACAAGATAGAAAGCTATGGCGGATTACAACGTGTTCTTGAGCTGTGTGAGTGTAATGCGTATGTGTATGTGTTCGTATATGTGTGTGTGTTCCTTTTTCCAGCCATGAGCTTTAAATAATAAAAAGAAAACAGAAAAAATCAAATCCTAACTAACTCTCCTACAATCTCGGTAAGTCATCCTCATCTTGACCTAGTCTTCGATCCGTTGAAAGGAGTCTGTTGGTCATGGCTTTTCTCACGTGCCTTTTTTATCCCTGTGATAAAATATAACAGAAATAAATAATTATTAAATAAATAATTTTTACCTTGCCCTCGAGTGTGAAGATGTTGACATGCTGACAAAAACTCAAGATGTATCAATCCTGAATTTTACCCATAACAATTGTCCTCAAAAAACTGTCTTTTAAATGAATTTAAAAGGTCAGTTTTTTCTTCAACCTTCTAGAAGCCCTGCGGTTTAATTAATGGAGAAAAGACGTGGCGGTTTAGAGGTTAAGGAAAGGGTCTTGATAGGAACCATAATTCTCGGTAGGCATCGTTATCAAATCCGTTTCAAATTCCTTCCATATCAGACGTCTCCTTATATTACGGTGAAAGTAGCATAAAGGGTGTAGTTTTTATCCATCTTTCCATAGTCACAACATTCTTCAGAAAGGAGTGAGTCAGGGTTAATATATCATTTGAATTGGATACCTACTGAGTCTGTACTAACATATATCCTTATGTGCAGTGACTCGATCCGGTTTTACGACGAATGATATTGTGGCCAAATACAAGGGCAAGATGAAAGCGGAAGATACCAATCCTGAAGCAGGCAATAAAGTTATTTTAAAAAGGAAAAGAATGGATCAGATTACCAGCGTGGAGAAGCAATCTTGGAATGAAGAGGTATTGGAGAATCAGGTAAGAATTGATATGGATCTAGGTGTAGTGATCTCTTTGTATTTTGGTAAAAAATGTCTTTTTGTTTGGTTGATAACAGATTATCTCGATGACCAAGTTAATTTCCAAAGAAATCAGGATATGAAGAGAAAAGTGCGATACCTTTGATATGAGTAGGATTGAGTACGAGAAGGATTTAAAGGAGGCCGCAAGGATACTGAGAGAAAAGGGATTGGAAATCAGGGACAAAAATGAAGAGATTTTAAAATGGCGGTCCAGGCTTGCTAGTGTAGATATCAGACATGCAAGGGAAATGGAAGCACTTCGAGATGATTTGGTAAATGAAACTGCAAGAGCAGTTTTTGAAACTAGAATCCAAATGATTGAGGAATATCAGGCAGGAGAGCATGTGAACTGGAACCTGGATGAAGAAAAAGCAGCTTTGCAGCGGATCCACGATGAAAAGATGAATGAGGGCTCCAAGGACCTTGAACCAGCTGATGATGCTCACGACAGCAACACGGAATGACTTCTTAAGATGGGAGGCACAAAGAGTGGGATGTTGACCAATATCGTTCCCTCTTTAAGGCTTTGGACACTAAAGAGGAAGGTCTTCTGCAGCAAAAGGCGATGACAACTTGGAGGAAGGAGTAACAACATCAGCGGTAGTAGCCACCCCGTGAAGGAACATGGTAAAAAAAATTTGGTTTTGAAAACTTTGAAATATTTTGGTTTTAAGTGGGCTGTGTCCCAAAGACAATCTTTTTTGGTTTGTAATGGACCCATAAGGGTCAAGACAATATGTTTTTCAAGGGTTGGATTGGTCCAACTTTTTTACGATTTCTGTAGGAAAATCTTTACTTGGGTTTTTGGAAAAACTTTCCCCAAGTAACTTTATGAAAATGTTTTAAGAAGTTGGTATGTTAACTTCTTCGTAGATGGTAACAACTTGCGAGTGGATGTAGAAATCCTTTGCAATTACGTAGATTGACATATAAATGTCAATAATCGTTTGTACTTAGATGACACGTAAGTGTCATAACCATTTGTAAAAATCTTAGGGTCTATCCCATTGATTGAGTGATGATGGGTAATTCGTATATATTAAACATACGGGCCCACCACACACCTCAATCAAGGTTGACATCGTGCGCTCCAGGCGAGGTGTTTAAACCTTAAAGCGGTGAAAGAAAGTAATTTCTTTAAACCTTTGAAGGGATTAAGTACCTTAAACGAAGGTGAGATGGCCAGTCTCAAAATGGTTGTATTCACGAGGACTTGTATTGAATTTGGAGACTTCTATTTCTTGCAAAATAACAAGTTAATGAAAGATTTCAACATCTTTTCTGATGTCATATTTTATTTGATAAAAGAATCATAAGAATACTTTTTAAATAAAGAGTAAGAGATAGTTTGTGTTGTGGCCAGATTTTTCCACATGTTGACATCCTCAGTTGTTTCTGCATGTCAAGATGATTCCCTGTAAGTTACGCATAATTTATTTTTATGTTTAACTAACCACTCTTTATTTACAGCTATTATAGAGATATTTTCGGGATCACTATTATCAGCACGTGAACCTCTTCCATCCATGCCAAGGAGACCAAGTCAAAGGACGTTTAAGAGGATAAGAAGATGTGCCGAGATTATAGGGATTTTTGTTATTTTCTTGTTAGTCTTTACTATTAATAGGGGATATGGAGAATCACAAACACACCCTCTCACACTCAGATACACATTCTCACACGTACACTGAACACACTCGTTGTAATCTCCATAGCTCTCCATCATCTTGTAACCGAGTAATACTTAGTGAATTTTTTGGTAAGGAAGGTGACCTAACCTCCCGAGGTTTTATGCCGGCGAGATCATTTGACTCAAGGGCTTTCCTCGTTATATTGTTGTGTTCTTGATTGTGTTTCTTCATTTTAGCATCCGTTTGTTCCATTTAATCAAATTCCAAAGTCCCCTCCTTATTATTAAATCCATACACTTTCATAAGTCAAGATTCGACATTATTGTTTTTTCTACCAAAACAATTTGGCGCCCACCGAGGGGCTACTTGGTCTATTGATTATTTGGATCATTTCCGGAAAAGTCCATCATGTCAACCAACCCTAATGTTTCCGCCGCTGGCAAAGGTGCCGCCGTCACCCCGTCATCCGGAGACAAGACAACCTCATTGCCACCACATCCTCAATCAAAACCTCCGATGATGCTGCCCTCGCCATCATCCCACAAGGCAAGATCTTCCATTGTGAACGATGGCATTCGGAGCGCATTGACTATGCTGAATTAGAGGCTGGACAACCAGGACAGTAATTCAAAGTTGTTGGCAAATGCTATGATCAAGATGCAACAAGACCAGAAGTTCATTGCGCCGCAGCCTCGCAACATCTCGCCATTGCGCCCAAGGAACATCAGCTTCGAGACCAGTGGAGGATCCCCGTTTCAGAATGAATTCATCCCAAATGATGTCGACATCTTAAAAAAGTCGACATCTTCAATGAAGTCGACATCTTCAATGAAGTCGACATCTTTATCCAGTGACACCTTGCTGACACCACCCCCGACAGGATTCACCTCTTACTGACAACACCGTTGTTAACTCGGCTGTAGACAACACTGGTTTGCTTAATAATCTTTTTAATAAAAATGCTTTCAATCATATTCCCGCGCCGACCCTTGCAGTGTAATCCGTTAGCCAAGCAGATGCATGACCTTAGAGAGCTGATAATGAATGTACCAGGCGTCCAATCCAACAAGTATCGTTGAATTGTTATAATCAATCTCAGTTTGTCCCAGCCATCGCAAATGTTGACATCCCGAAGCGTTTCAGTGTTCCGTCCATGAAGCTCTACGACGGCAGGGGATTTGGGTTGACCTTGGTTGGACCAAATTCTTAAGTGGTTGATTAGGCACTCTAGGCTCAATTGGTTTCTTTGCCCAACTTATCAACATGTTCTATAATCAATTCTCATGCAGTCAACAATTTGAGAAGTTGACAAGTGATCTCTACAATGTGACCCGACAGCCTACTGAGACCCTGAAAGAATATGTCCACCGGTTCAATAGAGAAGTTCTAGAAATTCCCAATCTTGACATATCGACAGCCACAGAAGCATTCAAAATGGGACTGAAGAAAGATTCACAGTATTATCAAGATTTGGTGATGACTCCTTGTAAGCGGTTAAAGAAGTCGGGAGCGTGGGCATTGAGATTCATAAGATTGGAGGAAGATGAGTGCGAAGATCAAAGTCCTCGCCCAAGTCGTCGACATATGACCACCCCGACAGAAAACCGAATCATCCCATCGCAGAACAACCGTTCCAATCCTTACCCAAGAATTGATGCTAGCAAAATTAATTCAATAGACGGTGAGGATGAAGATAATGATAATGTGCCTAACATTTCTGATTATTGTTTTTCGTTGACATTTCTGTATACTGCGGCAATGGGCAACCTAGGGGACAAAGCCAGATGGCCAAAGAAGACGGATAAGCCTACGGGATGGCGTGACAAATCAAAATGGTGTGCTTACCATAAAGACTTTGGGCATGTTACTGAAGATTGCATCGCTCTAAGAAAGGAGATCAGTTACCTGCTCTCGAAGGGACATCTTAAGGAGTTGCTGGGATTCGTAAAGAAGAAGGCCGAAAGTGCGGAAGCTCCTCATGAAGTCGAGAGACCAAAGATCTCCCCCAAAGATCAACAAAGGTGATCAATTTCATTAGCGGAGGCTCGTAAATATGTGGCACTTCCTATTCTCGCCGCAAACGACATGCTAAGGAGTCAAAAGAGGAGAGGCCGGAAAGACAACCCAGAATGTCGACACCTGCCATGATCCAATCACCTTTGATGAGAGTGATCGAGATAACTTGCCGGAACCCCATCACGACGGCCTAGTTATTTCCTGCATGGCCAACCGTACAATCCGGCGCATCCCGGTTGATGGGGGTAGCTCTGTCAATCTTATTATGTCGAGCACCCTCAAGGAAATGAACATCCCGTAATCGAGATCATCAAGAAATCCGCAGCAGTTGGTAGGCTTCAGCTGTGAAGTCAAAGAAACGGTGGGGGAGATAAAGCTTCCAATATACTCAAAGGGCCTCAACATCATGGAACGGTTCTGCGTAATTGATTGTGCAACATACTACAATGTCATTCTTGGAAGACCGTGGATTCATGGAATGAAGGTTGTACCCTCCACATACCATCAGTGTGTGAAGTTTCCAACACCTTGGGGTATCGCCAAAATATACAGTGATCGGAAGGTGGCCAAGGAATGTTATAAAACTTCAATGAAGGCGTCGACATCTCCAAAACAAGCATAGCAATTACAGAGGAAAGTACGTGAAGTCCTGGAAGCTAGGGAGAACGATGTGAAAGAAGTATTACTAGAACCTTCCAACCCGGACATCAAGGTACTTATTGGCAGTGATATCCCATCAGATATAGAAGAGAAGCTTGTGGACTTATTAAAAAGCAGAGTAAAGAGTTTTGCTTGGAGACATGATGACATGATCGGCATCAGCAAAGATGTCATCACTCACAAACTTAACATCGATCCTAGTTTTAAACCAGTGCACCAGAAATGAAGAAAATTTGCAGAAACAAGAAACCAGATCATCAAGGAAGAGGTGGAGCGCTTACTCAAAGCTAACATGATACGAGAGGTCGATTATCCAAGATGGTTAGCGAACGTGGTTGTGGTAGAAAAGAGGAACGGAAAATGGCGAGTCTGTGTTGACTTCACCGACTTGAATAAAGCCTGTCCAAAAGATCCTTTCCCTTTGCCACACATAGATTCGTTAGTTGATGCCACTTCCGGACATGAGCTCCTCACATTCATGGACGCGTCCTCAGGATTTCAACAAATTCAGATGGAGCCATCTGATCAAGAAGACACCGCCTTCATAACACCCACAGGTATCTACTGTTATATTGCTATGCCTTTTGGACTAAAAAATGCAGGTGCAACATACCAGAGGCTCGTGAATAAAATGTTCAGAGATCAGATTGGGGACACAATGGAGGTATATATCGACGATATGGTAGTGAAATCCAAGAACGCTGAAGATCACATAAGCCACCTATCTCAAGCCTTCGACATCTTGGATTGTTTCAATATGAAACTTAATCCAGCAAAATGCAATTTTGGTATGAAGGCAGGAAAGTTTTTGGGCTATATAGTAACTAAAATGGGAATTGAAGCCGCCCCAGAACAGATTCATGCCATTGTCATCCTATCGTCACCTCAATCCGTCAAAGACGTCCAGAGATTAACAGGGAAGATTGCTGCACTCACCAGGTTCATCTCAAAATCTTCTGATCGATGCAAGCCTTTCTATGACATCCTAAGAAAGAATAAGAAGTTCCAGTGGGAAGATCAGCATGAACAAGCCTTTCAAGAGCTCAAAAGTTATTTGTCGACACCTCCATTATTGGCCAAACCTTAGGAGGGCGAGCATCTTTTCATCTATCTAGCAGTGTCAGAAAGCGATGTAAGTGCAGTCCTGGTGACAGAGTGAGAAGGTAGTCAGCAACCCATCTACTATATAAGTAAGACACTCTTAGATGCGGAGACCAGGTATTCTCATTTACAAAAGTTAATTTTAACTTTGATAACTGCTTCTATTAAATTAAGATACTATTTCGAAACACATACTATAATTGTACGCACTAACTATCCTATTAAGAATGTTATGAGAAAACCAGAGATGTCAGGTCGAATGGCGAAGTGGTCTGTACAATTAAGCACATACGACATTAAATATGAGCCCAGAACAGCAATTAAATCCCAAGCACTAGCTGATTTTGTGGCTGATTTTAGTCCGACCATGCAACAAGAGGTGGAATTGGAGGTACAGCAACTTCAAGATGATGACGTCCTGAAGATCTGGACTCTCTACACAGATGGTGCTTCTAACATGAGAGGTACAGGTCTTGGAGTTGTACTAAAATCGCCACAAGGGGACATAATACCACAATCCATCAGTTTCAAGGCCACTAAATATGAAGCAGAATATGAGGCATTAATTGCAGGTTTAACAGTAGCCCAGGACCTAGATGTCAAGCATATCCGGATGTTTATGGATTCTTTGCTAATTGTTAACCATTACAACGAATCCTACATAGCGAAAAATGCTAAGATGACGACATATTTGGAAATTGTAAAAATTCTTTCGGCCAAATTCAAATCATTTTCCTTGGAACAAATCCCACGAGAGGAAAACTCTCAAGCAGATGCCCTAGCAAACTTAGGTTCAGCCTTCAAAAGCATTTCACAAACAAGTATCCCAATGGTGCATGTTGACATCCCAGCAATTGATCGTCTTGAGCTGTTCGTTCTAGATGTCGACATCCCTACCAGTCCAGAAGTAACTTCCTGGACAGCTCCTATTATCAAGTATCTCCAAGATGATACGATCCCAGCTGAAGAGAAAAATGCTCGAGCATTCAGGGTAAGATCGTCTAAATATTTACTTATTGATAACTTTTTGTTTAGGAAATTTGCTGCAGGTCACTACTTAAGGTGTCTAGAAGCAAATCGAGCCCATCAGGTTTTGAAAGAGCTGCATGAAGGGCAATGTGGAAATCATATCGGGGGCAGGAGCCTGTATACCAAGGCCCTAATAATGGGCTATTTTTGCCCACAATGCGAAGAGACGCTGTAGAATATGCAAAGAAATGTGACTCCTGTCAGCGACATGGCGACATCCTACATCAACCAGCCGAATTGCTACATCCTATCCTGTCGCCATGGCCATTTATGATTTGGGGAATAGACATCGTAGGAAAATTACCCAGGGCTCCAGGAGGAAGAGTATTTCTACTAGCCATGACAGGCTATTTTTCTAAATTGGTAGAAGCTGAAGCATATGTGCAGGTCCGGGACAAGGAAGTTATCTCATTCATAAAGAGAAACATATTCAACAGGTTTGGGATACCTTCGGAGATAATATGTAATAACGGCTCCCAGTTCATTAGTAGGAAAACGCAGGATTTCTTGACAAGATGGGGAGTCAAGATGGTGACATCTTCACCTGTTCACCCTCAAGCGAATGGACAAACAGAATCCAGCAATAAGATTATCATAAGCAATCTAAAAAGGAGACTGGACCAAAAGAAAGGAAGATGGGCAGAAGAATTACCATTGGTCTTATGGGCTGATAGGACGACATCTAAGAAAGGGGGCATATCGATTATCAACTTTGAATGACCAAATGATCCCACGAAGTTGGAATGCCATTTCATCTTAAAAGGTATTACATCTAGGCAATGCCTTCCTAAAACTTACATCATCCCAGGTATAGACAATCCTCTACTGGTCTTTTCATTTATTGAATTTGAGTATCCTTTCATTTCCCTATTTGTCATTTTTTTATTTATTTACTTCAAAATAAGATGTCGCTAACACAACCTGTGAAGGGACGTCAACATAGTTGACGTCCATCTCTAACATGTCTCTGTCTTGCGAGATGTTGACATACAAAAGTGGGGACATATCAAAGTGATCAAGCTAAAGTGACAACGAAATCTCCTTCGCTAGAGGCTGGCCACCTCTTCTAAAGTTAAGGTACATAATCCCTTCTAAGGTTTAAAGAGTTAATTACCTCTTTCTCCGAAAGTTAGGTTTCTACACCTTCGCCTGGAGCGCACGATATCTCATTGGTTGAGGTGTGGGATGGGCCTATATGAGGAAACTTGTATAGCTTACCCATTTCCACTCAGTCAAATGATTGATCTTAAGAATGATTCAATTGGTTATGGCATATTCCTGTCATCTTAAGTACATCCGGTTATGACATTCTCATGTCTTCACTCGAAAACAAAAATATGACATTTTATTATGTCAACATCCTATGATAATACTTTAGCATCAGGGATCAAAGCATGACATGCACAGAAGTTGCTAACAAAAGTTTTTTCTAAACACTAAGATACTAAATACTATTAAGACTACCATAAAACGTTTCCAAATTCAGTTGGCCCGCTCCAACATCCAAACAACATAAAACTAAAAGTAGAGTGTTGAACCAACCCAACACTTGGGATAAATTGTCTTCGGTCCTTATGGACCAGGAACATACCAAAATAAATAAAAATTTCTTTGGGACTCAGCCCCCGAAATCATCATCAAACAAAACAACTTGAAAAACTAACTTGAATTTTTCTTCACTTAGCATACATTGCGGGTGTGTCGAGGGAGTTCTGTCTTCCTCATCCTTCTTCTATCCTTCTACTTCAACCGTCACATCCTTAGGGTTAGATGACACCTCTCCTTCATCCACTTTTTCACCCAACAGATTCTTCAATTTTTCATACTCGGTCTCAACCTTCCAAACCTTAGATTTTCCATCTTTATGTTCTTCCATCATCTTGATTTTGATCTTCAACATGGCTTTGGCAGCAACCAACTTCCAGGATTCCTTACTTCATTTATTTTGATAGCCACCCTCAATAGAAGTCAGATTGCTAACAACCCCTTCACCGTCTTCTTCTGTTCCTCTTTCTGCTCGTTAAAACTTCTTCTCCCAAAAAGCATCTTCCTTCTTGGCCTGATCCATATCACTCTTAGCGCTCTTCTTAAATTGCTCATTGATCTTAGCCATATCTTTCACTTGGGACTCCAAACATCCCATTGCCTGTTAAGAAAACACCATAAGTTCCAAATTAGCAAATAATAGAGCTATGGAACAGTTAGGACAGCTTAGTAACATCTTACATTGGTTACTAATCCTAGAAGCTTCTTCTTCACCCCTCCTACCTTCGAACCTTCAAAAATATCCGCATCCACAACTTCGATAGCCTCACTCTCTATAGCCTTCCTCTTCTTTACCCTTGAATCAATGCCAGTACTTTCACCCATCTGGACTTGTTTCTTTGGGACAATGGGTACCTAACATCAGACTTAGCAGGAAAAGCACCAACAAGAGCATCCAAATCTTCCAGATCAAAGTCTAAGCCTGAAGCAACTGCCTTTGAATCTGAAGAGAAAGTTTAAGCATTGAGGAAAAGGAAGATTAGCGGGAATAGAAAGACGGGGTAAACTATTCTTACCTGTTGATATTTTGAGAGATGACGACGGCTTGACTTCTTCTTGATTTTCTTCACCACCGAATGTTGTCAAATCATGTCCGCCAGTTACTCGGAGTCTGGAAACTTACCTCTTCATATTCCACGAAGTGATAAGTTTGGGGGCAATTGTTGTGGCCAGATTTTTCCACATGTTGACATCCTCAGTTGTTTCTGCATGTCAAGATGATTCCCTGTAAGTTACGCATAATTTATTTTTATGTTTAACTAACCACTCTTTATTTACAGCTATTATAGAGATATTTTCGGGATCACTATTATCAGCACGTGAACCTCTTCCATCCATGCCAAGGAGACCAAGTCAAAGGACGTTTAAGAGGATAAGAAGATGTGCCGAGATTATAGGGATTTTTGTTATTTTCTTGTTAGTCTTTACTATTAATAGGGGATATGGAGAATCACAAACACACCCTCTCACACTCAGATACACATTCTCACACGTACACTGAACACACTCGTTGTAATCTCCATAGCTCTCCATCATCTTGTAACCGAGTAATACTTAGTGAATTTTTTGGTAAGGAAGGTGACCTAACCTCCCGAGGTTTTATGCCGGCGAGATCATTTGACTCAAGGGCTTTCCTCGTTATATTGTTGTGTTCTTGATTGTGTTTCTTCATTTTAGCATCCGTTTGTTCCATTTAATCAAATTCCAAAGTCCCCTCCTTATTATTAAATCCATACACTTTCATAAGTCAAGATTCGACATTATTGTTTTTTCTACCAAAACAGTTTGTACCTGATTTAAGATATTAAGTTCCTGGGAGGATGCTTACATCTTAACCAATGAGTTTTATTTTAATGCTTCTTATTTCCTTGCAAAACAGAAACATGTTAGAGGTGGGCGTTAGCTGAGCTAACGCCCCTCCGATGCTTAAGTCAATAATTATTTAAGAATAAAATAAAAATGAAAACAAGTACTTTTATTGAACTTAGTAGGGTAAAGATCGTACCTTGGTTTTATTTGAATTGTAAAATAATCACGCAAACTTACATAAAGTAGGCTTTGAGGTGGATTGCGTTCCAGCTTCTGGGAATCCTTGCTGCTTCTAGAGTCGATAGCCAATAGGATCCTTTACCTGCTTCAGCATCCACTAGGTTTGGCCCTTCCCATTTGGGAGCCATCTTTTCAGCATTGGACTCTCTTGTGTTCTGAAACACCTTACGCAAGACTAGATCACCAACTTGGAATCTTCGTAACCTCACATTCTTGTTGTAGGATCTTGCAATCTTCTCGCGATATCTTTGCTATCCTGATTTTAGCAAGGTCCCTTAGTTCGTCAATGGTGTCTAGATCGTGACTTAGGTTGGCATCATTTTGTTCAGGCGTCACCATCTTGAATCTGGCAGTGGGGACGACAACTTCTGCTGGGATGACCGCTTCCGCCCCAAATACCAAAGAATAGGGGGTTTGACCTGTTGCATTCTTTGGTGTGGTTCTATCTGCCCATAGGACAAAGGGAAGCTCTTCTGCCCATCTTCCTTTCTTTTGATCTAGCCTTTTCTTTAAATTATTGATGATTATTTTGTTGCTTGATTACGCTCGGCCATTAGCTTGAGGATGGACAGGTGAAGATGTCACCATCTTAACTCCCCACCTAGTGAGAAAATCTTGGGTCTTCTTGCTGATGAACTGAGAGCCGTTGTCACATATTATTTCAGATGGGATTCCAAACCTACTAAATATATTTCTTTTAATGAAGGATATAACTTCCTTGTCACGAACTTGCACATAGGATTCAGCCTCAACCCATTTAGAGAAATAATCAGTCATAGCAAGCAAGAAAACTTTTCCCCCAGGAGCTTTAGGCAATTTACCCATTATATCCATTCCCCATCTCATGAACGGCCAAGTAGAGAGGATTGGATGAAGCAATTCTGCGGGCTGATGCAAGATGTCGCTATGTCTCTGGCAGGAATCACATTTCTTGGCAAAGATCGAAGCATCTTGTCGCATTGTTGGCCAGTAATAACCCATCCTCAGAGCTTTTGTATATAAGCTTCTGCCCCCAGAATGGTTACCACATGATCCTTCATGTAGTTCTCTTAGGACTTCTTTAGCTTGGTCGGCTTCGAGACATCTCAAATATGGTCCTGCAAATGATTTCTTAAACAGCACATTATCTATTAATATAAATCTTGAAATTCTTACCCTGAATGCTCTAGCATTCTTTTCATCATCAGGGATAGTGCCATCTTGAAGATATTTAATTATTGGCGTCGTCCAAGATATCTCTATCTGATTATCAGGGATATCATCATCTATACAGAATAGTTCTAATCTTTTCACAGCAGGGATGTTAATATGTATGATTGGGATATTGATCTGAGATAAACTTTTGAAAGCTGATCCAAGATTGGCCAATGCATCTGCTTGAGAGTTATCTTCTCGGGGTATTTGTTCGAAAGAGAATATTTGAAATTTGCTCGCCAGAATTTTTACTATGCCTAAATAAGCTGTCATCTTGGCATTTTTTGCTGCATAGGAACCGTTAAAATGATTTACAAGTAATAATGAATCACTATATACCTGTATTGCTTTGATGTTCATGTCTAGAGCCACGGATAGGCCCACGATTAAGGCTTCGTACTCTGCCTCATTATTTGTGGCTTTAAAATCACAACTAATGGCCTGGGGTATGATGTCCCCTTGTGGTGACTTTAGGACAACACCTAGCCCTGTGCCCCTCATATTAGAAGCACCATCTGTATAAAGAGTCCACGTTCTCAGGATGTCCTCATCTTGGAGTTGTTGGACTTCAAGTTCTACTTCTGGTTGCATACTTGGACTAAAGTCTGCCACAAAATCTGCAAGTGCTTGTGATTTTATTGTTGTTCTAGGCTCATATTTGATGTCATAAGTTCTTAACTGAACGGACCACTTGGCCATCCTTCCTGACATTTCTGGTTTTCTCATTACGCTTTTTATTGGATAGTTAGTACGAATGACAATAATATGAGTTTCAAAATAATGCCTTAACTTAATTGAAGCAGAAATTAATGCTAAGATTAATTTTTCAAGGTGTGAATACCTGGTTTCCGCATCGAGCAATGTTTTACTTACGTAGTATATTGGCTGCTGGATGCCATCTTGATCACGGACCAGGACGGCACTAACTGCGATTTCAGAGACAGATATGTAGACACACAATGGCTCACCTTCTTGAGGCTTTGAAAGAAGGGGAGGTGTTGATAGGTACAGCTTCAAATCTTGAAAGGCTTGTTCATGCTTATCAGTCCACTCGAACCTAGAATTCTTCTTTAAGATGTCATAGAACGGTTTGCATCTATCTGAGGATTTTGAGATGAATCGATTCAATGCTGCCACCTTCCCTGTCAATCTTTAAACATCTTTTATTGATTTGGGTGACGTTAAGTTGATGATTGCTCTGATCTGCTCTGGGCTTGCTTCTATCCCTCTTTGTGTCACCATGTAGCCCAAGAATTTCCCAGACTTCGTGCCAAAATTGCACTTTGCTGGGTTGAGCTTCATGTTGAACTTGTCTAGGATGTCGAATGCTTGAGCAAGATCTCGAACATGATCTTCAGCTTTCTTTGATTTTATCACCATATCGTCGATGTATACTTCCATAGTGTCCCCAATCTGCTCTTTGAACATCATGTTGACTAGCCTCTGGTAGGTAGCACCTGCATTTCTTAGTCCAAGAGGCATTGCAATGTAACAATAAATACATGTTGGGGTGATGAAGGCGGTATCCTCTTGGTCGGTTGGCTCCATCTGGATTTGCTGAAATCCTGAAGACGCATCTAGGAAAGTCAAAACTTCATGTCCGCAAGTAGCATCTACCAGAGTATAAATGTGTGGCAAGGGGAAAGGATCTTTCGGACAAGCCTTGTTTAAGTCTGTGAAGTCAACACAAACTCTCCATTTTCCGTTCCTCTTTTCTACTACCACCACATTTGCTAGCCATCTTGGGTATTCGACCTCTCTGATCATTTTAGCTTTGAGTAGTCTATCCACTTCTTCTTGAATGATAATATTCCTTTCTTGTGCGAACTTTCTTCTCTTTTGGTGGATCGGTCTGAAAGATGGATCGATGTTGAGTTTATGGGTGATTACATCTTTACTGATGCCTTTCATATCTTCATGTTTCCATGCGAAGCTTTTAATTCTGCTCTGTAAGAGTTTGATAAGGTCTTCTTCTATTTATGCCGGAACATCTTGGCTAACCAGCACTTTGAGATCTGGGTTTGAGGGATCTAAGAGTATCTCTTTCAAATTATGCTCTTTCGCCTCCAGAACCTCATGGGCCTTTCTCTGTAATTGCTATGCCATCTTAGGGGTCGTTGACGCCTTCATGGAAATCATATAACATTCTTTAGCTGACTGTTGATCGCTGTAAACCTTGACAACTCCCCAAGGTGTCGGCATCTTGACACATTGGTGATAGGTGGAAGGTACAGCCTTCATTCCATGGATCCATGGTCTTCCCAAGATCACATTATAACAAGTTGTACTATCGATTACACAGAATTTCTCCATGGAATTGATACCTTCGACGTAGACTGGAAGTGTAATCTCACCCACTGTACTTTTTGTTTCTCCACTGAAACCCACGAGCACCGAGGTCCTCTTTATAATGTTGTCTTCAGGGATTTTCATTTCCTTCAGAGCATCCAACATGATGAGATTCACAGAGCTGCCCTCATCTATTAGGATACGTCTGACCTTGCAGTTGGCTATCTGAAGTGCAACGACCAAGGCGTCATGATGTGGATCCATAACATTGTCCCGGTCACTTTCTTCGAAGGAGATGGTATCTTGAGACGTGAGCTGTGACATCTTGGAAGATCTCTCGGGTTTCTCATCCTTAGCTTGCTTAGCGAATCTCTTAGCTGCAGAATAAGAAGTACCAGAAATATCAGAACCACCACTAATAACATTAATTACCTTTGTTACCGATGGAGGAGATGGTGGACTGGTTGTAACGGGTTCTTTGTTCTCCATCTTGGTCTTGCGGTTCCCAAGGAGCTCTTTAAGATGTCCTTTAGACAATAGGTAACTAATCTCCTTCCTTAGGGCAATGCAATCTTCGGTAAGATGTCCAAAGTCTTCATGATAGGCACACCATTTGGATTTGTCCTTCCAGCCGGATGACTTGTCAGTCTTTCGGGGCCACCTTGCTTTATCTCCAAGATTGCTCATAGCACAGAGAATACCTGAAACATCCACAGAAAAACAATAATCAGATATTTTAGGAGATTCAATATCATCATCCCCGTCATCTTCCACATAATTGACTTTGTTATGTTCATTTCTGTGGTAGGGTCTAGATCTATTCTGTTTTTGATGAGATGACTCCGTCTTTATGTCAGGATGGTCATATGTTGAAGCTTTATCAGGATTCTTGGATTGTTGCATCTTGTCCTCTTCCAGCCTGATAAATCTTACGGCCCGATTTCGGATATCTTCCATCTTCTTGCACGGGTTCATCACCAGGTCTTCATAGTAAGGAGAATCCTTCTTTAAGCCCATTTTGAAAGCTTCTGCAGCTGTTACCATGTCCAGGTTGGGGATCACCAAGACTTCTTTGTTAAACCTGTTAACAAAGTCTTTTAATGTTTCTGTGGGTTGCTGAGTGATACGATAAAGGTCGCTGGTGAGCTTTTCAAATTGCCGGCTGCAAGAAAATTGATTGTTGAAGAAGTTGACAAGTTGAGCGAATGAGCCAATAGAACCAGGAGGTTGACGGATCAGCCACTTCAATGTCGGGCCTACTAATGTTGAACCGAATCCTCGACACAAGCAAGCTTCACGAAACTGGAGCGGGATGCGAACAATCTCCATCTTCTCTTGGTAGTGGGCAACATGTTCCTCAGGATCAGAACTTCCATCATACAATTTCATGGCAGGAACGCTGAATCCTTTCGGGATATCCACATGCGCAATAGCTGGAGTAAAGCGAGATTGATTGTAGCATGTTGGGGAGACTTGCTGGATAGGTGGAGTGACACCTGGTACATTCATGATCATATCTCTCAATTCCTGAAGATTATCTGTAGAGGATGTCATAGCGGTGCTATTAGTGAAGATAGGCCCTTTTGGAAAAGTCATCCTGTAGGTATTGTTGGCTAAGGGTGTCGACATCGCCACAGAGGTCACAATGGGCGGAGAAGATGTCGAAATCCTAACAGATGAAGCCATTGGAAGGAATTCATTGAAAGTTTGAGAGCTGTCCCCAATGTTGAAATCAAGGATTCTAGGACGATAAGGAGAAACATCATCCATTCTTTTGGAAAGTAGCTCCTGCTCCTTCTGCACCTTGATCAAGCTTTCGGTTATCAAGGAGGTGCTATTCTGTTGACAATCCAACTGATTCTTCATTTGCATCAGCATGCTCTTGATCTCAAGATCAGGAGATGGCGACATCTGCTTCTTGCCAGAACTCACAGGAGGAGGAGGCAATATTTCATGGCCTCCGATTGTCGACCGGTTACTGGTTTGAGGATTCATAGTGTTAGGAAGGGCTTTGGTGACGGCGGAAGTCAAAGGTTGGGTAGACATGGTAGAAGACGTAAGAATATTGAACCAATTAAAAAACCAATGGCCCCTCGGTGGGCGCCAAACTGTTTTGGTAAAAAACAATCAACAAAGAAGAAATGTGAAATGAAACGAAGGAGGGTGCAATGGAATAAAATTGGTGCAATAATGTAATCAAGATGGCTCGGTCATGTAACGAGAAAAACCCTTGAGATAACTATCTCACGGCACAAAACCTCGGGAGGTGATTATGAGCACCTACCTTCCCAAACAATTGTATTATCTATGAATTACAAGATAGAAAGCTATGGCGGATTACAACGTGTTCTTGAGCTGTGTGAGTGTAATGCGTATGTGTATGTGTTCGTATATGTGTGTGTGTTCCTTTTTCCATCCATGAGCAAATAATAAAAAGAAAACAGAAAAAATCAAATCCTAACTAACTCTCCTACAATCTCGGTAAGTCATCCTCATCTTGACCTAGTCTTCGATCCGTTGAAAGGAGTCTGTTTGTCATGGCTTTTCTCACGTGCCTTTTTTATCCCTGTGATAAAATATAACAGAAATAAATAATTATTAAATAAATAATTTTTACCATGCCCTCGAGTGTGAAGATGTTGACATGCTGAAAAAACTCAAGATGTATCAATCCTGAATTTTACCCATAACAGCAAGCACGGCTCGTTACTTCCACAGGGCACGACTCGTGCATTAGGGCACGACTCGTGCCATTTCAGCCTTAAGTTGTTCAGAACGATTTGACTCCAATTTCACGAGTCGTATCCATGAGTTGGCCATGGGCACGACTCGTGCCAGTGGGCACGACTCGTGCCACGACCAAAAACAGGTAGCAGTAGCAGATTTCCTTAGGAATTTTCAAGAACCAAAACTTGTACCAAGCTTCTTCTAATTGGTGAACCTAAAAGGGATTTCTAACTTCACCACTCTCATACTAACTCATTCCTAATCACATAAGATCGATTTAATCTATTTAATGCTTAGTTGTTTTACCCCTTAAACCACCCATTTCATATTTAACCTTGTTACTTCCACTTAAACCATTCTCTTATTTCTTTGTCAACTTCCATGAACCTAAACCTTTCATCTAAGGTCATTAAATATTTCTCTACACCAAGAAAGGTTCCCAAGCACTCAACCAACAATATGATAACAATAACAACATTCAATAGATCATGAATATTTAATGAAAAGAAGGGTCATAATAACTCACTTTAGCAAATATAGGATGGAATAAGGAATTTCTTGGCTTGATGTGCTCCCCTCTTCACCCCGAACACGGAAGTACAATTGGATTGCCAAATGGAGAAGAATTGAGCTTGCTAGTAACTTGGAAAGTGAGGCTTCAAGAAGGCTTTCATGGAAATTGGGAAGAAGGAAGAAGAGAATGATGAGGTGAAAGTGAGGAGGATGGAGGAAGTATGGGAGGGCTTGACTAAGAGGAGGAGGGGTGAGGGAATTAAGGGGAGGATATGGCCCCCCATGCCAAATTAATTGATGTCTTACAAAAATAAGCAACTAGGTCCTCCAAGTTCTAAAGGAATACAATAAATCCCCTCAAATCCTCTACTTCACACAAAGGCACCTCACCAACCCATAATATTTTATTTGTTTATTTTATTATCACTCCACCCTATTACTTTATTTTATTTTCAATTATTATAATTCAACCAAATACATTAACTTACTTTCATCTTATCCCAAGACTTTAGAATTATCTCCTAACCATCTCAACTTAACATAAACATTAAAGGCATAGAATAAGCACATAAAGTTAACATAAATATTAAAAGCATGTAATATGATACTAAAATTAGTGCCTAGGGTTAGGGTCGTTACACTCACTCCCCCTTAAAGAAAATTCGCCCCGAATTTTAAAAAGACTTACTTGGATGCTCTAACAACCAAGGGTATTTCGCTCTCATTTCCGACTCTAGCTCCCACGTTGCTTCCTCAACGGTGTGATTCTTCCAGATGATAAGAAATTATACAATCAAAATCCTTCAAGAACTCTAGCCATCTCCTTTGTCGGTTATTCAACTCCTTTTGGGTAAAAAAATATTTCAAACTCTTATGATCGGTGAATATCTCAAATTTCACCCCATAAAGGTAATGCTTCCACTTATGCAACGCAAACACAATCGCCGCCAATTCCATGTCATGCGTAGGGTAATTCTGTTCCGCCGGTGATAACTTCCTAGAGGCATACGCAATCACTTTCCCATTTTGCATTAGTACACATCCCAATCCCGCCTTCGAGGCATCACTATAAATCACAAAATTCTCACAACCATCCGGAAGGGTAAGAATAGGAGCCGTTGTCAACCTCTTCTTCAACTCATTAAAACTTGCTTCACACTTGGAATCCCATACGAACGGTATATCTTTTCGAGTCAACCTTGTCAACGGAGTCGCAATTCGAGAAAACCCTTCAATGAAACTTCGGTAATACCCCGCCAAACCAAGAAAACTACGAACCTCAGTCACAGTCGAAGGTTGCTTCCAATTAACCACAACTTCAATTTTTGAAGGATCCACGGAAATTCCCGAACTCGACACGACATGCCCCAAGAAAGAAATCCGCTCAAGCCAAAACTCGCACTTGCTGAACTTGGCGTACAACTGCTTCTCACGAATAACTGACAAGACAATCCTTAAATGCTTTTCATGCTCCTCTCGAGACTTAGAATAAACAAGGATGTCATCTGTGAATACCACCACAAAGCTGTCAAGATAAGGCTTGAAAATACGGTTCATCATATCCATGAATACGGCTGGAGCATTAGTCAACCTGAAAGGCATCACAACAAACTCATAATGACCATATCTCGTTCGGAAAGCTGTCTTGGCAATATCATCCGGTCTAATCTTCAACTGATGGTATCCGCTTCTCAAATCAAGTTTAGAGTAGATAATGGAACCTTGAAGTTGGTCGAACAAATCATCTATATGCGGAAGAGGATATTTATTCTTTATGGTGGCTTGGTTCAACAAACGATAATCAATACATAGTCGTAAGGTACCATCCTTCTTCCTAACAAATAAAACCGGTGCTCCCCACGGAGACACACTTGGGCGAATAAAACCCCGGTCTAGCAATTCTTGCAATTGGATTTTCAACTCTTTTAACTCGGTCGGAGCCATTCTATAGGGTGCTTTAGAGATAGGTGCGGTACCGGGCACTAGGTCAATACAGAACTCTACCTCACGATCCGGAGGCATAGAGTACTCACTAGAAAACACATCACTAAATTCATTAACAACGGGAACATGAGTTAACTCGGGGGACTTCTTATTGGAATCTACCACATAAGCCAAGTACCCCGCACACCCCTTAGATAGCATCTTTCTAGCCTTTAAAGCAGAAATAACATGTAAACCGAACATAGATTTGTCCGCATCAAATATAAAAGTAGGCACATCAGGCATAGCAAATGAGACTCGTTTTCTACGACAGTCTACCAAAGCATGACACTAACTCAACCAATCCATCCCAAGGATCACATCAAAGTCACGGATTGGTAACTCGACCAAATCCACCGGCAATACATGCCCACATATAGTCACATCACAACCATGATATATCAAAGAAGAAGCGAGGCACTCTCCCATGGGAGTAGAGACCTCCAACACATAAGGCATAGATTCAGGCAATTTATGCAATGAAAATGCAAAATGAGATGCCACAATTGAATGGGAAGACCCGGGATCTATAAGAATGCGGGTCTTAACTCCTAAGATAGGGACTGTACCTCTAATGATAGCATTGGGATCGACCTCTCCTCTACCCAAGGCGAACACTCAACCTTGCACTCTATCCTTGGGTTTCCCATCAATATCTCTCTTCACACCACCACCTTGTCCCCCTTGACCACTACCCGAAGCTTGCTTCTTTTGCCACTTGGGACAATTCTTCCGGAAATGGCCTGTTGCCCCACACTCTAAACATTTGCCTTGCTTGCTCCAACACTTGTCCTCTGAATGACCTGGCTTCTTACAATATCCACATAATGTCCCAAACTGACCTGGAGTCGAACGATTTGTCGGAACCGCCACATTTCCTCCTCTACCTGTTCCCGAAGCTGATGTCCTTGGTTGCCCTCTATTCTGCCCAGAACCTTGACCTTGGAATCTATTTTTGCTTCCACCCTCAAATTTACCACGATGCTCCTCTATATCATTCTCAATCCGATACGCCATATTCACGGCTGCCTGGAAGTTGGCAAAGTCATGCGTCAATAACTGCTTCCGGAACTCCACCCTTAAGCCTTTCACGAACCAGTAGATCCGCCTCTCTTCCTCCGGTACCAAATGGGGACAATATCGGGCTAACTCCGTAAACTTGGCTGAATATTGTGCTATGGTCATTGTCCCTTGCTCCAATTTCAGAAACTCAACCTCCTTCTTATCTCTAGTAACCATCGGAACGAAATGATCCCGAAACTTGCGTGTGAAATTTTCCCAAGTCTGCGGTGTCAAATCCCAATCCCAGCCATCCTTCACTACCTACCACCAGTGCTCTGCGGGTCCTTCCAACTTGAAAACGGCGCACCTTACCTTTTCTGCATCCGAGCTCTCCATTGCCGCGAAAATCTTATTCATAGCTTCAAGACATCTTTCCGCCTTCGTCGGATCCGGATCTCCGTTGAAACTAGGAGGAGACATCTTCACAAATTTCTCTAAGCCATGGTGCCCTTGCCTACCTTCGGGTTGTTGTTGTCCCCTACCTTGATTCTGATTTGCCATATTCTGAAGAAACACTCGGAACATATCCATCATTTCGGCATTCGAATTACCAACATTTCCCAAAGCCCGATCCTGATCTCCATCATTTCCCGCCATTAGTACAAACTCCTGCATTAAACACTCGACGTCAGTTATCACACACTCTCACTCAGATAGACTCTACCCGAGAACTCTAACCGAGCTCTGATACCAACTGTGAGGACCCCGGCCCGGAACCTAACGCGTGTCCCGAGTTGGAGCGTCCCCAAACTAACTCAAACCACCTAAACTTTTTAAAACTTTGATTTAAATTTCAAATATAACACAATTAATATAACCATCTCAAAACAACTCCACTCCTCTCCACATTGGAGGAAGAGTGGACCAACTTTGAAAGTATTCACCTGTTTTAGTTACAAAAGATTGTGGTTATAACGTAGAAATTAAAGTTTATAAATATAAACTCCATAAAGGAATTATACCAAAATACACTTTCTACGCCAACCTATACATACCCCGACAATCCCCAAAATCACTTCCAAACTCCTCTCCGCCCTTACTTGGCCGGTCCGCCTGTCTCGGGATCTAAAAACATTAAAGGGAGAGGGGTGAGAATAAATCTCAGCAAGCTATTATGAATGCAACAATATGCCAAATAAGATACAACACATAACAAGTTGCATATAACACATTAGAAAAGCTGTAAACACTTTACATTACCTCGGTTTACCTTTTCCCGTCTGAATAATAGTCGTACAACATTGGATATAAAATTCCAATCTTAGGTGAGCTGCTTAAGCAATACTCACATCTTATAAGACCCATTTCCCAGGGAACCATATAAGATAGTAGCAACTCTGTAAGGCTTTTGGCTCAATACAGATGCTATAACCCCGACCTGTGGCCACAGGAGGGGACGGTCACAGATATAACATAATCCGATCACATTAGGTCACACTTCCATAATTGATCGTATTATGTTATACCCCCATCATCAGCTGATTAACACAATATCAAGCACATAATAGTTACTTGAAATAAAATCCACAAAGGGGATAAGCAATATAGCCACATGGTAAAATATACTCATGTTCAACCAATACCATAGTGCAACATTTATTCAACACACTATGCATAATATAATCAATGAATATGAACTCAAGTAAGGCAATAAGGTATCATCAACCCACCCTACATAGTCATCATACAACAATACATGGCCTCTATAAAGGTCCAAGTTAAATCTACCAAGTTGGAGTCACATTTGTCAAGTTGCCAAACTAGGCTGCCAAGCGTTTTCCAAGCAATATTTAAAGTACTTCCCCAATTCCATTTTGATCACTTAAGATGTCATTATGTAGCCAAAGTATTCTACTTTAATCTAAGTTAAAGAGATTTCATTTTGGTTCTAGTTTGAATAGGTTTAAACAGCTCTAAAGTTGGTTCAATGTCACCAGGCCAGGGCACGACTCGTGCCCTTTTGGCCTTTCTCAGATTCATGCGTCCCTTGGCAAGCACGACTCGTTACTTCCATAGGGCACGACTCGTGCCTTAGGGCACGACTCGTGCCATTTCAGCCTTAAGTTGTTCAGAACGATTTGACTCCAATTTCACGAGTCGTATCCACGAGTTGGCCATGGGCACGACTCATGCCAGTGGGCACGACTCGTGCCAGTGGGCACGACTCGTGCCACAACCAAAAACAGGTAGCAGTAGCAGATTTCCTTAGGAATTCCCAAGAACCAAAACTTGTACCAATCTTCTTCTAATTGGTGAACCTAAAAGGGATTTCTAACTTCACCACTCTCATACTAACTCATTCCTAATCACATAAGATCGATTTAATCTATTTAATGCTTAGTTGTTTTACCCCTTAAACCACCCATTTCATATTTAACCTTATTACTTCCATTTAAACCATTCTCTTATTTCTTTGTCAACTTCCATGAACCTAAACCTTTCATCTAAGGTCATTAAACATTTCTCTACACCAAGAAAGGTTCCCAAGCACTCAACCAACAATATGATAACAATAACAACATTCAATAGATCATGAACATTTAATGAAAGGAAGGGTCATAATAACTCACTTTAGCAAATATAGGATGGAATAAGAAATTTCTTGGCTTGATGTGCTCCCCTCTTCACCCCAAACACGGAAGTACAATTGGATTGCCAAATGGAGAAGAATTGAGCTTGCTAGTAACTTGGAAAGTGAAGCTTCATGAAGGCTTCCATGGAAATTGGGAAGAAGGAAGAAGAGAATGATGAGGTGAAAGTGAGGAGGATGGAGGAAGTATGGGAGGGCTTGACTAAGAGGAGGAGGGATGAGGGAATTAAGGGGAGGATATGGCCCCCCATGCCAAATTAATTGATGTCTTACAAAAATAAGCAACTAGGTCCTCCAAGTTCTAAGGAATACAATAAATCCCCTCAAATCCTCTACTTCACACAAAGGCACCTCA
Source organism: Adenophora triphylla var. japonica (assembly GCA_022495995.1). Taxonomy (NCBI): domain Eukaryota; kingdom Viridiplantae; phylum Streptophyta; class Magnoliopsida; order Asterales; family Campanulaceae; genus Adenophora; species Adenophora triphylla. The sequence goes on along the minus strand of JAFEMH010004096.1, from coordinate 122,232 downwards.
CCAACCCATAATATTTTATTTGTTTATTTTATTATCACTCCACCCTATTACTTTATTTTATTTTCAATTATTATAATTCAACCAAATACTTTAACTTACTTTCATTTTATCCCAAGACTTTAGAATTATCTCCTAACCATCTCAACTTAACATAAACATTAAAGGCATAGAATAAGCACATAAAGTTAACATAAATATTAAAAGCATGTAATATGATACTAAAATTAGTGCCTAGGGTTAGGGTCGTTACATTGTTTCCATGAGGTACAAGGGTAACGAAAACTTAAGGGAGTATATTCTTGAGATGTTTCATCTCTCGACAAAACTAAGAGCACTTAAGTTAGAGATTTCAGAAGATTTACTCGTGCACTTGGTTTTGATCTCTCTTCCTCCTCAGTTTGGTCATTTTGAATTGACATATAATTGTCAAAAGGACAAGTGAAATATTAATGAATTGATTTCACATGTGACACAAGAGGAAGATAGAATGAAAAAACTTAAATCGGAAAGTGCTCACTTAGCATCTACCTCTTCTCATGGGACTAAGAGAAAATGGAAGGAAATTACGGTTGCAAACAAGAAACATAAGGGATCATCCAATGATCAAAAAGTTAAGAAGTGCTTCTTTTGTAATGACCCTACTCACATGAAGAACGACTACCCTAATTAGCATGCTTGGCGTGTTAAGAAATGTATGTCATTTGATCTTGTTTGTACTGAGGCAAATTTGGTTTCAATTCCTACATATACATGGTGGTTGGATTCTGGTGCAACAACTCACATAAGTGTATCTATGCAGGGTTGTCTGAATTACCGAAGCCCTAGCGAAGATGAGAAATACATCTATAGGGGAGCTGGGAATCTGGTTGAAGTTGTGGGCATTAAGACGTTTAGATTATTGTTAAGTACTGAATATTATTTTGTATTAAATAATACATTTATTGTACTGTCCTTTAGGCAGAATTTGATCTCAATCACAGATTTGAACATGGAAGGTTATTCCTGTTCATTTGGTAATAATAAATGTGATCTTTATTTCAATTCCAAAACTGTTGGTACTAGTACTTTATCATATAGTGATAATCTTTAATTACTTGACACAATCAAGTCATTTAATGAGTCTCATATTAATGAAACCAAGACTAAAGGCACTAAACGAAAGTTATCAAGTGAAAATTCTTATACCTTATGGCATAGGCGTTTGGATCATATCTCCAAAAGGAGAATTTCAGAGGAAATCTTAAACAAACTTGATATTTCGGATAAAAACTTTTGTATTGAATGCCTTAAAGAAAAATTTACAAACACCAAAGGGAAAGAATCCTTGAGAGCATCAAGCGTCTTAGAACTAATTCATACGGATATTTGTGAACCATTCACTACCCCTTCATGGAATGGTCAACAATATTTCATTATTTCATAGATGATTACTCTCGTTATGAATACATTTATTTGCTACATGAAAAGTCTCAATTATTTGACGTTTTCAAGTTTTTTAAAGCAGAAGTTGAAAATCAACTTGAAAAGTATTAAGAATGTTAGATTCGATCGTGGTGGTGAGTACTACGGATGGAATGACCGTTCGGGTGAACAACGTCCGGGACCTTTTGCTCGCTATCTTGAAGAGTGTGGGATTGTCCCTCACTACACCATGCCGGGCAAACCTAGCATGAATGGTGTAGCAAAGAGACGTAATAGAACCCTTAAGGATATGGTAAGAAGTATGATTTATTATACTTCTTTACCTCACTCATTGTGGGGCGACGCATAAAAAACCGCTGCTTATATTCTCTATAGAGCTCCTTCAAAGGCTACCGACAAAACTCCTTATGAATTATGAACGACTAAGAAACCGTTTCTAAATCATTTTCATGATGGGGTTGTTCAGCAGAAGCAAGACCTTATAGGCCTAATGAGGGCAAACTGGATGCTAAGACCGTTAGTAGTTAATTTGTGGGTTATGTTGAGAGATCTAGGGGATATAAATTTTATGACCCGAAAACTAGAACTTTTTTTGAGACGAAAAATGTTAGGTTCTTTCGGGATGTTGAATTTAGAGGGAAAATTATGAATAGTTTTGAATTTGAAGAGGAAGAGGAAGAGAAATTCATTTCTATACCTTTTTCCATAGTTCCTATTGTAAATCAAGTAATTGTACCTGAAATTCAACAAGAACATATAATTAAAAACTATATAGAACCTCCTATAAATATCGAACAATATGAAAATGTTGTTAATGAGGATCAAATTCAACAACCTCAAAATCAAGAAGAACCGGTGCCCTTAAGGAGATCTAATAGAGTGAGAAGGAGTGTGATTTCAGCTGATTATGATGTGTATCTTGCCGAGAATGAGGAACACTTAGACTTAGTGGGAGTGAACTGCTCACCTTCCATTAAGCCATTAATAGTCAAAATTCTCATAAATGGATCGATGCCATAAATGAAGAGTTAAAATCCATGAAAGACAACGGCGTTTGGGATCTTGTTCCATTACCTAAAAATGTGAAACCCGTAAAATGTAAATGGATCTTTAAGATCAAAAGGGATTCACAAGGTAATGTGGAAATATATAAAGCTCGTCTTGTTGCTAAAGGATTCACTAAAAAAGAAGGCATTGATTATAAAGAAACATTTTCTCCGATATCGTCTAAAAACTCTTTTAGGATCATTATTGCACTTGTAGCACATTTTGATCTTGAGCTTCATCAAATGAATGTAAAGACAAGTTTTCTCAATGTAGCATATAGTGTGAGTTTGTGTTGTACTTTCATTTGATTGCTTTATATCTATTAATTATTGATCTCATTTGGTTAAGTAAGACTAGTTGGAGGAAAATATATACATGCTTCAATATATTCATCAATTTTTCATGCTACACATCTATACTTAATTCATGTCATTTAGTTAAATATATATATGTGATTATTGCGGGTTTAGTTGCGAATCAATTACAACGACTGCCCCTTTAGTCCTTATACTTATAAAACTAATGGAAGGGATTGTTGAAATGACAATAAAGTATACATAAGGATCATCATTTACATTATAAATATGATTTTAGAAGGGTTTATTAAGTACAAACACATGTTTGGGCAATTCAAGTGGGAGATTGTTAGAACATGGATTGCAAAATGTGTATACTTAGTAAATATACATAAACATGTAGACATTCATGTATAAATCATAAATATAATGTTGATATAAAAATATTTAAAAATATAGAATCAGATAAATCACTATAACTCTCCTCACTAACTCTCGATTTTGAAGGCCCTTGTGGTAGATGTGATGGATTCGACTCTTTATGGGAGTCGTGTGGGGAGTGATACGACCCGTTACTCCTAGAGTATTGGTCGGCCTTAATGTTACTAGCCAAGGGACAAACGTCCGCATTATCCCCACTTTTCTCACATCCATTCACATCATAATTAAAAATTGGAAAATCTGTTATGGCTCCTACAAAACCATCTTTGGGAGAGGGTTTCTCATCATTTTTAAGCATACAAAACTTACATTCCTCCCCCATACCTCTCAAGGACACCACCCCTTGACACACATCAATGGTGGCCTTAGTGTCAAACATAAATGGCCTCCCAAGAAGAATGGGAGTTTTCAGTTGTTCCTCACTTGATCCCTCCATACACATCACATAAAAGTCAATGGGGATAATAATTTTATCAATTTTAACCAACACCCCTTCAATAACCCCTAAGGGTCTTTTGATTGAGAGATCCGCCAATTGCAAGTCTCTCTTGGGTGGTTTCAACTCACATACCCCCAAACTTCTAAAAACATGAAAGGGCATCACATTAACACTTGTCCCAAGATTCAACAAACCTTTAAAATTTTGACCCCCTAAAGAAATTGGGATAGTGAAACACCCGGGGTCTTTTTGAACATGTTTAATCTTTTCATCCTCATTAACATCATCATTATCATCACAACAATCAATATTATCCAGAGAAGATAGAAATACCTCCTCAATTTCCTCACTTTCATCCCACACTGTTGTGATTGACTTTGCTTGCTCAGGTGGGTTCTTCTCTTTTATCAACTCTTGGGCAACCTTCACAAGTTGCTCTACTTGTGTGCCCACTTTTTCAAACGCAGCATCTGTATTTCTATTACTTTGCTGCATCTCCATACTTAGCTGCTGAACTGCCAGCTCCCAAGGCGCACTACCATGTTGTCCAGGTGGTGGCACATGAAGAGGTTTTACTTGCTGATTCAGATGGCCGCCCCATAAATTGTAATTGCCATATGTAAGTGCTCCAATTTGAGTTGTTAGTATTTTCGTTAGAAAATTAACGAAAGTCCTAACATTCCTAACATTTCCTAACATTCCTAACTTTTCTAACCAAGCAAGGGTAAAGTGGGCATTGTTATTTAAGGTTAAACCTAGAAAAGAATCTCAAAAAGCAAAAGAAATGGAAATCCGAATCTGGTAAGTTGAAAAACACAGCCAGTTTGAATTTTTTGAAAAATATTCCTTGTGTCCAAAGCCTGGAGCTGCATTTAATGAACAGTGCACGCTTCATCCACGCGGACATAAATGAAAGTTTCAGAGGGCTATAAATTGAGGCCTTCAGTCACAGAAATAAGGAGCAACAACACATTTTGCAACTGCACCTTGGCGAAAAATAGGGAGAAAACAGTGGGAATTCACTTGAATTGCCACCATTTTCTCTTCAATCTTTCCCAAATCCCACTCACTCAAAATACTTTCAAATCACTCTCATACATACTCTCATACATACCCTAACTCAAGCTCAAATCACCCTTTAGGAGGAGGATTAGAGAGAAAACATAGAGGACTTCATTGTTATCTACTTGTTTTCTCTTTGACCAACTCTAATCACAAACCCTAAACACATTCAAACCCTAAACACATTCAAACCCTAAACACATTCAAGCCTTGAATCCATCCAAACACAAAACACAAGGAAGATAGGTATAACCTCCCTCTCCTTACCCTAAATTTCTCTCATCCATGCATGCATTTTCAAACTCTAAAATGTAGTTTGTTCATCTTCTTGCCCTAGATCCAAGAAGATCACCATGGAAGTTCATCTCCATGGTTGATCTTCTACAAGGATCAACATTCTTTTCAAAGTGTCTTTACTTACTTGCAAACACATTTCAAAACCCTAAAAATCATTTTCATACATCAAATCTTCATTTTCAAAGGATAAAATTCCACTTCCCAAGCAAATGAAGTGCTTAGTCCTAATGTACCCTAAGGATGGCTTGATATAGTTGATTCACCACTAAAATGTTAAGTGATCACTAATCAAAGCCTAAGGAAATAGGGACAAGCATGGATGCCAAACCCCCTTTAAAATCATGTTTTTCTTCTTAAGAAAGTTGCTGTCCAGTAGCAATTTTCTAAGACCTCTGTCCATGGTCTAATTTTTTGGATACAGATAAACTTGGAATTTGGTGTTGACTACAAAACACTTTTTGTATCCAACATCCATAGATTTCCAAAAATATTTTTACTTTAATTTTTGCGTGAGTAAAACTCCCTTTTTCAAATTTTCTTTTAAAGGTCAGTTCCTCAGTCTCTGGAAGTCCAGATTTCATATCTGAGATTTCCAGAAGGTTTTGGTCCACCAAATAAACTCCAAATGGGAAAATTATTTTACATAAATCTTATTTAAGGTGTCTGAAACAACTTTCATTCTCTGAGTTTCCTCAGATTCTGGAGTTTTGAAGCCCTTAAGTCCATTTCAAAATAAAGTGTCCACTGCCTTTTTCCTTCTGGCAGAAATATTTTTCAACTTCAAAAAATCCTTTGAGTCCAAAAACTCAACCCAAAAATCACACCAAAAATCATGGGATTTGTTCAAAGTCTAATAAAGAGTTCCCAATTTTTACTTTTCTGAGTTTCAACTTATTTTGGCCAAAGTAACACACACACACACACACAAATGGTTTTTAATGCTTGGAAGACTCGTTTTACGAGGTATTCCGGGTGAACACTAACGTTCTTCCCGGCGTGTAACGTGACCTCCGAACCCAAATCTCTGATCTCGGGCATTTTTCAAAGTTTTGGCCCTCAAAATAAAAATGGCGTGGCGACTCCATGTTTTTTTTGATTGATTTTCAAAAAGAGAAGAAAAACAACCAAAATCTTTCGGGAAAAAATTGGAAATTCAACATCGTCACAGTGGCGACTCCGCTGGGGACAAATAAGCTTTATTTAAAAAAAAAATGGTATTTGGTATATTGGTGGAAACCATTAAACTTCCCGTTATCGCCTCCTAACACGAGTCGGGGATAAATTGTGGTTTAACAATCCCACGTACCGGTATCATTGTTTTCAAAAAAAAAAAAAAAAGCTTTTGAGGGTCAAGCTTCCGTCCCGGCATTTAAAATCATTTGTGGTGTGTGTCGATTTTTCACATTTTCGTGTTGTTTTGGCCGCCTCGGAAAAGTCAAAATTTTGACTGTCGGACCCGTTGCCTCGGATTTTGAATTATGTGTTTATGTGCTTATGTGTGCATTTACCTTCAAAAAAAAAATTCAAAAAAAAAATCAAAGAAAAAAAAATTCAAAAAAAAAAAAATTAAATATTTTTTTTAAAAAAAGAGAAAATTTTCAAAAAAAAAAAAATCATGCATCATTCTTTTTAAGACACATGAAAAATTTCTATTTTACTCAGAAAAAGAAGATAGACTGCTTGCACACTACGCGCACGTGACCTTACACTGCACACTACGTCCCTAACCCGGGGAAATCCCTGTCGCGGCCCATTTGGTCTTATTACGCCTCTCGGTGCAAGCACGGGACTACCCAAACATCCCATGGAGCCTCGTATCGACCATGCACTTGTCCGTGACACACTTTGTCTGAGACCCGGTTGGTTTTTAGTCTGGTCTGTGTCATGCCCCCGTTCCGTGTATAGACCTTTCCTTTCAAGTCTTAGTCGGCATACCAAGTCAATATCTTTCGGGGACCACTAATCGGTCGAAGTTCGCCGGTTTCCGTCACGGACTTTGACCGGATGTTGCCGGCGCCTTGACTTTGACTCGGCGGCACAAATTATACACTGACTCCCAGCATTGACACTGAGTCATCAAGAATTAACGATTATTCCATGCCTAATTACGGCCTAATTGACGACAAGTCAAGATCAATCGTGGACATTTATCAGTCCAAATCATGCCGGCTTTTTGTCAAGCCCTCGGACATGATCTTGACTTTGACGTCAGCTTTGTCCGTAATTTACATCGAATGCTCGTTAAGACTCGATTACCCGCCAGACTTTTAGGATCGTTTTTCTTTCGGTCGGTGGGACCCGCTTGCCCTATAGGACCCTCGCCCGGGGCTGTCCACCCTGGGAGGTCGAAATACAGGTGGAATACGAGGGGCTTATAGACGTAGTGAGGGGGTCCACTGATCCAGGATCCAGAGTAGTTTGCGAAAAAGAAGAGCAATCTTTTCCAACCGATTAGGTTAATAAAACATGTTTTAAGTAAACGTGAAAAAATAACTGCATGTTGCATGAGCCCAAAGCCCAAACACCTACCCTCCTTCAATCCCTAAATCTCTGAACCCTCGTGTCTTTCCCCCCGCAACTCCTCACAAAGCTTGGTTTCGGGCACCGGGTCACCGTTTAATCAGTTGGGAAGAGTCAAGCGCGTCTTCAGCTTCACCGTTTGTTCCGACTCCGGGATTCAGAATGTCTGCATCAGCCGGTAATGATATGGACAATACCTCTCCATCCTCCAAAATCCCTCAGATGCACTCAAAGATTGGATCCGGTTGGTAGAACAGATGAGACTTCGACATGAGGCTCAAATTGACGACCTTCCGGGGTTGTCGCAAGTCATGGTTTGACTATCGCCTCAATTCCGATGGCACTTTTACCGCAAAGAAGGAAGAAAGTTCTCCTCCCATTCTTAATCATCCCTGGATATATCAAGATGCTACCCAAGATTCCTATGTCTCCACCGCCGGACTCCCGCCCGTCGACTTACAGGCAATTAGCCCCCAAACAAAGCAATCCAAAGGGCCACCATTCCAAAAGCAAATCGGAACGAAAGAGTTCGGCATACCGTCCGTTATCCCCTCTCGTAATGATACCGATCCCGAGATATCGCATGGGTAATGAAGATCGGGAAACAAGTGGAAGAAATATGGTCGCCCATCAAAGCCCTTGAGGAACGCCGAACAAACAACAAGCTCGGATTGAAGAGGCCACACGCCATCTCGGGACATTAGCAATCTCCCAACCGACCGGGGCTCCCGAAGGACAAACATGTGCTGTTCCCCGGCTCTTAATACCTCTCATTACCCGGCAGAGTCCAACCATTCGCTTCCGAGATGAGCCTAACAAACCAGGATCTCCCGGACCAGTTCAACTCAAAGTCATTCCAAAGCACCGCTCAACCCGAGATCCCAAATCCACCACCACCGTAGAACACATTTGGTGGGATATCTCGTGATCGCCCGACGCCTTGAGAGGGACTATCAGATCGGATACACAAGGACCGTCCTCCTAAGAAGACAAAGAAAATTGAAAGAGAGGTTCGAGGCCGGTGATACCAACAGGGTACGCTCGGAGAGCCATCTCGGGGATTTGATTACTATGTACACTCTACTCAGCCGGTCTTCCCCAAAAGCAAACAGGGTAGAAAATCCGAGAGGCCTTGCCGACAATAGAATTGAGACTTTCGGGCACCGTAATACCGTAGATCCGAGTGATTTTACTCGCTAATCAAAAGCTCCCAACCCCGCGGGAGTCCGCCTAAGATCGGTTGTCCGGCTCCCGAGTGCATACCGACAAAGAAAGACCAACGCCGCTTTGGCGCTCGCACTCAATTAATATGCCGATCGGGATGGCAACCGCTACAAACGGCCTCAAAGATAACCTGTGGGGCTTCACTAAGGTTCTACCTCGCAAGAAAAGACACGAAGTGACCGGCTTGATGACTTTCTTTCTCCAGGACAAGCACCAAATCTATGATCCCCGCCTATATGGTAGCATGATCACCTTCTGCGACGAAGATTTGCCAAGAGATGTCTCCAAGCACAATGAAGCCTTGTACATCACTATTCGGCTCAACACCGTATCACTCCCGGGGGTATTGGTGGACAATGGATCAGCCGTTAATGTCCTTCCCCTCAGCATGATGCGGGCCCTACGCATCAATGAAAGGCACATGATCCCATCTACCCGGTCAATCAAGGCATATGATGGCACGTCTCGTCCCATCTTGGGGACGGTGGTTCTGGAACTCTGGTACGAGACCCAAATGGTGCCAGCAAAATTCCATGTAATGGACATCCCATCTGAATTCACAGCCCTGCTGGGGCGCCCCTGGTTACACCACATGAAAGCCATAGCCTCCACTCTTCATCAATGTGTCAAGTTCATTAACCGGCAAGGGGACCTTGAAGTCATCAGGGGTGACAATTTCCTCATAGGGAACGAAGCCGAGACCGTCGTCAAGCATGCTCGTAGCCAGACACCGGGGCTACCTCCTCCGAACCGACCAAGGGACTATCGAGACAAGTCTCATCAGAATCCCCCAGAATCCGGTGATGCCAACTATGTCAACGAGCTCAAGCGGGCACCACTCGGCGCCTCGATTTATCAAGTTCAATTGCTATTTCCAACATTTGGAGGCAGAATGGAAAGAAACACTGAATACCGCCATGATACGAGCACACAAGCCTCCAGTCTCCAATCAGAGATTCGTCAGCATTCTTCAAACCCGTTCTCTGGCCTCGCCAAGCGAAGAGATTTTCATGATAAAAGTCGACAAACATCGGCAGACTCGACTCGAGTGTATGAACATCGTATGGGACTTCCTCCTCGAAGAACTACCCGCTAAGCCTTTCCGCTCGAGCATGGGACATGAGATTTTTCCAGCAGCACATCGAGACGCAATACATCCTCACGTCTGGATTGAGCGGTCAGATTGTGACGAGTTAGAATTCCCCAGAATTGAGGGTGCGGCAGATCCACAAGAAGATCCCTACATTCATATGCTCGGTTTTCAGGAAGAGATGATAGCAATGACTGAGGAAGGAGAACAGAAACAAGATAGCCCCCGAGTCATGAGGCCACTGATAGCGATGCCATTAAGGAATTGGGAAACTCTCTCAGGCCCGTCCGCGACCAAAGAAGAAATGATCACCAAGCTTGGATTGGTCCCCCGTCCCTTTGTGTCAACCTTTGTAAAGTCCTCCGAGTCTCTCATTGTTGAAATTGAGTCTTTCGAGTCGTCCGATGGCCTCTCGCCTGAAGACTACGAAATTGTAGCCAATACTGTATTCCCTTTTATTCTCAATGAAATGACAAACCTTTCTGAGTATCCCTTGATTGCCACTTTAACTAATGATAAATTAACTAATAATTTAAAAATGGTTAATAATGATTCACTAGATAAAGAAGCAGACACATTAAATGAACAATATATCAAAGAAATCTTCAAGCAGGTTGTTCGGAAAGAGGAAAATCGAGCCCAAGCTGCCGAAGAGATTTTGACAAGTGTGAATCTGGGAACTGCGGAAGAGCCTAAAGAGACGCAGATTGGCAGTTTCTTTGAAGGGACTGAAAGGGACGCTCTGATTGGGCTTTTAAGGGAATTCGTGGATGTGTTCGCATGGTCCTATAAAGATATGCCAGGCCTCGACCCTTCCATAGTTGAACACCGAATACCGCTCGACCCAGAAGTTAAGCCTGTGAAGCAGAAACTAAGAAGAATTAAGCCCGAATGGTCCTTACAAGTAAAAGAGGAGCTAGAAAAGATGCTCAGGGCGTGGTTCATCGTGGTGGTCATTGAGTATCCGACATGGCTTTCCAACATAGTAACGGTGACCAAAGCCAACAGAAAGATCCGATGCTGCGTAGACTTCAGAGATCTGAACAAAGCTAGTCCAAAGGACGATTTCCCCCTGCCAAACATCGACATCCTGGTGGATTCCACAGCCAACCATGAGGTTAAGTCCTTCGTCGACGGTTTTTCCGGTTACAACCAAATCAAAATGGCAGAAGAGGATCAAGCCAAAACAGCCTTCACGACCCCTTGGGGCACATACTGCTACACGGTTATACCATTCGGGCTAAAGAATGTTGGGTCTACGTACCAGAGGGCAGCTACAGCTCTGTTCCATGACATGATCCACAAAGAAATTGAGTTCTATGTGGACGACATGATAATACACTCCAGAGGATCAGATGGCCAGCACTTTGTTGATTTGAGAAAATTCTTCGGCCGCCTCCGAGACCACAGCATGAGACTGAATCCAGCCAAATGCACCTTCGGTGTAAGACGAGGCAAGGTGCTAGGATATATGGTGACAGAACGGGGAATTGAAGTAGACCCTCAGAAAATCAAGGCGATAGTTGAAATGAAACCACCCCGGACACCGCAAGTGAAATCCTTCATGGGAAGATCGCAATACATAAGCCGCTTTGTAAATCACCGACCTCGTCCGCGAGCCGATCTTCAAGTTGATGAAGAAAAATGCCTACACAAAATGGACTCCAGAATGCCAGCTCGCCTTCGAACAGATCAAGGCATACCTTGTGAATCCCCCGATTCTTTGCCCACCACATCGGCAAAAGCCACTGTTGCTATATCTAACTGTCACGGACACAGCAATTGGGGCTATGTTAGCTCAAGAAAAGAAAGATTCCAAGGTCGAAAACGCCATCTATTTCGTGAGCAGAAAGCTTCAGGGAAGCGAACTCAATTACTCTGCTTGTGAAAAGACTTGCGCAGGCTTGGTTTGGGTAGTGGGAAAGCTGAAACACTACATGCAGTCTCACCCGATACGTCTCGTCTCAAAGATAGACCCCATCAAATATCTGTTCGACAAGCCTTCCATCTCCATGAGGTTGGCAAAATGGTCGTTCTTTTTGGCTGAATATGACATCACTTATGTTCCAAGGAAATCCGTAAAAGGGCGTATAATGGCAGAACATTTGGCCGATTTCCCAAGTGATGAGTCCCGAGGACCTGAACCTCAATTTCCCGATGATGGAATCTTTGCTCTAGAAGGAGAAAATCGCTGGCAGCTCTTCTTCGACGGGGCGTCAAACAAAAGGGGGAACGGAATAGGAATGCTTCTGGTCGATCCTACTGATGAACACACTCCCATAGCAGTAAGGTTGAACTTTGAGGTCACCAACAACGCTGCTGAATACGAGGCTTGCATAGCCGGGTTGGAAGCCGCCCTTGAAAGAAATATCAAGGAATTGGAGGTGTATGGTGACTCTGCCCTCATCATCAATCAGGTCTCTAACAAATGGAAGACCGTAGACCCGGTCCGTAAATATCACACTTACATGGAAGAGCTAGTAACTCAATTCAAGGAAATCAGCTTTCATTACTTGCCCAGAGATCGCAACAGATTCGCAGATGCTCTGGCAACACTAGCCTCCCTCGTTGAAATACCCGAAGGAAAGTCTGTCAAACCATTCAGAGTCGGGAGAAGAGAAAACCCCGCTTATTGCTTTGAGATCGAAGCGGAGGCCGAACCGGCCAGTGATCCCTGGTACACTCAGATCTACCAGTACCTGAAGAATGGCGAAGCTTCCTTCAAAAATGAAGATGGGGAATATAAAGAAGGAATCAAAGCAAAGAGCCTCTCAGCCCTGAAGCGACTCGCCTCCCACTATGTTCTTTTGGGAAACATGTTGTACAAGAAGCGTTATCAAGGCCCCCTCCTGCGATGTATCGGCAAACAAGAGGCTACGGAACTCATGAGAGAAATACATGGTGGTACCTGCGGCCCCCACATGAATGCTCGAGCCCTGATGCAAATCATACTGAGAATGGGGTACTTCTGGATCTCCATGGAAACTGACTGTATCCAGTTCGTTAGGAGCTGCGACAAATGCCAGCGATACTCAAATCTTAATCATTTGCCTCCTCACGAGTTATACTGCATGACAACCCCTTGGCCTTTCGTCACTTGGGGAATTGATGTCATAGGCAAAATCACACCACCAGGCAGCAACGGCCACGAATTCGTCCTGGTAGCTGTGGACTATTTCACCAAATGGGTTGAAGAAAAATCCTACAAGGTCCTCAACTCAAGGAAAGTGGCCCTCTTCATCAAAGAAAACATCATATGCAGATACGGGTTGCCAGCCGAAATCATCTCCGATAATGGATCCCACTTCGAAGAGGAATGCGACAGGCTGCTGGCAGAATTCAGAATAACCCGTCACAAGTCATATCCCTACAGGCCCCAAACCAACGGAGCCGTCGAGGCAGCAAACAAGACTTTGGAAAACATCATTCGAAAAATGGCTGTCCGAGGTCGAGATTGGCCCGAGAAGCTACACCTGGCACTCTGGGGCTACAGGACATCAGTCAGAACAGCAACAGGGGAGACACCGTTTGCCCTTACCTACGGAATGGAAGCCGTACTCCCAATCGAGTTGGAAATCCCCTCACTACGTGTGCTGTTGGAAAGCCAGATCAACGAGGTCGAATGGCTTCAGAGTCGCCATGATGAGTTGGCCCTGCTAGATGAACACCGATTGAAAGCCATGGAACACATCCGAGCTTACCAAGGAAGAATGGCCAGAGCCTTCGACAAGCAAGTGAAGCATCGGGAGATTAGGGAAGGTGATCTCGTTTTGAAAGAGAAGCCCCCAGTCCGTATTAACCCGCTTGGCAAATGGGAGCCTGTCTGGGTCGGGCCATACGTCGTCCAGAAAATCTTCTCCGGAGGAACCATGCAACTTGCAGACCTCGACGGAAATCCTTTTGTACACCCAGTGAATGGTGACAAGCTGCACAGATACTACGGGTAAAAACACCGAGTCAAAAAAAAGAAAAAAAAAAAAGGAAGAAAAAGATTGCTAAAAGAGAAATACCCAACTAGGTTGAAAACCCGAAACGGGCGGCCTAGGTAAAAAACAGGGATGCACAAAAAAAAACAACAACAAAAAAAAAGAAATCAAAAAAAAACAAAAACAAAAAAAACAAAAAAAACCGGGTCGAACTACGGAGACCTGAGCCCTTTTTTCCGAAGGAAACGTAGGCAGCCGGAAACGATTCGGTCTAAAATACAAATAAAAGTCATACTTTGACATCAATACACTAATCAGACCATGAAGGCGTCTTGAAAAACTCTAAAACAATTCACATATTCATTACAAGTTAAAAACTTTTTGATGAGTCTAAGCCCGGTTCATTCTTACAACTGGCAACCTGCTAAAAGAAAACTAAGATACATAATCAAACTAATGTGTCTGCTACGACAAGAAAGGGATACTCGGAAAACTCAGAATCACTCTAAGCCGCTCGTACTGGCATCTCCCCTCTTCTTCCCCCTTCGGGTCTTCTTCCTCTGAACAGGAAAAATGTCGGTCTTCCTTCTACCAAGCTCTGGTATAGGAACAGGATCTATCAAACCAGCCTCTGTCAGGGCCTTAGTGGCCCTAGCATCATCTCTCATATCCTGTAGCCGAGCTGGTAACGTAGGGGTCCTCCTCTCCTGCCTCTTGACATAAGCCTCATAGTCGGTCACAATATCTCCGCTCCTATCATGAGGGTTGGCCCTCGCCTCGGCCCTCCTCCTCTCCGAAACTGTCAGGTCCTCCGCACCCACAACGGCCTCACGCCGTCTCAAAATAGCCATCTGAGTCTCCCCAAAATGCCCCTCGTACCAATCCAGGTACCAAGTGGTCAGAAAAACAGGTCTCGGACGCCTGAGGATAACCCGAGGAGGAAAGACGTCATACCTCCATACTCGGGAAAGAAATGGAAACACCGAAGGATCATCCATAGAAGCGGAAGCCACCACCCTGGTGGCTATATCATCAAAGTCCTCCAAAGGAACCTGCTCCAAACCAAACTGTCTCAGAACCAAAGCCGGAATGTAAAAGCTGGACTGAGAAAGCCCCGGAACCATAACCACGGGAGATCCGTCCTGAAGCACCCTCCGAGTCTCCACCCGCCAATGAGGCACCGACCATCTGATATCTCCAGTCTGACGGCCAGCCATCCAACGCTCCCACGAGCCCTGATCATCAAAATCCGCAGCAACCCCCCCTCCTGGCAAATGTCCAAGGCTTCATCATATCGGAAGTTTCCCGAAGAATCCCCAGGCGCTCCATCAGCCACAAAGTCAAGAGAAACGGGCTGCCCCCGTGCATATACCGTCTCCCGATAGCCAGCCTGTCGAGAGCATGAAAAGTCTCTCCCAAGATCAAAGGTACAACGTCTCTGCCCAAGCGACAGTGAACGACTACATCTAGCAGAGCCCGATGACAGATCCCAAAAGAATAAACCATGAACAAGGTCCCGAACATGCAAAGTGCAAAGGCATCCCAATAGGCATCGTCAAGCAGGCCTAAGCCCCTAAATCTATCAGGGAAGCCAGAAATGTTAAAATGATCGGGACCACAGATCATACCTTGTGCTTCCTCCGGGGAAAGATGAAGAAGGTTGCACAGCTTGTCAACAAAAGAGGCTCCTCCGGGCAAAGGAATTGCAATCTCCTCCACCTCAGGACCACCAAGCAAAGCCCGAAATTCTTCAACAGTCGGGACCATTTCATTGTAAGAGAAGCAAAAAACATGCCTTCTAGTGTCCCAAAATGAGGAAGAAGCTCTCAAAAGCTCATAATCCGTAACCAATTCCTTGAGAGACCACAAGCATCGTGTCTTGTACCTTTTTTCAAAGAATGACCTCCTCTCATGCATAATCTCCCGAGACCACTCTTTAAACTTGTTGAAGAATTGCATTTGAGAATTTTGGGATAATTTGGATGGATTTCTCATGCTCACAATTCTCTCCATGGTTTTTCTCTCCTTCTTTCCGAAAATGGCTATTTGAACTGGTGGTTGAAGAAGGTATTTGAATTTGAAATAAAGGAAGACCAGATCTGAAGCAAAATTAAAGGGACAATGTCAGATTCCTATCCTATCCGCGCGGACATGTTTGTCACCCAGAAAAAAAAATTTTGCAACAGTCCAAACTGCTGCACCACGGAGGAATATTTTCATCCCGATTGCTCGAAACCTGTGCAAAGCCTGCCCAAACAGTTCACATACCAAACACTCACACCCTTGCTAAAAAATCGGGGCTCATGCAACAATGCATTCATATAAAATTGCATTCATAATAGATAAAATAAAATAAAATCCTAAATTATTACATTCCAAAAAAAAAAAAAGAGAAAAGCAAAAAAAAAATGTGCATAAAATGTATCTGTCTGAACAAGTACAATCCCAGAAATCAATCTCAGAAGTCAATCAGAATCATCGGTGGCCGGTGCTTTCCCCCGACCCCTCTTGCGGCTCGGGCCCGCCTCCTCGGTAGCCATGAATGCCTCGGGCTCAGAATCATCGTCCTCGTCTCCAGAAGAAGGCTCGTCAGGACCAACCGGCACGCTCTGATACGGCAAACCAAGATCCGCAAAGAAGTCATATCCGAAGGTGAATGCGTCGGACTCCTGGACGTGTGAAGAAGACCCACCGTGATGCCAGACATGCCCCTGCCCGTACGGATCCCCGAGAATGACGTGGTCCGAAGGCAGCACCACGCTAGGATCTATGAGAGGAGAAAGAGGAGTCTCGGAAGAACGCTCAGAAGGCTCAGGGGAAGTCTCCCGCTCGACAGGCGCCGGCTGTGGTCGCCTCGCTCTAGCCTGAGGGGCTCCACAAGCCACCATCCTCCTGATGAATCTCTTAGCCCCGATCACCTGCTTCGTCAGCTTCTCCACGACCACCTCTGGAAACTGCACGGGAGCAAAAGCGTCAGAAATAATTGAGGCGAAAAATGATGACAGGAAAGAAAGGAAAAGACAGAAGCAAAAAAAAAAGAGAGGTGGGAAGGAGAAGCCATACCTTCATACCCGGACGAGGCTGAAAAGCTCGTGGAAGCCGCTCAGGCTGAGGGATCTGCACCCTCAATCGGACCCCATCCTGGACATATGAAAAGTCCGTCCGCGGGTACCGTACGATCCCTACACCCTCTCTCTCAAGGACCTGGGGCATCCTCAACCTCCTCAAGACAAATACCGGATACTGCTCAATCGCCACGAATGCCGAGAAGTGCTGGCCACCTCGGTAATCGCCCCAGGTCTCCGACCTCTCGCTCGGATGCATCATGTCGGCGGGAGGCTCCACTGGAGCCATCAAAAGCGAGTTCACGCCATGCTGACGCGTCACCCTCTCTCCCAGATAATACACGTCGCAAGTCAGGCCCCTCAAAATCCTCCGCTGCACGGTCCATATCTCGGCACCCTTCAGCTGCTCCACATCGAAGCGGTCCCAGGGATAAAATATCATCCTCTCATCTGTCTCAGCCCTCATCAAAGGCAGGCACTCCGAGTACTTAAGGGTCGTACGCCCCTTAGAACCTATCTTCTCCTGGGCATACTTGCTCCAGGAGAGCATGGCCGGGTATGCCCCGATGTACTCCGCCGGCTGCCGCCACATCGTGACGTGAAAAAACTCCAGAGCCCATACCTGCGAAAGGGAAAAATCCCATCAATCCGGTGCAAAAAAAATGATGAGGAATACATGCTTAAAGAAAAGAGAGAAAGCAAAAAGAAAGCTTGTACCTCCAGAGGAAACTCGAAGCACGTCAAAGACCTGACGGCCTTCCGACTATATCGATCCAAGGCAAAATAGAGCTCTGCCAGCCCTGCCTCTCCCCAAGAGACCTCCCCAGCCATCTCCACATCCTCCAAACTCCTCAGCAAAGCAAACATCGCCGTCCCCTCGGCGTGCCCAAAAAGTGTGCTCGAAAAAGCAAACCATAAGAAGGCCCTAGCAATCTGCACCGCACCCACTCTCTCGTCCCCAACCTCGTAATTCCCGATGGTCTCCACGATCTTCCCGTAGACCACGGCATACTCTATCCCCATCCCCTTTTTGGGAATGGGGGTAAAGCCCAGAAGCTCCTGCAGATCCCGATCACTGTAGCCGTCTCTCCACTCAATGCTCCGTCCTTTAAAGGACAGACCAGTAATCACAGCGTAATCGGAGGGTGTAACCGTGGCCTCGCCCCAGAAAAAATGAAATGTGTGGGTCGCGTCCCACCAATGCTGTGCCAGAGCAAAAATCAGACCCTTGCTCTTGGAGAACTTGACCAACCCCCTCAGGCACTCGATAAACTCGTACAGCCCGGTCTCAATAACAATCTGTCTGGGACTCATCAAAGCTCCTCGGCCCAAGACTGGAAGCCGATCCCACAGGTCTACCACAGACTCCACTGATCCTCGAGTCTTCATCTTGTTCAGCTGCTGTGTCACAAAGCGACCTCCACCCTGCAATTGAAAAAAAAAAAAAAAACAGTCAAAAAAAAAATTTTTGCATTCAAAAAAATTGCATTAAAAAAAATTGCATTCAAAAAAAAAAAAAAAGAGCATGCACACGCATCATAGACATAAAATTTTGAAAAAAAAATCGGGCAGCATAACGGCATACAATGAACTCAGCCCCATTTTTCTTACACAAAAGAAAAGATTTTCAACAACCATTCATTCATTCATACATAAAAAAAAAACATCTCAATAACATTGAGTCAACGAAAAAAAAAAATTCCGTCCCATTCTTCATAAAATAGCACAAATAAACAGTTTTTCCACAAATCATTCATTCAATCAACGGGAGCAAAAAAAAATCCGTCCCACTTTTCACAGAAAATCACATTCTCAAAAAAAAAAAAATGCATTCATATCATTCATATCATTCACATCACATTGTAAGAATCCTACATTCAACAAAAAGTCCGTCCCGAATTTGGGCAAATCATCATCTCATATTTTAAAAATGGCAAAATGCCCATTCTCTTCTCCAAACAAAATGCACATTTGAGTTACCCATATACTCATTACAACATGCAAAGTCAAGATTCAAGGTCCAAGAACACAAATTTTCAAATTTTAACATTAATTTTCGGATGAAAAAAAAAATTAAAAAAAATGGCAAAATGCCCATTCTTTTCAAACAAAATGCATATTTTGATTATCCACATACTCATTACAACATGCAAAGCATCAAAATCAAAATTCAAGGCCAAGAGCATTACAATTTTCGGATTTCAAAAAAAAAAAATCAAAAATCACCAAAAATCTCTTTCAAGCAAAAATCGACAAAGGGAATGGAGAGATTCGAAGTATACCGTGCGAAGACTCGGATCAGTGGCCCAATGTTGCCACGCATCGGGATATGGTTCCTCCGCAATCGATTGCGAAAGGATGTAATGCCTCCTCATTCGAACGAGCTCCAATCGTCTCTCCGCAACCAGACCACGTCCTTGGCCTTGGATAGCAGCTTTCCCGTGTTCCATTGCTCGAAAATCGAAGAAAAACGGAAGAATTTCGGAGCTCTATGGCCAAAAATGGCAGAATTCTCGATTTTCTCTCTCCTCTCTCGTAAAAAACTGGAAAATGGTGAGGAAGAAAAGAGAAGGGCGGCGGCCCTTCATTTAAACCAGCCTGGGAAACAATCCCCTCCGCGCGGACACGATTGAAGGGTCAAAAAGACCCTTTTGCCCTTTAAATTTTCAGGACTCTGCAATTTAGTCCTCAACTTAACAGAGTTAACCAAAGTTAACCCAAGTTAACCCCCTTTCAAAGGAACCTTAACGGCAGTCAAACGTAAGTCCGATTTCTCCGAGAAAGATAACGGAATCCCGTTTCTTTCATCAAAATCATCAACGGCAGTCAAACGTAAGTCCGATTTCTCCGAGAAAGATAACGGAATCCCGTTTCTTTCATCAAAATCATCAACGGCAGTAAAACGTAAGTCCGATTTCTCCGAGAAAGATAACGGAATCCCGTTTCTTTCATCAAAATCATCAACGGCAGTCAAACGTAAGTCCGATTTCTCCGAGAAAGATAACGGAATCCCGTTTCTTTCATCAAAATCATCAAACGGCAGTCAAACGTAAGTCCGATTTCTTCGAGAAAGATAACGGAATCCCGTTTCTTTCATCAAAATCATCAACGGCAGTAAAACGTAAGTCCGATTTCTCCGAGAAAGATAACGGAATCCCGTATCTTTCATCAAAATCATCAACGACAGTAAAACGTAAGTCCGATTTCTCCGAGAAAGATAACGGAATCCCGTCTCTTTCATCAAAATCATCAACGGCAGTCAAACGTAAGTCCGATTTCTCCGAGAAAGATAACGGAATCCCGTCTCTTTCATCAAAATCATCAACGGCAGTCAAACGTAAGTCCGATTTCACCGAGAAAGACAACGAAATCCCGTTTCTTTCATCAAAATCATCAACGGCAGTCAAACATAAGTCCGATTTCACCGAGAAAGATAACGGAATCCCGTTTCTTTCATCAAAATCATCAACGGCAGTCAAACGTAAGTCCGATTTCACCGAGAAAGATAACGGAATCCCGTTTCTTTCATCAAAATCATCAACGACAGTCAAACGTAAGTCCGATTTCTCCGAGAAAGATAACGGAATCCCGTTTCTTTCATCAAAATCATCAACGGCAGTCAAGTGTAAGTCCGATTTCTCCGAAAAAGATGACGGAATCCCGTTTCTTTCATCAAAATCATCAACGGCCGTAAAATGTAAGCCCGTCTTCCCCAGTAAAAGCTAACAAAATCCCCATCGAAGTTAACGAAATCCCGTTTCTTTCCTCATTACCATCCACGGCTGTAAAATGTAAGCTCGATTTTTCTCCAACGAAACCCCAGCAACGTTTCGAACTACGATTGGCTTGATTCCTCTTAAGGATACGTAGGTAGCCTATCATTAGGTCCAGCCACCCGACCAAAACGGTCACCCTCTCCTTCGGCAGCAGACGAAGTCCACCAAAGGACCACTCATCCCAAACCATTAAGGGAAAACATTTAGGTCCGAGGCACCTAAAACGCCATCATCATCAAGGTCCGAGGCACCTAAAACGCCATCATCATCAAGGTCCGAGGCACCTATAAAGCCATCATCTCCAAAGGTCCGAGGCACCTATAAAGCCATCATCTCCAAAGGTCCGAGGCACCTAAAAAGCCACCATCTCCAAAGGTTTGAGGCACCTAAAATGCCATCTTCAAGGTCAGAGGCACCTAAAACGCCATCATTAACAGGTTGACACCTCAAAATAGTCATTCCAGGGTCAAAGACCCGAACTACGACTGGCTTGATTCCTCCTAAGGATACGTAGGTAGCCTATCATTAGGTTCAGCCACCAGACCAAAATGGTCCTTCTTATCCCCAGCAGAGCGGATATACAATTTCAGCCACCAGACCAAAATGGTCATTCTTATCTCCAGCAGAGCGGATATACAATTTCAGCCATCAGACCGAAATGGTCATTCTTATCCCCAGCAGAGTTTCTCTCAGCAATCAGAACTTGCTCATCAAGGTCCGAGGCACCTAAAACGCCATCATCTCCAGGGTCAAAGACCCGACGAACTACGGCCGGCTTGATTCCCCATTCGGGATACATAGGTAGCCTATCACCAGGTTCAGCCACTCGATCACTTGATCATCCTGTCAAATATGGAGCCTTACTCTTATCGACGACCCCGCTTCCTTCGAAAGCGCCGTCGCCGAGGGGCTACTGTAAGTGCTCCAATTTGAGTTGTTAGTATTTTCGTTAGAAAATTAACGAAAGTCCTAACATTCCTAACATTTCCTAACATTCCTAACTTTTCTAACCAAGCAAGGGTAAAGTGGGCATTGTTATTTAAGGTTAAACCTAGAAAAGAATCTCAAAAAGCAAAAGAAATGAAAAAATCCGAATCTGGTAAGATGAAAAACACAGCCAGTTTGAATTTTTTGAAAAATATTCCTTGTGTCCAAAGCCTGGAGCTGCATTTAATGAACAGTGCACGCTTCATTCGCGCGGACATAAATGGAAGTTTCAGAGGGCTATAAATTGAGGCCTTCAGTCACAGAAATAAGGAGCAACAACACATTTTGCAACTGCACCTTGGCGAAAAATAGGGAGAAAACAGTGGAAATTCACTTGAATTGCCACCATTTTCTCTTCAATCTTTCCCAAATCCCACTCACTCAAAATACTTTCAAATCACTCTCATACATACTCTCATACATACCCTAACTCAAGCTCAAATCACCCTTTAGGAGGAGGATTAGAGAGAAAACATAGAGGACTTCATTGTTATCTACTTGTTTTCTCTTTGACCAACTCTAATCACAAACCCTAAACACATTCAAACTCTAAACACATTCAAACCCTAAACACATTCAAGCCTTGAATCCATCCAAACACAAAATACAAGGAATATAGGTATAACCTCCCTCTCCTTACCCTAAATTTCTCTCATCCATGCATGCATTTTCAAACTCTAAAATGTAGTTTGTTCATCTTCTTGCCCTAGATCCAAGAAGATCACCATGGAAGTTCATCTCCATGGTTGATCTTCTACAAGGATCAACATTCTTTTCAAAGTGTCTTTACTTACTTGCAAACACATTTTCAAAACCCTAAAAATCATTTTCATACATCAAATCTTCATTTTCAAAGGATAAAATTCCCCTTCCCAAGCAAATGAAGTGCTTAGTCCTAATGTACCCTAAGGATGGCTTGATATAGTTGATTCACCACTAAAATGTCAAGTGATCACTAATCAAAGCCTAAGGAAATGGGGACAAGCATGGATGCCAAACCCCCTTTAAAATCATGTTTTTCTTCTTAAGAAAGTTGCTGTCCAGTAGCAATTTTCTAAGACCTCTGTCCATGGTCTAATTTTTTGGACACAGATAAACTTGGAATTTGGTGTTGACTACAAAACACTTTTTGTATCCAACATCCATAGATTTCCAGACATATTTTTACTTTATTTTTTACGTGAGTAAAACTTCCTTTTTCAAATTTTCTTTTAAAGGTCAGTTCCTCAGTCTCTGGAAGTCCAAGTTTCATATCTGAGATTTCCAGAAGGTTTTGGTCCACCAAATCAACTCCAAATGGGAAAATTATTTTACATAAATCTTATTTAAGGTGTCTGAAACAACTTTCATTCTCTGAGTTTCCTCAGATTCTGGAGTTTTGAATCCCTTA
Source organism: Adenophora triphylla var. japonica (assembly GCA_022495995.1). Taxonomy (NCBI): domain Eukaryota; kingdom Viridiplantae; phylum Streptophyta; class Magnoliopsida; order Asterales; family Campanulaceae; genus Adenophora; species Adenophora triphylla. The sequence continues at coordinate 99,250 of JAFEMH010004096.1, read as the reverse complement.
AGTCCATTTCAAAATAAAGTGTCCACTGCCTTTTTCCTTCTGGCAGAAATATTTTTCAACTTCAAAAAATCCTTTGAGTCCAAAAACTCAACCCAAAAATCACACCAAAAATCATGGGATTTGTTCAAAGTCTAATAAAGAGTTCCCAATTTTTACTTTTCTGAGTTTCAACTTATTTTGGCCAAAGTAACACACACACACACACACACCTACACAAAAGGTTTTTAATGCTTGGAAGACTCGTTTTACGAGGCATTCCGGGTGAACACTAACGTTCTTCCCGGCGTGTAACGTGACCTCCGAACCCAAATCTCTGATCTCGGGCATTTTTCAAAGTTTTGGCCCTCAAAATAAAAATGGCGTGGTGACTCCGTGTTTTTTTTTATTGATTTTCAAAAAGAGAAGAAAAACAACCAAAATCTTTCGGGAAAAAATTGGAAATTCAACATCGTCACACCATATTGGTTGCCTTGGGGTGGTGGCCTTGGTACATATCCATTGAAAGCATGTGCCTGTTCAGGATGATAAGAAAAATTTGCTGCACTTGGACACATATTAGTCACATGAGATGATAAACCACAATTTGTACAATAATCAGTAATAACATTGGCACCAACAGAAGTGCCACAAGCAGTCAACTTATCCAATTTATTATTTAAAAGTGCAATCTGCTTTGAAATATTATCACTAGCATTCAATTCAAGTACCCCCCTTGTTTTACCCCTCGAACTCTTTTGTTGAGAATTAGCACTCAACATCTCGTATAAAGCTTTAGTCTCGTCCGGGGTCTTGGCTCCTATCGAGCCTCCAGCAGCATTGTCAACCATTGATTGACCATTGTCATTCAAGCCATCATAGAAGGATTGGTTCAGTGAGGGTAGTGTGAAATTGTGTTGGGGACATTGTATTAAATCTTTCCCATGCCTCATGAAAGGGCTCCCCCACATCTTGGGAAAATGTCATCAATTTCTGTCTAAAACCAGCCAAAAGATGATGTGGGTAATATCTTTTAAGGAACACGTCTTGCAATTCTACCCAAGTACTAATGCTGCTCGGTGCGAGCATCATCAACCATGTTTTAGCCACTCCCTTAAGAGTGTAAGGAAGAGTTAGTCTCCTGTTAGAACAATGGGATCCGTCTCATGCATGAGACGGGTCGACCCATTTAAAACAGGTATTACGTTTTAAATGGCAGCTCATGCCTTTTAAAACAGGTATTACGTTTAGAAAAAGTAATAGTTACCATCTCTTAATGTAATGACTGTATACATATAAAGTAACATTGTTAATAAGTAAACGTAATACCTGTTTTAAAAAAACAAAAGCTCGTTTTTTACCCATTTTTTCAAATGTAATACAAACTTTATGTATTACATTTCAAATGTAATAACTTATTTTAGTTATAATAAGTATTACTTTTGCCAAACGAAGAAAACATAGGAAAAAACACTATTACTTTTCTGTATATATGTATTATTTTTATCCATTTTTTCAAATGTAATACAAACTATATGTATTAAATTTGAAATGTAATAACTTATTTTAGTTATAATAAGTATTACTTTTGCCAAACGAAGAAAACATAGGAAAAAACACTATTACTTTTCTGTATATATGTATTATTTTTGCCCATTTTTTCAAATGTAATACAAACTATATGTATTATAATACAAACTATATGTATTACATTTGAAATGTAATAACTTATTTTAGTTATAATAAGTATTACTTTTTCCAAACGAAGAAAACATAGGGAAAAACACTATAACTTTTCTGTATATATGTATTACTTTAATGTATACAAACTATTACTTTATATGCATACAATTATTACATTATGTTATAGTAACTATTACTTTTCACTTTTTTTTTTTTTTTACAGAAAGCTACGTCACTTTCTGTTCTTGGATCCTTCAAAATTAGGTTTCTCGATTTTTCAGTTCCTTCTCCATTTTCAACTAAGCTCAAGAACACACACACTACACACATCAATGTCTGCAATCACCATCTCTCTGCTCACCACCGGTAATTTACGTCAATCCAAGCTCCGATCAATTTCACCCCCATTTTTCAATCTCAATCAACCTCCATTTTCACCCTCATTGTTGTCTCTACCTTCACTCTCAAACACCACCACCTCCAATGGATTCTTCCGACCAGTACGGGCCAGCTCCACCAAACAACCACTTTAGATTTGGCTCAGATCTGAAAAAAAAAATGAGGAAGAGAAGGTGGGGGAGGGGCGTTGGGTGGTGGGTTGGAGAGAGGAAGAGATAGACGGATCTCTCAAGTCGACGCCGGCGATAATGGCCGGAAATGATGAAGGTGCGGTGGGTGGTGGGTTGGAGAGAGGGAGAGAGCTAGGCTAGGGCAGAGATTGGGTCCGGCAATGGAGGTCTCTGCATTTACGTATAGAGAGAGAGAAGAGAGCGAGAGGGTAATTTTCCGGATCATGGGTCAAAAATGACCCGTCTCATCCATGAGACGGGTCATAGTGTTCTCACATGAGTTTTTGTCCGTAAGGAAAACACTTCAGTCTAATTTGTTCCTCAGTCACTCCCTGTCTTAACAAAAATTGAGCAACAACAATAATATATTCTTTAAGGAACGTAAGTGCATCCTCACCAGGCAATCCGTGAAAGCTTGGCAACATGGCAAAGTATTGTCCTTTGACCTCTAGATTTTTGGTTGCATCGGACAACACTATGCAAGAGGTAGATGTGTCTACCCTAGGTCTCAGGAAATCATTCATAGTTTGTGCCGGTGGTACTGCCATCTCGGCTTTCTCTTCCTCTACCTCGGTGGTGGAGGGTTCTGATTCGGTGTCCGAATCCGAGAAAAGGGGATTAAAGAGGGGATCGCCCTCAAATGCTTCCTCAAGAAGCTTAGTGTCTTTAGCTTTATTAAGTCTGTTTATGTTGTCGTTCAATGGCACCAATGTAGGCTTCAAAGAACGACGATCTTGCATTCACTACCTAACCTACTTGTTTACTTGCAACAAGTCCCCGGCAACGGTGCCAAAAATTTGATGGAGGAAAACTCCCTCTTGTAATAAAAATACCGAGCAAGTGTACTCACTACCGGTGTAGCAGTATGCAATTGCAGGGGTCGAATCCACAGAGACTCGTTGGTAAACAAATAAGGTGAACGCTGTGAATTTAGTAACCACAATTTATAGAATTTATTTAGAACTAAAAGCATAAAGTAAATAGCACAAACTAACTAAACGAGAAAACAAATTATGAGCAGAGATTCGTAGATTGGATTTCACTTTACCATCATTCTATGCAAAATTTTATTTATAAAACATTAACTCAACTTCTAGGGTTCATTCACTTTAGCTAGGATCGACACGGTTAGGTGGCCGGATTACAATCCTAAATACTCTCTTAATATTGTAGTGTCTATTACGGTTCCACAATATGCCAAGAGTACATTAAGAACACAGGAATATGAAAACCTAACTTTAATCGATTTCTATTACGGCCTCAATTAAAGTTATTCAATCAATAATGGTCTATGTATCAAAATCCCAAATTAATGGCGAATTCAATACCCAATTATTCAAAGACGAGTTCGTATATTAACATACATCTCAAATCTAAGAACAAGGAATTAAAATCTATTATTGAACTAGAAGGAATTAAATTGAAAGAATTAAAATATTACTGCATAGAAATTCGACAAAAGATCCAACCAATCTACAAATCTAAGAAATTAGCTACTCATAATTTACAATTAATAAAACCTGGAATTCGGAATAATTCTCCTCTTCAATGGAACTGTTAAAGAAAAGCATAAAAAACTCCAAAAAATATTCTGTGATATATGATATATATTCTTTTCCAAACTACCGTGGCTGCTGGAATTTATAAAGAGAAAATAGGGTAAAGACTATGGACCCCAGCCAGGAAATGACGAAACTGCCCTCAATAAGACGCTGAAAAATGGTGTTGAAATCGACGGAGCGCGGCCGCTTTGGATGTTGGCGCGGCCGCTCTAATGGGCAGAAAGTTTTTGGCCGAGATTCTCTTGCTGTAGCGCGGCCGCCCTTAGTGATGGTGCGGTCGCCCTTGTTGGCAGTAAGCTTGGCCCAATTCAACACCTTGGCCCAGCTTCTTTATTTTCCTCGGCCACACTTAATGAAATTGGCCGGCCAATTCCTTTTCCTTAGCCCAGCATAGCTCGGCCACTTCACAAGCAATGGCCTTGATTTGTATAATTAGTATTCGTTTCGTCTCGCACTTTTGCAACCGCACTTTGACCACTATAATGACTTCTTTTGCACTTCGCTCTTTGGGATTTTATTTTTAACTTTAACCCACGAATTTTTATAAATCAAATTCTTTCCAAATTTCCGTATTTTCTGTTTAGTCCCTGAATTTTCCAATATTTCCCATTTAGTCCTTGGAGCTCATTTATTTCACTATTTTCCTTCTCTGCTCCGCTCCACTTTATTCCTTTTGCACTTTTTAGCCATAAAATACATCTTTAATCAGCTCTATACCCTGTACTCATAAAATACTCACAAACCACATCAAATATACATAAAACTCGGGAATCAAACACAAAGAAAGCCTAAAAGTGCATCATTTGGATGGGTAAATACACATCCATCAAACACCCACAAACTAACCTTTTGCTCGTCCCGAATAAAACAAAACTAAAAGAAGTAAAATACAGCTACTCTAACTACTAATAATAAAACATTAAAACAAAATAATTATTTTTGGGATGTTCTATCACAGATGAGTCATTGGCCATACAAGTCTCAGATTCTTACCAACACACATAATCAACAAGCGCCATCACAGTAATGGGATTACAATCACATTGAAGCATAAAACTCACAATTTTCCACCGCGGCATGAATGATGAATGAATTATGGGAGGTCACTGCCAACAACCTAAGATTGTTTATGGATTCACTAAGTGATGCTCTAAATCAATATGTTATAGATATTACAACCCAAAAAAGGACACTCATATGCATATTTACACGATTGTCAACCCGGTTACTCGATATTGAAAGAATAATATGGCTTAAAAGTTAAGTGCGAAAGATCGCATGGCTCGGTTCATGGTTACAACTGAAGGTAAGGACATACGAACATAATAAAGTGAAATTAGAAAGTCTTCTTTTAACAATACATCCTCACTTTGATTATAATTCCTCCGCTCACCCTTATTACTTCCCAATGTGTCAACCCACAAACTAAAACTTTTTCATACATTGACATGGGGTTGAGCACATTTCATTACTTTCTTTGGTCACCTTGAAACACAATTTCCACTTCAACATTAGAGAGGCAAGGCTTTTTTTTTTTTTTTTCTTTTCTTTTCTCTTTTTTTTTTTTTTTTTTTACTTTGCACATATGTATCACAAAGAATGTGCATTTACTATTTTGTTCAAGCCCCTCTTTTCATTACATAACATGACCCACTTCTTTATTTTCGTGACTACTTTCCACTCAACCTATGATTTTCAAAACATCCCCCAAAATATTCCCATTCTTTCCCTAGTTTTACTTTCTTGCAAAGGTGAGAAAATAGTGTATAAGTTAAAAAGGGTGGGATAATGAGGGTACAAATGAAGGCGAATGGTGGTCTAAGATAACCTCCACTTTGTGAGAGATTCCATTTTTTTTTAAGCTCAAAAGGGGTTCTAGCGGAAAATTTTATATAGAAAGTGACTAGAAAGTTTAAGGCTCACAAAAAGGAATTCAAAGAATAGCCATATATATCAAGTAACCTATTGACGTGTTATTGGCGATCATGCAAACATGTTCTAGGGACCCCGAGAATACACGAAGTGATCCCATAAAAGGCACCTAAGTTGACGACAATGACCAAGAATATGATACGGAGGTGAGAGGTGGTGCAATCATAATTTAAATGTTTCAATGCAATCCCAATCACCGCACTAATAATAGCACATGTGATTTTAAAATTAAAGCACACTCTAATCATCACAGACTTTGGCCAACATCCCAACTACGAAAAGAACAAATTTTTTTTTTAATTTTTCTAATTTTTTTAGAGGGTGACACTATATACACTCCCCTATAAAACCCACAAACTCGGAGAGTTGCCCACCCCCAAACTCAAAACATGCTATGTCCTCATAGCAAAGAAACAAAAGCGTGCTTTGGGCTCAACGGAAGACATGACACGACTAAACAGTAATTAACATAAAAATAAAACATACCTCATTGGGTTACCTCCCAAGCAGCGCATTTGGTTAAAGTCGTTAGCCCGACTATGGTCCCAAGCTTACTTGGCCTTTGCTTTGCGGCCTTTGGACCATTTCTTCTCTTCACGAGCACAAATGCCCTTCTCTTTCCACTTCAGCTCTCCATTGTCAACAAGTAGGGGTAAAGCCACATTTATTTTTGAAACTTTACACTTGTGCTTACCCCTATTTCTTTTCTTTTTATTGGGGTTTCCACCCCCAAACTCAACCTTTTCTGCAACCTGCAGAACACCATTCTCACAACCAAGATCAAGAGAGTTATCATGCACAAAAATATTTAAAAATATAGAATCAGATAAATCACTATAACTCTCCTCACTAACTCTCGATTTTGAAGGCCCTTGTGGTAGATGTGATGGATTCGACTCTTTATGGGAGTCGTGTGGGGAGTGATACGACCCGTTACTCCTAGAGTATTGGTCGGCCTTAATGTTACTAGCCAAGGGACAAACGTCCGCATTATCCCCACTTTTCTCACATCCATTCACATCATAATTAAAAATTGGAAACTCTATTATGGCTCCTACAAAACCATCTTTGGGAGAGGGTTTCTCATCATTTTTAAGCATACAAAACTTACATTCCTCCCCCATACCTCTCAAGGACACCACCCCTTGACACACATCAATGGTGGCCTTAGTGTCAAACATAAATGGCCTCCCAAGCAGAATGGGAGTTTTCAGTTGTTCCTCACTTGATCCCTCCATACACATCACATAAAAGTCAATGGGGATAATAATTTTATCAATTTTAACCAACACCCCTTCAATAACCCCTAAGGGTCTTTTGATTGAGAGATCCGCCAATTGCAAGTCTCTCTTGGGTGGTTTCAACTCACATACCCCCAAACTTCTAAAAACATGAAAGGGCATCACATTAACACTTGCCCCAAGATCCAACAAACCTTTAAAATTTTGACCCCCTAAAGAAATTGGGATAGTGAAACACCTGGGGTCTTTTTGAACATGTTTAATCTTTTCATCCTCATTAACATCATCATTATCATCACAATAATCAATATTATCCAGAGAAGATAGAAATACCTCCTCAATTTCCTCACTTTCATCCCACACTGTTGTGATTGACTTTGCTTGCTCAGGTGGGTTCTTCTCTTTTATCAACTCTTGGGCAACCTTCACAAGTTGCTCTACTTGTGTGCCCACTTTTTCAAACGCAAACATCTCGTATTTCTATTACTTTCTTTGCATCTCCATCCTTAGCCGCCGAACTGCCACGGCTGCACTACCATGTTGTCCAGGTGGTGGCACATGAAGAGGTTTTACTTGCTGATTCGGATGGCCGCCCCATGAATTGTAATTGCCATATTGGTTGCCTTGGGGTGGTGGCCTTGGTACATATCCATTGAACGCATGTGCCTGTTCAGGATGATAAGAAAAATTTGCTGCACTTGGACACATATTAGTCACATGAGATGATAAACCACAATTTGTACAATAATCAGTAATAACATTGGCACCAGCAGAAGTGCCACAAGCAGTCAACTTATCCAATTTATTATTTAAAAGTGCAATCTGCTTTGAAATATTATCACTAGCATTCAATTCAAGTACCCCCCTTGTTTTACCCCTCGAACTCTTTTGTTGAGAATTAGCACTCAACATCTCGTATAAAGCTTTAGTCTCGTCCGGGGTCTTGGCTCCTATCGAGCCTCCAGCAGCATTGTCAACCATTGATTGACCATTGTCATTCAAGCCATCATAGAAGGCTTGGTTCAGTGAGGGTAGTGTGAAATTGTGTTGGGGACATTGTATTAAATCTTTCCCATGCCTCATGAAAGGGCTCCCCCACATCTTGGGAAAATGTCATCAATTTCTGTCTAAAACCAGCCAAAAGATGATGTGGGTAATATCTTTTAAGGAACACATATTGCAATTCTACCCAAGTACTAATGCTGCTCGGTGCGAGCATCATCAATCATGTTTTAGCCACTCCCTTAAGAGTGTAAGGAAAACACTTCAGTCTAATTTGTTCCTCAGTCACTCCCTGTCTTAACAAAAATTGAGCAACAACAATAATATATTCTTTAAGGAACGTAAGTGCATCCTCACCAGGCAATCCGTGAAAGCTTGGCAACATGGCAAAGTATTGTCCTTTGACCTCTAGATTTTTGGCTGCATCGGACAGCACTATGCAAGAGGTAGATGTGTCTACCCTAGGTCTCAGGAAATCATTCATAGTTTGTGCCGGTGGTACTGCCATCTCGGCTTTCTCTTCCTCTACCTCGGTGGTGGAGGGTTCTGATTCGGTGTCCGAATCCGAGAAAAGGGGATTAAAGAGGGGATCACCCTCAAATGCTTCCTCAAGAAGCTTAGTGTCTTTAGCTTTGTTAAGTCTGTTTATGTTGTCGTTCAATGGCACCAATGTAGGCTTCAGAGAACGACGACCTTGCATTCACTACCTAACCTACTTGTTTACTTGTTTACTTGCAACAAGTCTCCGGCAACGGCGCCAAAAACTTGATGGAGGAAAACTCCCTCTTGTAATAAAAATACCGAGCAAGTGTACTCACTACCGGTGTAGCAGTATGCAATTGCAGGGGTCGAATCCACAGAGACTCGTTGGTAAACAAATAAGGTGAACGCAGTGAATTTAGTAACCACAATTTATAGAATTGATTTAGAACTAAAAGCATAAAGTAAATAGCACAAACTAACTAAACGAGAAAACAAATTATGAGCAGAGATTCGTAGATTGGATTTCACTTTACCATCATTCTATGCAAAATTTTATTTATAAAACATTAACTCAACTTCTAGGGTTCATTCACTTTAGCTAGGATCGACACGGTTAGGTGGCCGAATTACAATCCTAAATACTCTCTTAATATTGTAGTGTCTATTACGGTTCCACAATATGCCAAGAGTACATTAAGAACACAGGAATATGAAAACCTAACTTTAATCGATTTCTATTACGGCCTCAATTAAAGTTATTCAATCAATAATGGTCTATGTATCAAAATCCCAAATTAATGGCGAATTCAATACCCAACTATTCAAAGACGAGTTCGTATATTAACATACATCTCAAATCTAAGAACAAGGAATTAAAATCTATTATTGAACTAGAAGGAATTAAATTGAAAGAATTAAAATATTACTGCATAGAAATTCGGCAAAAGATCCAACCAATCTACAAATCTAAGAAATTTAGCTACTCATAATTTACAAATAATAAAACCTGGAATTCGGAATAATTCTTCTCTTCAATTGAATTGTTAAAGAAAAGCATAAAAAACTCCAAAAAAATATTCTGTGATATATGATATATATTCTTTTCCAAACTACCGTGGCTGCTGGAATTTATAAAGAGAAAATAGGGTAAAGACTATGGACCGCAGCTAGGAAATGACGAAACTGCCCTCAATAAGACGCTGAAAACTGGTGTTGAAATCGACGGAGCGCGGCCGCTTTGGATGTTTGCGCGGCCGCTCTAATGGGCAGAAAGTTTTTGGCCGAGATTCTCTTGCTGTAGCGCGGCCGCCCTTAGTGATGGTGCGGTCGCCCTTGTTGGCAGTAAGCTTGGCCCAATTCAACACCTTGGCCCAACTTCTTTATTTTCCTCGGCCACACTTAATGAACTTGGCCGGCCAATTCCTTTTCCTTAGCCCAGCATAGCTCGGCCACTTCACAAGCAATGGCCTTGATTTGTATAATTAGTATTCGTTTCGTCTCGCACTTTTGCAACCACACTTTGACCACTATAATGACTTCTTTTGCACTTCGCTCTTTGGGATTTTATTTTTAACTTTAACCCACGAATTTTTATAAATCAAATTCTTTCCAAATTTTCGTATTTTCAGTTTAGTCCCTGAATTTTCCAATATTTCCCATTTAGTCCTTGGAGCTCGTTTATTTCACTATTTTCCTTCTCTGCTCCGCTCCACTTTATTCCTTTTGCACTTTTTAGCCATAAAATACACCTTTAATCAGCTCTATACCCTGTACTCATAAAATACTCACAAACCACATCAAATATACATAAAACTCAAAAATCAAACACAAAGAAAGCCTAAAAGTGCATCATTTGGATGGGTAAATACACATCCATCAACGTACATGTATAAATTATAAATATAATGTTGATATAAAGTATAGAAACTTAATTAAAGGGTAGAATTTTCGAAGTGAAAATTACCTATTTATGATGAACAAAAGGTAATCTTTAACTACTTCATATGGTCCTTAATGAAGTCCCTATTTATTGAGTAGGTCTGCTGAGAAACGCGTTTCTCCATAACTATGGAGAAACGCGTTTTTAATAGCCAGAAGCTATACGTTTGATAACCAGAAGAAAATTTCTGGATATCAGTCTCAAAGGGTTCTGGATATCCAGAAGCTTTGGAACGGATATCCAGAAGCCTTTGGGGCGAGATATCGAGAAAAATAGATTTGAAGCCAAATCCAAGGCCAAGACCGAGAAATTGCTTATTGAAGGTTTTACGGATATCCAGAAAACCTTCAAATGTATATCCAGAAACCATCGAATGAATATCCGAAACATTTTGAAAGTTTACTGGATATTCATTTTGAAGGTTCTGGATATCCAGAAACCTTCAATGTATATCCAGAAACCATCAAATGAATATCCAGAAACATTTTGAAAGTTTACGGATATCATTTGAAGGTTTACGGATATCACTTTCATAAGCTACGGATATCCTTTTAAAGGGTTACGGATATCCAGAACCTTTGAGACTGATATCCAGAAGTAACCATGGGACAAGGTCATGGCCAATACAAAAAGTTTCTGGATATCCTTTCAAAAGGTTCTGGATACCCGTAACCCGTTTCTCCATAACTTATGGAGAAAGTTTCTCCCTAGATTTTACGCTATTTATTTCCTATATATAGAGGCTTTTCATCAGCCTAGAAAACTGACTTATTATTACTTATACTCTATCCATAAAATCTGAGTAAAAAGAAGGCATTCATCATTTAGAAGATTTCATCTCCCTCCTTTATTTCTTCTTCTTCTCTTCAAAACATCAAAACAAATGGATTCATCAGGTATACTACGCTTTCGCCTTTATTTTCTTTCTCATACTTATTCAAGAAATGAGTACCTATTGAATTAACGGAATATAAATGTTTCAACACTAAGCCCTTGTGTTCTTCTCAAATTCAATATTTGTTGTCCAAACTTTGTGTTCTGAACATATTCAGTCCGACAAGCTTGAGAGGGGATATAGAGGACAATAAAGGTGTTGATTGTAAAATAGACAAACTTGAAGATTAAGTTTGAGAAAGTCAAAGTCAAAGTGAAAGTAAAACAATATGTGGTTAGTTGTTAGAGTCAGTTTGTTACTTGTTAGAGTCAGTTTGTCACAGAGTTGTGATATACTCCCTCCGTCTCATATTATATTATGTTACTTGCTTACTTTTACTTACCATTTTACGCGAAAAATAAGAAATAATGTTATTAAAGTAGGAGTTATGAGTGGGTAGGAGAGAAAGTGGGATAGGAAAATGTGACTTATGAATGAGACGCTCTAAATAACAAAGTGGGTAAGGTTTTATGGGACAGAGGGAATATATAGAATATATAAATATACCATGTACACATACAGAAAGAATTAATGAGAATGTATTCACTTTCTCTTTCTTCAGTTGTAATAATCTATTAACAAATTATTATTTTATTTTTAGTATGCTTAACACTTCATTGAAATATTTGTAAAAATAAAATAAAATAAAACCTCTTCATTGAAATTTTTTCATTACCGAAATAAACTATATTGAAAGTGTTTCTCCTTCTATTTTCATCTCCATCCGTAGACTATGTTTAGAATATTCATTTCATTCTTTAGACTTCTATGTAAAATTGAATTAAGTATTACCAATAAAGAATTTTTAAATATTATTGCAACCGTTTAATTAAAATGCTCATTTTTTTTTGTGAATTGAATTATTTGTTTGTAATTAATAATACTATTGAAATATGATTATTGTCAGTTTTACGAAATAAAACTATTTATTCGAGAATGAAAAAAAAAAAGTGAAATAAATGAGATTCTTTTTTATCTCCGTTAATGACAAAATAAAAATAATCAAATGAAATGAAATTCATTTCAAACTGTACATTTCATTAAATTGCTACTAAATAATGCACTTTTTTTAATACTCGTATAATTTAAGATGTACTCCTCGATAATTAATAAAAGGCCAAACTTCTGTTCTACTTTCAAGGATGTTTTATCTTACCATTATAGGAGTACTTTTTTTCTTTCAAAAATATCATTATAATTTGAAAAAACTATTTTTTTAACATCAAAATTGCGAATCGGATTAATTAAGTCACTAATTTAAGGACGAATTTAGGTTTAAATAATGCTATTATAATAATTTTTTAAAAGAAAAAAAATAATAATATAATAATAGTGAAATATAATTGAAAGTAAGAGATGGAAACAGAGTTTTAACTTATTAATTAAGGCTCCGTTTGTTTTGAGTAAAATGATTTCTGGAAACGTTTTTTTCATTTTCCGATGTTTGGTTATTTTTCGAAAAATGTTTTTCGTAAAAGAACTCATTTTTTCGGTGTTTGGTTGTTTTCCGGAAAAGTTTTCCCCATTTTCCGGTGTTTGGTTGTTTTCCGAAAAATGGAGAAAACGTTTTTCGAAAAACATTTTCCGCCCTTTCTAAGGAAGTTGTTTTCGGGATTTTTTCTAAGGAAGTTGTTTTCCGAAAAATGGTAACACCCTTCATGTACAACTCATATTTCACAAGGTACAACATTCTACTTTCTCATTCTATTCTCTTTCATTTTTGCTTTATTCACAAAATAATTAACACTCATTGAAACTTTTATATATATATATATATATATATATATATATATATATATATATATATATATATATATATATATATATATATATATATATATATATATATATATATATATATATATATATATATAAAAGTATATATATCTTTTTTCGTTCCCAAAAGGGCTATATAGAGAAGGTATTTTAGGATTATCACAAAAGGGCTATACATAGAAGGTATTTTAGGATTATCCAAGATATTGCAGCCAAAAGAGTGATGAGATACCTACAAAACACTAAGGACTACATGCTTACATATATAAAGTCGAATCATCTTGAGATCGTTGGGTATTCCGATTCCAATTTTACTTGATGTCAAGATAGTCGAAAATCGACGTCCGGTTATGTCTTCACATTAGACGGTGGAGCAATATCTTGGAGAAGTGTCAAGCAAACATTTGTAACTTCCTCTACCATGGAAAGAAGCTGAGTTTGTTGCTTGTTACGAAGCATCCAAACAAGCTATATGGCTACGTAAATTCATTGAGGGACTGCGAATTGTCAATGGTGTTGAAAAATCGCTCAAGTTATATTGTGACAATCGGGCTGCAGTGTTGTATTCTAACAACAACAAGAGTTCATCTAAATCTAAGCATATAGATATCAAGCTTCTTGTTGTTAAAGAAAGGGTACAAAATGGACAAATAGAAATACAACTTATAGGAACCAACTCCATGTTAGCAGATCCGTTTACTAAAGGGTTATCTCCTTTAGCGTTTCACGAGCATACCGCTCATATGGGTGTAACAACTTTTGATAACATTTAATATAGTGTGAGTTTGTGTTGTACTTTCATTTGATTGTTTTATATCTATTAATGATTGAACATATATGTGATTATTGCGGGTTTAGTTGCGAATCAATTACAACGACTGCCCCTTTAGTCCTTATACTTATAAAACTAATGGACGGGATTGTTGAAATGACAATAAAGTATACATAAGGATCGTCATTTGCATTATAAATATGATTTTAGAAGGGTTTATTAAGTACAAACACATGTTTGGGCAATCCAAGTGGGAGATTGTTAGAACATGGATTGCAAAATGTGTATACTTAGTAAATATACATAAACATGTAGACGTACATGTATAAATCATAAATATAATGTTGATATAAAGTATAGAAACTTAATTAATGGGTAGAATTTCCAAAGTGAAAATTACCTAATTATGATGGACAAAAGGTAATCTTTCAATACTTCATATGGTCCCTAAATGAAGTCCCTATTTATTTTCTCTATATATATATAGAGGCTTTTCATCAGCTTAGAAAACTGACTTATTATTACTTATACTCTCTCCATAAAATCTGAGTAAAGAGAAGGCATTCATCATTTAGAAGATTTCATCTCCCTCCTTTATTTCTTCTTCTTCTTATCAAAACATCAAAACAAATGGATTCATCAGGTATACTACGCTTCTGCCTTTATTTTCTTTCTCATACTTATTCAAGAAATGAGTACGTATTGGATTAACGGAATAGAAATGTTTCAACACTAAGTCCTTGTGTTCTTCTCAAATTCAATATTTGTTGTCCAAACTTTGTGTTTTGAACATATTCAGTCCGACAAGCTTGAGAGGGGATATAAAGGACTATAAGGGCGTTGACTGTAAAATAGACAAACTTGGAGATTAAGTTTGTCACAGTCAAAGTCATAGTCAAACAGAATGTGGTTAGTTTGTTAGAGTCGGTTTGTTACTTGTTAGAGCACTTACAGTGGTGACCATTTGGCCTGGTCTTGGGCTAAGGTGGAAGCTTAGCCTGGCACAATGGTGACAAAATTTCTGGCCATCAATGACCAGGAAATATATTGGACTGCCAGATGACCTTTGGTCATCAAATTCATTTGGTCTTTCCTCATCAAAATATTAATATTAATATTAATAATATTAATATTAATATTATTAATATATTAATATTAATATTAATATTAATATTAATATTAATATTAATATTAATGTTATTAATATATTAATATTAATATATTAATATTAATATTAATATATTAATATTAATATTAATATTATTAATATTAATAATTAATATTAATATTTTAATTTTAATTTTAATTTTAATATTAATATTAATATTAATATAATAATTAATATTAATATTATTAATATTAATATTAATAACTAATATTAATATTTTAATATTAATATTAATATTAATATAATTAATATAATTAATATAATTCATATTAATATATTAATATTAATATATTAATATATTAATATTAATATTAATATATTAATATTAATATATATTAATATTAATATATTAATATTAATATAATATTAATATATTAATATATTAGTATTAATATTAATATTAATTATTAATATTTATATTTATATTAATATTAATAAAATTATTTAATTAATAATTAAAATATATAGATTATTTATCATATATAATTTTTGTCACCATTGTGGTAAAATAAGATGGAGTTATGGTTATTGATGACCGATGACGTGGAACTGATGTGGAGGAGAGAGAGTAACTATGACCCGATCACCACTGTGGATGGTCTTAGAGTCACTAAGTTACAGCGTTCTGATATACTCTATATAGATTTTTTTTAAAATATAGCTTTTTAAAAATTTATATATCAAAATAACATTTTCAAAAACTTAAGTACCAAACTAGCACTTTTGACTTGAAATCCGGAATTGGTAATTCCGGATTATGAAATCCGGAATTACCAATTTCGGATTTGATTTTTTTTGTTTTTTGTTTTCCAGAATTGAATTTCCGAAAATAATAATTCCGTAAATAGGGGGCGATCGCGCCCTAAAATAGAGCGATCGCTCATGTGTACTCCGGCGGTACCAATTCCGGATTCTATTTTTATTTTTATTTTTTTTCTAAAAAAGAAATAAAGCAAATAAAAAAAATATATTCTGAAAAAAGGAGAGGGTGATCGCTCTACTTAAGGGGCGATCGCTCCTTAGATGCGTATCTTCAAATCCGGCACTGTCAATTCCGGATTTGCTTTAATTTGAATCCGGGGCTGCCATTTCCGGATTCAAATTTTGAATTCCTACTATCATTAACTCTTATTGTTCATGGAAGAAAGGAAGAAGAAGGAGTGCAGAGAGTGAGATAGAGAAAGAAAGAATTAAGGAGAAGAGAAGAAGTTTAAAGAGTTGTGAGAGAAAGTGTTAGTTTGGTACTTAAAAATGGTTAGTTATATTTCTTATTTTAATTTGTTTTGAGTTGTTAATTTTAGCTATATAAATTTTTTTAAGAATTTTTATTTGTGCATTTTTTATATTTTGTTGTTAAAATGATTTATGTACTTAATTTTTGATTGTCAATGAATTAAACAATTGTAATTTAATTTTTGCCTAGTTAGAATTTTCTTAAGTTAGGTTTAAAATAAAGTGTTTGTTATAATTACTTTGACAAACATGTTGCAATTTTTCTATTTAAATGTAGCAAAACATTAAGTCCCATTTAAATTTAATTACTATTAAATTTTTTTATTTCAGATGAATCAACATGTACAACAACAATTTATTGATCCTGGGCCAATCGATCCTCATGTATTGACTTCTCAGGATACACATAGATCTAAATATATTTGGGAGGGACAAGAGTTACCCAATTTAAGACCTAGGCGTGGTCCAGTACTTCCACCTAGAGTTGATTGGAGGATAGAAGAGAAGCTTATAAATACTGGATTTTATGGAGTGTATTTATTAGGTCATATACAATATGATTGGCATTTGATTGAGGCTTTGATTGAAAGATGGCGTCCAGAGACCCACACTTTTCACTTACCTGTAGGGGAGATGACCATCACCTTAGAGGATATTGGCATGTTGTGTGGTCTTCCTGTAGACGGAATGGCGGTGACTAGTTCGAGAAACTAGTAGGAGTGCTTTGGCATGGGTTGAGATTGTTGAGGAGTTATTTGGGGTTGCACCTCAACTTGCGAGACATCAAAAGAGGTGGAATGATATCAATGAGATGGGTTCTAGGACACTTCCCTCATTTTGAAACAGCTTCCCAATAATGCGTCCGGAGCATATGATTGAGACATATACTCGAGCATACATTTTCTTATTATTGGGGTCATACATTATGCCGTCTCGTACGATAACCTAGTGAAGTTGATGTACCTCGCACTTCTTAGGGATATAAATAATATTGGTCTGTACAGTTGGGGTAGTGGAGCGTTGGCCTTCTTGTATAGGGAGATGTGTGTAGCATCTCAGCACGATTCGAAAGGGTGTGGTGGCTTCTTAACCATTGTACAGGTATGTCTATTATATATGATTACATTATGCTAGTGGACTTAACTTGTTTTGTACGTAATGATAATTTTTTTTTATAGCTTTGGGCATGGGAGAGGTTGTTGTGTACACAACCTAGGAGACATGAAGAAATAACACTTACTGGATTGCAACCAGTGGGTTACAGGTATATTTCAATTACTTCATTTTGTAAATGATCTGTTTTGTAATATATCGCTTTTTTACTCATTATTTTTTATGTCAATTGTTTCATATGTAGGTGGAAGGGTCCATTGTCGTATACTTCTCGTGATCGCCCATAACCCCAAGGCTATCGAGACCAGTTGTCATATTTAGAGAATGATCGGGTTGTGTGGCGGCCATACAACGGTGTGCCCGGTTCCGAATTTACGCCTTCGGGGGTCAAGCTATATGGAGGGCGAAGGTGCCCCTCATCTGCTTTGAGAGGGTTGAATGGCACTTTCCAGATCGCGTAATGCGACAATTTGGGATGGTTCAAGGTGTGCCTGATGACTGCGACACCAGTTTGGACTTGCATCGGATTAGTCGGCAAGGTCGGTCAGGCGTTAACTGGATGCAACAACATGATCAGCACATAGCAAGGTGGAATGAACGGGAGTTTAATGTCGTTGATGGAGAGTTTGGTGAAGTGGATATGAGTTACCATCACCCCTATTTGACATGGTATAGGCGTATTACTCGATCGCTCATCCACAATTCGTCTAATGTGGAGGGACTAGGGTTCAGGCCACGTTCAACCGGGTTATGAGGGTGTGGTAAGTTATATATTACATACAATGATTTTACAAAAAACAATACCATTTTTCCGTATTAATTAATTTTAGTTCATTGTTTTGAACAGATTCAAAGTCTCCAAGGGATGTACTTATACAGCCAGAATGCCACATCCTTGGAAGACCCGCGAATTACACTCAACAATGTGTCACTAACACACCGACACATATTGGTGGAGCGACGCTCGCAAGCCCAAGCTCCCCCAACGGTTGATCATACCGCTCTTGAAGAGGAGCCACAGAGGGAGAATCGGGTTCGTAGGCGTGGCGGATACCAACAGGCTGCGAGGATGAGCCGAGATGCGGGATCAATACGGTGATATGCATCGGTTTGAGTTCGGTCAGACAGAGTTCACCTGCACAGACCTGTAATTCTTTTACCGAATTGATGAATCAGTTTGATTTCACGCAACCGCCTCAGAGCTCCTTCCCTTCTTCTAGCAATTATAATCAGACGCCTGAAATTACCCGGATCCGAGAAAGGCTTCGCAGCCCCGGCATCTGGCATCTTTCGCGTTGGAGCGATGTGTCTCGCCGTTTTTGTTTTGTAGAGTCGCCACGCCGTTTTTATTAAGCCCAAAACATTGAAAAAGGGCATCAGTTTAAAGATAATTTTAAACTGTTTTTGTGTGATGAGATTTTGAGTTCGGAGGTCGGATGACTCCTAGAAGAGAATATTAGAATATTAGAGCTCACCCGAGTAGCCTCGTAAAACGAGTCTTTCGGATACCCCTAATATCCTTTAAATGTTGTGTGTGTGTGTGTGTGTGCTTTTAAAAATGCATGCTGTATCGAATGTCTACATTGTATGCTATGTATGAAAATGTATTGAAATAGTAATGGAAGGAAACCTTACCAATGTTGGTTCGCGTGTTTCGCCTCGGAGAATAGTGTTTGAGGTCGGAGTAGGCGTCCGGTATGGATCGGATTGAGGTCGGAGTTGTAGCGCGGGCAGAGGGATTGCTTCGTTGAGGACGCAGTTTCGGGCGAGAGGTTCAGGCGTCAGGCCGGCAGGTCGTGGGATCACTCCTGGCAGGATCTTGGGTGCGTCGCCAGGATGGTGTGGGAGTCACTCTGGATGGCGTGCGTTGTGGTGGCAGGGAGTCACTGCGGCAGAGTTTCGGCGTGGTTTGGGATCGCCGATTTGACTCTGAAAGAGCCGGACACCGTGGAAAGACTGTGCAAGGCCTCGGAGTACCACGAGGGGCCTCGAGTACCTCGAGAGTGCCTCGGGCAGCGCGGGAGCATCTCGGGAGCGGGAGGCTTCGAGCACCGCAAGGGAGCTCGGAAGGCCTCGGAAGGATCCGAAAGGGGCGGGAGTGCCTCGAGAGGACTTAGAGGGAGCCAGAAGGCTAAGGGAGGAAGAGAGAAGAGGGAGGTGTCTGAGACTGCGTGGATGAGTCTACGGTGTTTCCCGTGTGTTTGAAAGGGAGTGATCCAGATTGGGGTACTTACAACGCCTGAGCAGACATTCGGGATTCCGGGATTTAGGCCTAGTTTCCATTTGCCTAGTGTGCAGTTTTCAGAAAGTCCCGACGGATCATCCTCATCTCAACAATCTAGATCAGGTGGTCGTCGTATGCCGAGGAGAGGGAGTAGGATTCGCAATCCCACGATGAATTTACTCCCGTCCAATTATCCTTGACTGGTATCCTACGTGGCCAGGGATGTGGTCAATTTTCTATAAAACTTATTCTTTTATTATTGTTAATTTTAATTTCATGAAAGCTTGTCATCGATCGATATTTCTAACTAAAAACGATTGTTAAAAACGGCGAAAATTCTAAAAAACTAACTGGACTTCTGAGAAACTAACTGAAAACGTTAAAAAACTGATGGAAATTCTAAAAAAACTAACGAAAAACGTTAAAAAACTGATTGAAATTTGACAAAAGAGGTATAGAGGGCGATCGCCCCAATGTAATCCGGAAATTCTAATTCCGGATTCTTTTATTAAAAATTTATTTTTCTTAAAAAACAAATAATAAATTTCATATGCGCGATCACCCCAATATACGAGTGATCGCCCTCTTTTTACAGAGAAAAGGCGCGATCGCTCACTAAACCCAGCGCGATCGCCCTCTACGCGGATTTTCCAAAGCACGGTTTATCCCAAAAACCTCCCCCTCTCCCAATCAAATAACCCTACCATACCAGCGCCTCCTTTTCTCTCTCTCTCTAAAATTTCAAATTTCAAACCCCAAATTCAAGCTTCTTCAACCCCAAATCCAATTTTCTTCAACCCCAAAATCAATCAATCATCCATTTTGAAGCACACATTCAAGGTTTGAGGATATCTACATATAACTTGCAACTGAACAACAGCTCGATCTACCCCAATTTTCTTAGCTAACTTTTTAATCAACTTCTTGTAACTCCACCGAGTTTTAGCCCTAAGTGCACATTTTGGTCCCCTTTCAAAATGTTCACCTTCAAACGGGTGTTCATCATTTCCTCCCCAATAACACATGAAAACAAGTGGAACTCCAGCCATATTTATTCCTAGAAATTGAAAAATAAATTATAAAAAATCTAATTTAACAATATCACTACATTCACAAAAAAATTTAAATAAATACTAAATTTAAATTTCGAACAAAAAATAAGAGGATTAAATGTACCTTCTTAATCACCTCTTCTTCTTGAACTTCTTAATCAACTTCTTGAATTTTCAATATTTTTTGGAAAAAATTCACCTACTTTCTTCTTCTTTCTTCTTTTCTCCTTCTTCTTCAATGGATTTTTATTATGCCAGATTTCTTTACAGATTTGCCGAGGAAGATGGGTTTTGTAAAGCAAATCCGGAATTAGCATTTCCGGATTTGAATTTTTCAAAAAAAAACATTACTTAATTCAATTCAGATATATTTAGTATTTAAAAAAAAAAATTAAAATCCGGAGTTATCAGTTCCGGATTACACTAAGAGCGATCGCCCCCACATACGTGCGATCGCTCTCTATTTATTCCAGAAAATATTATTTTCCTCATTTAATCTTTTTTGGAAAAAATAAAAATAAAAATAGAATCCGGAATTGGTACCGCCGGAGTACACATGAGCGATCGCTCTATTTTAGGGCGCGATCGCCCCCTATTTACGGAATTATTATTTTCGGAAATTCAATTTTGGAAAACAAAAAAAAAAAAAAATCAAATCCGGAATTGGTAATTCCGGATTTCATAATCCGGAATTACCAATTCCGGATTTCAAGTCAAAAGTGCTAGTTTGGTACTTAAGTTTTTGAAAATGTTATTTTGATATATAAATTTTTAAAAAGCTATATTTAAAAAAAAAATCCTCTATATAGAATGTATAAATATACAATGTACACATGCAGAAAGAATTAATGAGAATGTATTCACTTTCTCTTTCTTCAGTTGTAATAATCTATTAACAAATTATTATTTTATTTTTAGTATGCTTAACACTTCATTGAAATATTTGTAAAAATAAAATAAAATAAAATCACTTCATTGAAAATTTTCATTACTGAAATAAACTATATTGAAAGGGTTTCTCCTGCTATTTTCATCTCCATCCGTAGACTATGTTTAGAATATTTATTTCATTCTTTAGACTTCTATGTAAAATTGAATTAAGTATTACCAATAAAGAATTTTTAAATATTATTGCAACCGTTTAATTAAAATGCTCATTTTTTTTGTGAATTGAATTATTTGTTTGTAATTAATAATACTATTGAAATATGATTATTGTCAGTTTTACGAAATAAAACTATTTATTCAAGAATGAAAAAAAAAAGTGAAATAAATGAGATTCTTTTTTATCTCCGTTAATGACAAAATAAAAATAATCAAATGAAATTCATTTCAAACTGTACATTTCATTAAATTGCTACTAAATAATGCACTTTCTTTAATACTCGTATAATTTAAGATGTACTCCTCGATAATTAATAAAAGGCCAAACTTCTGTTCTACTTTCAAGGATGTTTTATCTTACCATTATAGGAGTACTTTTTTTCTTTCAAAAATATCATTATAATTTGAAAAAAATATTTTTTTAACATCAAAATTGCGAATCGGATTAATTAAGTCACTAATTTAAGGACGAATTTAGGTTTAAATAATGCTATTATAATAATTTTTTAAAAGAAAAAAATAATAATATAATAATAGTGAAATATAATTGAAAGTAAGAGATGGAAACAGAGTTTTAACTTATTAATTAAGGCTCCGTTTGTTTTGAGTAAAATGATTTCTGGAAACGTTTTTTCCATTTTTCGATGTTTGGTTATTTTTCGAAAAATGTTTTTTGTAAAAGAACTCATTTTTTCGGTGTTTGGTTGTTTTCCGGAAAAGTTTTTCCCATTTTCCGGTGTTTGGTTGTTTTCCGAAAAATGGAGAAAACGTTTTCCGAAAAACATTTTCCGCCCTTTCTAAGGAAGTTGTTTTCGGGATTTTTTCTAAGGAAGTTGTTTTCCGAAAAATGGTAACGCCCTTCATGTACAACTCATATTTCACAAGGTACAACATTCTACTTTCTCATTTTATTCTCTTTCATTTTTGCTTTATTCACAAAATAATTAACACTCATTGAAACTTTTATATATATATATATATATATATATATATATATATATATATATATATATATATATATATATCTTTTTTCGTTCCCAAAAGGCTATGGGTAGATCTGAACATAAGTCTTTTTCAAATTTCTCTAATGCTTTTGTAACTATATTTTTATATTCTTGAAGTTGTAATTTTTCTTCTATTTTTGTGTTATGTAAATCTTCTTTTAGAAATACAATTTGTTTCTGTAAAATATTTATTTTTGAAATATTCTTTTTTTGTTAGTTGTTTACATCATAATTCGATACGGGATATAGAAATTTAAATATTACTTATTGCCCTAATATTTTTGTTTCTACTCCTTGTTTAGAGACGGTAAAAGGGTAACACATTTGTAAGAAATGATTTCCTAATATAACTTTTGTATTTAAATCCTTTACAAGCATTAAACTTGTTTTGAAACAGATGTTGCTATTTCAGATATGTGCTTCTGATATTTTGTATTTTGCTTGTAATTTTGATGAGTTTGCTGTCGAAAGGCTTTGTTTAGAAATATACAAAGATAAAGGTATATTCGACTTTAAATCAAGATTAACAATTAAAACAAAAGAAACAATTATTCCTTTATACTCTAACAATCAAACAATGAGTTTATTCTCAAAATTCTCAATTAAAAAATATATATCACAAGAATACAGATTTTTACATATAGGATTAGTCCAAATAGCAATTAAATCATTAACAATGAAAGGTTTAGACCCAAATATACAAATAGCTTTAAGAGACACAAGACACTTAAACTACATAGACTCTTTAATAGTAGTAATAGAAATAAGCCTAACAAATGGATCAATCCATTTTAATACTTATCCTAATTTCACAATATCACTAACATATCCACATATTATGAAAATATTAACTTTAGATATTCTAACACATAATTATCATATGCAAATGGGTGATTCTGTAGAGGATTTTGTATTTTTTGCAATTCCTTTGTCTTTTCTGTCTTTTGCAAAAGGGTTTTGAAAATGTTCATCTAAGTCTAAATTTTCTTTTTTAGCTTTGGATGTTTCTCCTTTGTAAGTTGAGTGTATTTGACTTTTGATTTCTCGTAGTGTCATTTTTGCTTCTATTTCTTTTTGTGTCTTTTGTAAATCTAAGTTGCTTTGTTTTAATAATTTTATTTCTTATTTTATTTCTTTGATTTTTTCTGTAAATCTATTGAAGAAACTTGTTTCTTTTTATCTTGAAACATTTTTACAACATCTTCATATTGAGATGGTGTTGAAGTTTCGGGTTTTTCTTCGTTTATGGCTGTTCCGCTATTTGTATTTGCCAAAAACCTAATTTCATATCAAATTTTGAAAAAATTGAAGCATTGTGTAGTCTTTTTAATAAGTCTTATTTATTGGGGATCGAATATCTAATCCATTTTAACGCTGTATTTAATGGCTTATAATTAATAACTAGCCTTGGTGCTCCTCGTTCTATTTCAGCATTTTTGAAAACGTAGAATGCAGAGCATGACCAATATATATATATACATATAGCCAAAATCTTGTAAAAAATGCGTTTTTTCACAAGCTTATGAAAAAACGGGTTTTAAAATTACCGTAAAACCCGTCGCCTGCGTCTTCTTAAATTGGGGAAATCGTCGCTCTCGCCATTCGCATCCAACGCCAACAGCCACTCTATCTATCCGCCTTATCCTACACTTACAACCACTTGCATCAATTCACCCTACATCAGCCACCGATTCCGAGCAAGATACACACGAAAAATCAATTGATTACGATGGATATCATTTTAGATCTGATCAAATTATCAATAATAAACTCAAAATTTGTGTAAAAAAGTGGATGGATAATATTTTAAACCTGTTTTTTTTTAAAAAAAAAAAAATCTACATTATAACAATTAGCTAAAAAAACACTTGATTTGAAGAAAAATCAAAGAAGAAAAGGAAAAAAAAAGTTTTTTATAAAAAAATTAATAATTCAAAAAAATATAAATTTGAAGACACTCATTTCAATAAAAATATATCATCATATTAATCAAATAATATTCGAATTTTGAAAAATATTTTCATTAAACACATTAAAATATTTTTCGAAAAATATTTTTCTTACCAAACAGCCGAAAACATATTATCTCATTTTCCGGAAAACATCTTCATTTTCTGAAAAACATCTTTATTTTTCGAAAAACATCTTTATTTTTCAGAAAAACATCTTTATTTTTCGGAAAACATATTCATTTTTCGAAAAAACATTTTTCTTTTCCAAAAAAATATTTTTCAGAAAGTCATTTTTCGAAAGTTATTTTCCTCCAAACGGAGCCTAAGTGAATCTACTATATATAATAACAAAAGTTTTTCAAGCTCCTAGAAAACTCCAAGTGGCACAATATCATTGGTCAATCTTTCCATCATCCACCAATCACAATTATCTATTTGAAATTCAATTAGTAACTTTTAAAATAATATAAAACTATAAGAATATATTAAAATATAAATATAATCAAAGTTAATTTAACATGAGTAAAAATATGCAAGTTTGTAAGTAAAAATGAAATTTAATAAAATTTTGATTTATATTCACGATTTATTTATTGTGCATATTTTATCTTTTCATTTTCTTTATTTAATTCTAAAATTTTGAAAATTAATATATACAAAATTAACATTCTACTATATATAATAGCAAGAAATTTTCAAACTCCTAGAAAATTTCAAGTGGCACAATATCATTGGCCAATCTTTCCATCATCCACCAATCACAATCATTCATTTGAAATTCAATTAGTTACATTTAAAATAATATAAAAATATGAAATATATTAAAATATAAATATAATCAAAGTTAATTTAACACGAGTAAAAATATGTAAGTTTGTAAGTAAAAATGAAATTTAATAAAATTTTGATTTATATTCACGATTTATTTATTGTGCATATTTTATCTTTTCATTTTCTTTATTTAATTCTAAAATTTTGAAAATTAATATATACAAAATTAACAATCTACTATATATAATAGCAAAAGTTTTTCAAGCTCCTAGAAAACTTCAAGTGGCACAATATCATTGGCTAATCTTTCCATCATCCACCTATCACAATCATCTATTTGAAATTCAATTAGTAACTTTTAAAATAATTTAAAAATATAAGAATATATTAAAATATAAATATAATCAAAGTTAATTTAACATGAGTAAAAATATGCAAGTTTGTAAGTAAAAATGAAATTTAAAAAATTTTTGATTTATATTCACGATTTATTTATTGTGCATATTTTATCTTTTCATTTTCTTTATTTAATTCTAAAATTTTGAAAATTAATATATACAAAATTAACAATCTACTATATATAATAGCAAAAGTTTTTCAAGCTCCTAGAAAACTCCAAGTGACACAATATCATTGGTCAATCTTTCCATCATCCACCAATTACAATCATCTATTTGAAATTCAATTAGTAACTTTTAAATAATATAAAAATATAAGAATATATTAAAATATAAATATAGTCAAAGTTAATTTAACATGAGTAAAAATATGCAAGTTTGTAAGTAAAAATGAAATTTAATAAAATTTTGATTTATATTCACGATTTATTTATTGTGCATATTTTATCTTTTCATTTTCTTTATTTAATTCTAAAATTTTGAAAATTAATATATACAAAATTAACAATCTACTATATATAATAGCAAAAGTTTTTCAAGCTCCTAGAAAACTTCAAGTGGCACAATATCATTGGCAAATCTTTCCATCATCCACCAATCACAATCATTCATTTGAAATTCAATTAGTAACTTTTAAAATAATATAAAAATATAAGAATATATTAAAATATAAATATAATCAAAGTTAATTTAACATGAGTAAAAATAGGTAAGTTTGTAAGTATAAATAAAATTTAATAAAATTTTGATTTATATTCACGATTTATTTATTGTGCATATTTTATCTTTTCATTTTCTTTATTTAATTCTAAAATTTTGAAAATTAATATATACAAAATTAACAATCTACTATATATAATAGCAAAAGTTTTTCAAGCTCCTAAAAAACTCCAAATGACACAATATCATTGGCTAATCTTTCCATCATCCACCAATCACAATCATCTATTTGAAATTCAATTAGTAACTTTTAAAATAATATAAAAATATAAGAATATATTAAAATATAAATATAGTCAAAGTTAATTTAACATGAGTAAAAATATGCAAGTTTGTAAGTAAAAATGAAATTTTATAAAATTTTGATTTATATTCACGATTTATTTATTGTGCATATTTTATCTTTTCATTTTCTTTATTTAATTCTAAAATTTTGACAATTAATATATACAAAATTAACAATCTACTATATATAATAGCAAAAGTTTTTCAAGCTCCTAGAAAACTCCAAGTGACACAATATCATTGGTCATTCTTTCCATCATCCACCAATCACAATCATTCATTTGAAATTCAATTAGTAACTTTTAAAATAATATAAAAATATGGAATATATTAAAATATAAATATAATCAAAGTTAATTTAACATGGATAAAAATAGGCAAGTTTGTAAGTAAAAATAAAATTTAATAAAATTTTGATTTATATTCACTATTTATTTATTGTGCATATTTTATCTTTTCATTTTCTTTATTTAATTCTAAAATTTTGAAAATTAATATATACAAAATGAACAATCTACTATATATAATAGCAAAAGTTTTTCAAGCTCCTAGAATACTCCAAGTGGCACAATATCATTGACCAATCTTTCCATCATCCACCAATCACAATCATTCATTTGAAATTCAATTAGTAACTTTTAAAATAATATAAAAATATAAGAATATATTAAAATATAAATATAATCAAAGTTAATTTAACATGAGTAAAAATAGGCAAGTTTGTAAATAAAAATAAAATTTAATAAAATTTTATTTATATTCACGATATATTTATTGTGCATAATTTATCTTTTCATTTTCTTTATTTAATTTTAAAATTTTGAAAATTAATATATACAAAATTAACAAGCTCCTAGAAAACTCCAAGTGGCACAATATTATTGGCCAATCTTTCCTTCATCCACCGATCACTATCATTCATTTGAAGCTAAAGAATGGATATATCGTCATGTTGTTACGAAATATAGATTAAGCTTCAGAATTGTGTAACGGTACAAGATTGATCGTTACAAATCTAGGTACGCAAATCAATTTTATTAGTATATAATTATACATTTATACAATTAATTATTTGATTATTTGACATAAAACATACTGTTACTTTAATATATATATACGTAAACACGTTGTCGAGGCGGTAATGTTGTCCGAAAAGAATGTTGGTAAGAAGGTGTTGATACCGAGGATGATTATGTCACCTTCTGATACAACAAAATTTCCGGTTAGGTTTCAACGGAGACAATTCTCAGTGACTGTTTCTTTTGCAATGACGATAAATAAAAGTCAGGGTCAGTCGCTCGCTCATGTTGGCCTTTTTTTTTCAAGACCAATATTTAGTCATGGACAATTATATGTTGCTTTTTCTAGAGTAACTACAAGAAAAGGATTTAAAGTGCTTATATGCAATAGTCCTGATATCCTTAGATGACACGACTACAAATATTATTTATAAAGAAATTTTTGACAAATTATAATATATTACATCAAATTAACTCATTAATTTTTTAAATTATATTTACATTTAAATTTTACTTCAGTATTTTATAATCCTCGTCGATCCCGACGGATTACTCACTAGTATCCTCAACACCAAAATTGTAAACCAGCTACTAAATCATTCCCGCCGAATCGTTAACGAATATCCAAAAACACATCCATTTTCGTGCTCTCATTGACTTTTACTACGTTGACTCTCACGCCCAAATTGCTTTGTAAATGTAGGCCCCATCATCACTTCCCCTTTTCAAATAAACCCCTCTTTCTTCTCTCTCTCCCTCTCTACAACCATGGACGGCACCGTCGCATCTGCGCAGGGGACTGTAACGTGTTCGTCGTGGATTAAGCGGCCGGAAAACGCGCATCTAGTTGCCATGGGGCGTGCCGGCAGCGACGATCAACCGTCTTCACTCCAAATTTTCTCATTCGACCGGGAAACAACCTCTCTCTCCTCCTCTCCCTCGGTCTTTATCTCTCTTACTACTCAATTTCTCCGTCGATTTTTGGTATTCCTTGACCTATAATTTGGTGATTTTGTAATGCTGTTTCAGGTTACTCATGTGTTTGAAGAAGGATGTAATCCTGTGAGCATCGCGGTGCTCCCTAGCGGCGATGAGATTGTTTGCTCTACCACCTCTGGCGGCTGCAAGTAAAACTCTCTCTCTCTCTCTCTCTCTCTCTCTCTCTCTCTCAGTACCACTTCAAATTTAGTGTTAATACTCTAATTTGAATTGATTGAGTAATTGTTGTTGTGGGTAATTGTTTAATTGCTGAGAGGAGTAATTTTTTAATTGTTATTACGAGGGATGCATTGATTCATGATTCTGATTATTAATTACTCAGATTTAATGGGAGTGAAGTTGTGGAGGGGAACTTCAGTTTGACAGTTTCTGAGCATATATTATGCTCCCACCTCTCATCCCAATAAGCCCTTATTGAAACTTCAAAATAGATGCACAATACCCTATGGAGTAATAATTTTTTCTTGTGAAGTTGCTAAATTCACCTTTGGCAACTGTCATGTCCTAATTTTTACTTGCAATGTTATAATGGGATCGATAATTGTATATATGCACGTATTCGCTATAAAACATGCTTAAAAGTCAACTTCCTTATTTTCATTGAAAAAGTGAAAATGGAAACTCAGTTTAGGATGGAGTAAATTTTTATTGTTAAGCTTAAGTATTCATACATGAGGGATAAAGTTTGAATGTGTTCGTAGGATTGCATGTGATTGGATGGAACACCCTAGAGATGGAAGAGTCTTTATGTAAAGCGTGGGAACGACATTATACCGTTGAAGAAAGTAAAAGAAGCTTGCCATTCCCATTAAGTTCTTATTGTTCCCTTCACTCATGAAATAAATAGGTTTGATACAACCAAAGGTGTTTTCGATAATAGTTACTTCATGGAGGTAGTTATGTGTCTCATAAAGTAGGGATAATATTTCCCAAGGAGCAGAATGCAAAGCTCATTAGATTAATCACGGAAATCTGGAAGCTGGTTGTTGATTTGGTTTTAGAGGTCTGCAGAGTTCCCTAATTGTATAATAGGAATACGAAGAGCTTATTGTTTACGTTGGAGCATTATATTTACAGGTTTAAGAAGTGTGTTAATGAGCCTTAGTCATAAATAAATTGTTTTCTTAGTCTATCTTTTCTTTTTTCCTTTTTGGTTTCTATCGGCGATTCCCTTTATATATGGCTTTGTTTATGACAAGTTTATCTGATTTGTTGCTTATATGGTCGAAAAAATCAATATGAATTTACTGTTTTGCAGTTTTCTACAATGCATTGAAATCTATGTAAATCTTTTTGATGGCTGTTGTTTGAATTGTGAACTATATCTGAAGTTGACACACTCGGTATAAATTTACAAACTAACTGCATTTTAAATAACAATAGTAAGATGCATTTAATTGATTGGTTATTTCTTCATCTTGTGAGGAGTTAGTGATCATTTCCCGCAACAGTTCACCATTCAGTTTACTTAAAGTTAAAACTGATCTTTTACTGATTCTTGTGAAGCTCTTGAAAATGTGGCTAGCTCTTATGCTTTAACAGCTGATTTCATTCATTTTTCTGGTCTTGGCGGTGTATGATTTATTTTTCCTTTTATGTGTAGGTTGTTTGAGTTATATGGTCAAAATCTAAGTATCAAACTGTTGCCCAAAGAATTACTGCCTCTCGCAGATATAGGTCCACAAAAATGCATGGCTTTCAGCGTTGATGGTTCAAGATTGGCTACTGGTGGCGTGGTTAGTATTTTGAATCATTAGTCAGAGTTATAAAACTGTTACATTTGATTGTTTATATCTTTGCATTATTGTGTTTTGCACTAACTTTGTCTACTGATAAAAGGATGGACATCTTAGAATCTTCGAATGGCCAAGTATACGCCTTATTTTAGATGAACGAAAAGCTCACAAATCATTCCAAGATATGGATTTCAGGTGGGAAATAAGTTTGAATAACATATGATATCACATGCATAATATTATTTCTTTGAACATTCTTCTATTTTGATGGGCCATAAAGATTTTGGTGTTGGATTTGAGTCTCGTTGTGTCTATACACTTTCTCACTGTTGTTCTATTAACCAGTTCAAGCTTCTGCATGTTTCCATTTCTGTGGCACATTTCGTTTTTTATTATTCTTTTCTGATCCTTCCACTTTGCTGTCTTGTGCATTTTCTTCAGTTTACTTGGCAGTTATGGGAGTTTTGTATACTACCCCTTTTTAGTAGTTTGAGGGAGTTTAGCACTAACTATAAGCAACATGATTAGGCTTCAAATTCTGTGTTTGAGCTACCTTTTGTATTTTTGCATTCAGATTGATTTTACCACCCTTTTCCAATCTTCTAAAAAATATATATATTAAAAAAAAGGAATAACAGTGCACGCTGTGAATTTACCTTGCATGCTAGCATGTAAACACATCATGATTGTATTTCGGAGGCAATGAATTATAACTATTCATATGTCTATGGAGAGATGGCTATGTTCGAGATTTAATATGTAGGTGCTTAAATGTTCTGAATAATATACATATCATTTTTCCAGCCTAGACTCGGAGTTCTTAGCTTCAACATCTACAGATGGTTCTGCCAGAATTTGGAAGACAGATGATGGTGTTCCGTTGACTACGTTGACTCGCAACTCAGTAGGTTCTAATGAATAATGTAGTTTCAATCCAAGCACTGTGCTTTTTTTTCTTTCCTATTTTGTTGGGATATTTGACATTCTGTTTCTCTGCTTCAGGATGAAAGAATTGAACTATGTCGGTTTTCTAAGGATGGGACAAAGCCATTTTTATTTTGCACTGTTCACAAAGGTATGTAGCTTTGCTTGCAAAGAATCAAGGATAAACTTTCCTGTAAATTTCAATTTACTGTTTTTAAAAATGAATTATGTAAACAGACAATAAATCCGTCACTGGTGTTTGGGACATGAGTACATGGAAAAAAATTGGGAACAAGAGACTACTTAGAAAGCCTGCTTCCATGATGTCCATTAGTTTGGACGGGAAATATCTTGCTCAGTAAGTAAACTGCATTCCTGGAAGTTTTTTTAATCTGGAACAATTGATTAAGTTATGAAATGAGCCGTAAAGATGTTTGTATCAATTTGAAAGTTATTACCGATTAAGTGTTTCATCTTTGTCTTCCTGACTCTCTTGCTTAGACTTGGAAACATTTATGCTTTTGTAAAAGATATTTTCTTATACGGAGCATATTGATTATTGTCTTGGTTACGATGATGATGAATGCTGGCTTCCCTATGATAATACTTTTTTTCTTTAACTTCGTTGCTTTTACTTTTAGATCGGTGTTTGTATAATTTAATTTCTTGGAAGATAATCCTATTTATAAGGTTCACAGAGTGGTGAGCAGCCAATTAGCAATAGTTAGTGTTGCAGTTAGATTACATTGGTCAAGAGTATGCTGTCAAGGCTCCCACCTTTTGATGTCTGTTCTATGTACTTTGGCTTCTATGCTATTGAGCCTGGAAGAGTAAATGAGTGTGGGAGGGGGGGGGGGTGAATTACTAATTTCTTTAGTTCATTTTGGCACATGAATAATTGAGAAAGTTGGGAATCAAATAGTCAACAAGGATCATATTAAGTTTTGTGGAATAATTTGGTTATGGATATGTATTAGGATGACAATATTTTCAAGAAGGTGCAATGATAGATTTAAATGTGGCTTCAAGCATATTTTTGCTCATTTCTTAAAGAGGTTTTAGAAGCACCTGCCATTTAGTACCGGTCTATAGCTTTGAATTTTTATGGTGTAGTTATACAGTATTATAATTGGAGGAGATGAATATTAGACCATGTCAGTTACATGAGAGGCCTCTTACTTGGGAGCTAATGCCATATGTATAGCAGCTCATTCTTCAACAGTTTGGACCTCCTTTTATCTTTATCCGACATTCATCCTGCGGAAAGGACCTTCCTTGAGAGCTAGGGTATGCCCTCCAACAATAAGATAGCACTGTTGCTGCTGTCTAATACTCCCTCCCTCCCAAAATAAATGTCACATTTGACTTGTCAATGTTTTTAAGGAATACACTTTATTTGTTTGTATATTGCTTGTACCATAGTAAAATTTCACTAAGTTTATTTCCTTATTTAGAAATGCGACATTTATTTTGGGATGAATTAAAGAGGAAAGTGCGTCATTTATTATGGGACGGAGGACTTACAATCTCACAAACATATTCTTCTCCATAGATTGCTACTTTATATTGCACATATCTATGTGTTCTACTCCCTCGATCCCAAAATGAATGTCTAATATTCCAAAAATTTTGTCAAAAAAGAATATCTATTTTTTGAGAATTTACTAAATCATCCGTCATCAAACAACAAGTTCTAATTCACAATTATAGTCATGATGCAATATGGTGAGATCATTTAGTTTTTTTTTTTGTACTTATGCTACTAAAAATACTTAAATCTCACGGCTAAAATTGGACATTCATTTGGATTGAATAGTGTAGTAGTATTTTTGACAAGTTACCACAAGTCAGCCCTCTTCTATGTACAGATTGCATATAATGAAAAGTCATATTCATTAAGTTCTGCTTCCAAGGTAGAGTTTTACATGCACCTTACTTGATTTTGACTTGATGGTGGTTAAATGGTTGGGGTTACTCATAGACATTACTTGATTGACGCCTCAAATGTGCTGAATGATTGGTGATTACATAACTGAACTAGTATGTCCCCTTGATGAAAATTAGCTACTTCGACAGTATTATCACTGCTCAGTATTTGTACTTGCTGGGTTGAATTCTTTTATCTTTCATTGTTTAACTTAATCTTGATGTAATCTGGTTATTTACAGGGCTAGCAAAGATGGGGATGTTTGTGTTGTTGATGTAAAGAAAATGGAGGTGAGCCACTGGAGTAAGAGGCTTCATCTGGGATCTTGCATCACCTCGTTGGACTTCTGTCCTAGTGAAAGGTATGTGCAATTGAATAGCAGTTTATTGTTCTTATTCATAGTGAATTGTGCTGTTGCACTTCAGTAAATCTTTTTTTTTTTTTATCGTTGGGGTGAGGGCTGGATGTGGTGGATGCAGCAGCAGTTGTTAACGTCAACTGTTAATAGTTTAGCCATCCCTGCCTTCTATTTTGAAATTGATCCCACATTAGGTATACGGTGCTGTCTTACTAACCACTCCCTATTTGAGAGGCTTTGATTTGTACCTTCTGAGTTCAAAACATCACCAGTGGTTGAGCAAGAATATCAACACCTTTACCTATGTAACCGTGACTCTTGAGTACGGTTTGGATGGAAAATCCCATGCTCTTATTTAAACCTGTACTCTCTCTGGTCTAATATACAAGCAAAAAAGTAGAAACTTTTGTGGCCTTAAATTTAAGCAAAACTCACATATTTCATGTTATCAGATGTTTTTTTTTTTTCAAAAATACTTCTAATTAGTTTTCTCTTTTTAAAAATAGGTTACATTTTCGACATTTAATATGATGATATCTTAGTAATTATAACTCATTATGTTTTAATATCAAAACAACTGAACTAATTTAACTGATTTCTTAATCTGTGTGAAGGTGGTTAGTTTTGCTTATATAGGGGGGGGGGGGAGGGTATTCTTGGCTAACTTGTGCCATTGAGTGTCTATAATGTGCCACAGTTTGTGTTGTAATTTTGATACGCATAACTCATTTACTTCAACGTGCTTGTGCCACATCTCAGGTGTGATCTGTTGCCATTTGAGTGACAAAATTTATGTACTCGCTCCGTCCCTGAATGAATGTCCGTTTTCAAGAAATCTTCGTCCCAAATTGAATGCCCTTTTTGTAAAAAACTTTGTCCCTAAATGTCATTTTAGCAAAAAATAAAAATAAAAAAATCACTAGTTATGTTATAATTGCAAAACTAATTGTTCTAAAATTGAATAAACCAGATGTTCTAAATTGAATAACAAGAATAGTTGTGCATTATTGCCATCAAATTGTACAAAAAGTAAACAATATCAGAATGTCCCGTGAATGAAATTTGGACATTCATGTAGAGACGGAGGGAATAGTTCTTTTGGTGGATTAAGTATGGTGGTATTCTGCAGGGTTGTTCTTTCCACTTCCAATGAATGGGGGGCAATGGTTACAAAGTTGAACGTTCCTGCAGATTGGAAAGGTCTCTCTCTCTCTCTCTCTATATATATATACACACACACACACACACACACACACACGTGAAAGCTTGATGTATTCAGCTAATCAAATTTTTTTCTCTCAAAAAGTTCAATGTTCCACTAAACATAATTCTTTCCTCCCTTTTGTTTGCAGTGTGGCAGATTTATCTTCTACTTCTAGGACTCTTTTTGGCTTCAGCTATTATATTCTACATTTTCTTCGAATATTCAGATTCATTTTGGAACTTCCCACTAGGAAGAAATCAACCAGCAAGACCCAAGATTAGTCCAATTCTCAGAGACGTAAAATCTGATGAGCAGAATATGTGGCGTGCATTTGATTCGTTAGACCTGTAAAACCCTTTAACTCCAACCACTAGGATTGAGCGGGTGGTAGAACTGACTGAGCTGGAAGATGAGGAACGAAATTTGATTTTTTTTTTTATTTTTTTTTCTAATTACAGGTGATATCTTGCATGAAGTTTGTTACAAAATGGGGACTCTATTTGATTGAAGTGGTAAAAAAAAACTTATGTGTTGTGTTCTAAGTTTGAACTATTTATCAATCTGATGCATTACCACGCTCACGTCGTTATTGTTCATGTAATTGATCCAATTTTTGGATGCTTAATTTGCTTTTTTCTTGGCATTTCGAGTTGGAGGTGTAACATAATGCCTTTTTTGTGTGTTTTTTCTATTAATTTATGATAGTACACAAATTAAAGAAAGAATGAAATCGTTTTCCTCCCATTCAAAAATAAAAATAAAAAATATACCAAATATTCTGATGATTACTTTGTTTCATAATCAAATTAAATTATTCTTTTTTCATAATCCCAACCCAACTCATTAATCATATAAATAATTAATAATAATTATAATTCATAACTCATCCCCTATCCTATTTTTATCCAAGGTTCGAAACAAAAAACTTAAGTAATCATGACGAATAATTGATTTAGGTACAAACATTTTTTTAAAATCATATTTTTTTGAAAGATTCTAAAATCGTTCAAAAACTTAATTATATATAATAGTAATTATTATGTTAAGATACTCTCCTTAAATAAATAATCCTAATAAAATAAAAGTGAAAAATAAATAAATCAAATTGGAATACACATAAATAAAAAAGAAAAAAAATACTCAATTTAAATATTTTTTTGAAAGAAAGAGTATATATAAACCCTAAACCTTTTTTTAAGGAGTATACTAAATAATTAAAAAAAACAAAAAAATGATCATTTATTTATAATCGGTTTTTCTGGAAAAAAAAAAACTTAAGTCATCTGCAAAAATAAATAATAGTTAAAAAGGAAAATAGGAAGGAGAAAATGGAAAAGGAGGACGGGAGGATTTGGGCCGTTGGATCACTTTTCTAACTTTAAATCTGAACCACCACTTATGTGGTAGATAATAATTAAAAAAACAAAATAAATTTCTAAAATCATTTTTTTAAAGATTCTATAATCGTTCAAAAACTTAATTATATATAATAGTAATTATTATGTTAAGATACACTCCTTAAATAAATGATCCTAATAAAATAAAAGAGAAAAATAAATAAATCAAATTGGAATACACATAAATAAAAAAGAAAAAAAAAATACCCAATTCAATTTTTTTTTGAAAGAAGTAGTATATATAAACCCTAAATATTTTTTTTAAGGAGTATACTAAATAATTAAAAAAAATGATCATATATTTATAACCGGTTTTTCTGTTTAAAAGAAAAAAAGGGAGCCGAACAGTTATGAAAAAATATGAAAAGTTACGGACGGTTATGAAAAATTACGGACGGTTGAAGGAGGGAGGGAGGATTTAGGAAGGTATGTGAAGTTACAGACGGTTATGGAAAGTTACGAACGGTTGAAGGAGAGAGGGAGGATTTGGAAAGTTATGGAAAGTTACGGACGGTTATGGAAAGTTACGGATGGTTATGAGAAGTTACGGACGGTTGAAAAAGAGAGAGAGGCTTTAGGAAGTTATGGGAAGTTACGGACAGTAATGGGAAGTTATGGACGATTGAAGGAGGGAGGGAGAATTTGGGCCGTTGGATCACTTTTTCAACTTTCAATCTGAACCACCACTTATGTGGTAGATAAGTGACGATTTTATGGCCCTGTAGATAAATGATTTTTTGAAACCTTTTATTTTAAAATGACTCTTAAATTTAAAATGACCATTCGTTTTAAGTTGGGTGGAGTAATTAGTTTTTTAAAAAGGTAAATACATAAATATCCCCCTAAACTTAGTCTTTGTATGAAGATATGTTCCTAACGTCGATAATTGACATCATTGCCACTAAACTCATGCAAAATGAGAGAATATTTGTCAATCGTTAAAATTTCATTCAAAATTTAACGATTTTGGGACCAAACTGAATCAAAACGACGTTGAAGGGGTAAAATGTGAATTAAGGGGTTGAACTTATTCAAAAATAGATCCCTCACTTATTGATCTTTTCTTATGTTAGTCACTAACCTTTTTGTACCTTGGCAAAAAATATTTTTATTATTAAAATTAATATTTTTAATTATTATTCAGCATAATCTTGATAATATTTAATACAGTATTATTTTTTTCAGCCAATTTTTTTTTAGAATAATTTTTTAATTATTTTTAATAATCTTAGCAAATAATTTTTTATTTTATTTTATTTTAAAAAAACTTATGTTTATCTCTTAATAATTATTTTATGAAAATCCTTTTTTTTTTCTAAATAATATTACTTAATATAGTTATTTTTACAAAATTTTATGATTTTCTTATTAAAAATATTTAGAAAAAATATATATACTTATTTCATATTAATGGATATAGTTAAATACACGGCCTCAAATATACAGGGAACGATCGCTTTTACGAAAATACCCATTTATATATAATTTTTTTTTTTCATTTCAAATTGCTCTTCGTCTCCTCGCTCTCTCTCTCTCTCTCAGTACGTACACGACTGCCATCGCCGCCGTTCGTTCACCATGGCTCGAGTTAAAATTTCGGTCGTCCCTGCCGGAACTTCCGCCGCCACTACAACCACTGCCATCCCCGCCGCCTCCGCTTCTACCACCGTGCCTGTAAAGAAGGTAATGCAATTTGAACGTAATTTAAACCTAATTTTACATTCCCAATGTCTAATTTTTGTTTGATTGCTTCAATTGATTTGGACGTCTTTCATGAACTGGTTGCTTCAATTGATTTCGACGTCTTTTTCTTTACATCGTTCATTTTTCTTTCTTTTTATGCATCTCGTGTAATTTTTCTTTCTTTGATAATAACCAAACTGGAGAGATGCATCTCGTGTGAACTCATACGAGATGCATCTCGTGTGAGTTCACACGAGTTGTGCCCAGTGTCCACTCTTTTTCTTTACATCGTTCGTATTCAGTTATAAATGCTAAATAGCTAATTTATTGTCTCTTATTTGTTTTTTTGTAGGTACGTGAACGTATGACCGCGTCCAATAGAAAGAGGAAGGCCGAGACGGCACCTAAGGTAGATAAACGCAGCAAAAAGATACATGATAGAACTATCGTGCGTGGGTCTGAGCTTGGGATTGAGTTACAAATATGTGTCATTATTTAGAGTTTTTAGGGTTTTATGTGTCCCGATCTTGTAAAAAATGGTATACGGATACCTCGTTTATTTTTTTTTAAATTTTTTTCTACATTCTAAATGACAATTAAAGTGTTTTTCATCTACATGAGTTTCCTCAAAATCCAAATGGAAATTGAGTTACAAATATGTGCCATTATTTAGGGTTTTTAGGGTTTTATGTGTCCCGATCTTGTGAAAAATGGTATACGGCTTCCTCGTTTATTTTTTTTAATTTTTTTCTATATTCTAGATGACATTTAAAGTGTTTTTCATCTACATGAGTTTCCTCAAAATCCAAATGGAAATTGAGTTACAAATATGTGCCATTATTTAGGGTTTTTAGGGTTTCATGTGTCCCGATCTTGTGAAAAATGGTATACGAATACCTCGTTTATTTTTTTTTAATTTTTTTCTACATTCTAGATGACATTTAAAGTATTTTTCATCTCTATGACAATCCTCAAAATCCAAATGAAAATTGAGTTACAAATATGTGCCATTATTTAGGGTTTTTAGGGTTTTATGTGTCCCGATCTTGTGAAAAATGGCATACGGCTACCTCGTTTATTTTTTTTTTTAATTTTTTTCTACATTCTAGATGACATTTAAAGTGTTTTTCATCTACATGAGTTTCCTCAAAATCCAAATGGAAATTGAGTTACAAATATGTGCCATTATTTAGGGTTTTTAGGATTTTATGGTTCCCTATCTTGTGAAAAATGGTATACGGCTACCTCGTTTATGCATCTCGTATGGATCCACACGAGACACATCTCGTGTGGTTCCACACGAGACATATATCGTGTGGATATACACGAGACATATCTCGTGTAGATCCACACGAGACACATCTCGTGTAGATCCACAACCTACGGGAGGCATCAATGGCGTCACTAATTCAAGAACTCTAATTCAAGAACCCTAATTCAAGAACAAGCATAATTAGAAAATGTATGAAAATTAAGCTCCCAAATCTTAATTAATTTGATTCTTCATTGAAAGCTCTCCACCTAACTCTTCCCCTTTTCAGTTTTTCCAACCAAATCAATCATACGAGCAAGAAATGTGTTTCTGATTTTGACAAAGATATTGTGCTTACAGTTTGAATTTTGACTTGGGAAGAAATGGGGAATCGATTTATATGTATGAACAAGTAGGATACATCTAATAATGGATCGAAGAGCAAGAGAATGGGTAGTCAATCTCAACGAAAGTTGGTAGCGACCGACGAGGAGCTTTTGCACCGACAAGCTCTTTCTATGGCGAAGTGTGTCGTGTGCATATACACGAGATAAGGAATAACATCTCGTATATATACACACAAAACGGGCAAAAGCAAGACGCTCTTAGCACGATGGTTAGAGCTTCCCAACCCTGGAGGTCGTGGTTCGATTCCCACCAGTGGTTAGAGGAATGACATCGCCCTCCCTAAGATGCGCTACGTGAAGCATCGAGCGGTGAAATGTGTTGATCCCCTTCTTTAAAAAAAAAAAAAAAAAAAACGGGCAAAAGCAAACTTGAATTTTTTCATTTCCTGTATTTTTCGTTCCCTGTATTTAATATTTACCCATATTAATATACGAATATAAGCTCATGAAAAATAGGGCTAATACTTGTTCCAAGCGCTCCTCTCATATGCGATTTTGTTGCACTGCAGCGGCTCTGCCCCGCATACCCTCTCGGCTCTATCAACTCTGTCGCCGGCGGCAGCCTCCTCCGTTCACGACACCCCCGTCGTTACCAGCCCGGTCTTCAGCCATAATCGTTGTTTCTCACTCTCCCTCCCATTCTCTGTCTCAGTTCGCCGGAAATTAAAACTCCTTCCGTAATAGCATAATCTCACCAGCTAATCACCATGGTGGCTCCTTTAACCAAAGAGGTAATGCATTAGCTATATGGTTTAACTTTTTATGAACCCTAATTTAGTTTATGGATGTTCTTCAAAGTTGTTTTGTTTCTCAATAGTCTGAACACATCATATATGCCATAGAATCTAATTTTACAACTTTAAAAAATTAGGACCGATAATTTGAATAAATTTGTTTGCTTTCATGAATTCTTAAAAATTGCAGTCAATGGTAGTATAATTTAGCTTCTAATTTACATAATTTTATGTCTAAGAACATCGGTAAGGTATGTTAAATTGTGATTTGATTAATTCTCATGTCCTTATAAATGTGGAAAAGTTTGCATAGACAGGAGATAGTATATCATCTAAAAGTTAAAGTATACAACAACATTACCCTACTGCCTCAAAGGCTCCCACCTACGGTGGGGTTGGATGAACGCAGCCTTGCCCCTGTATTAAAGCACATAGAGGTTGTTTTCGAATGACCCATGATGAAAATTGCATAGACTGATTGCTGCTTCATAATAAAGAAGCGTAGACGGTTTAGTGAGCCATTAAGTTTTCTAACAATGCTGCCAATTGATTAAACTTCATTTGATTAAATTGGTGGTGGATGATGTTGGGGGTGGTGGGTAGTTGGTAGTGGGAACATAAGATTGATTTGGATGGCATAGTGAGATTAACATGGATGTTGTAAAGAGCGCCCCTGTCATAACCTGTTATGCTAACCCCTGTTCATTACTTTGTCCAAGATATAACAAGTGTTCAAAGAGGATGCTAGGTCTCTTCAGTATATTTTGGGCACACAACAATTTGCTAACTACTGAAAAAAAATCAATATCATATGCAAGGTGTAAAATTCTTCGTTTTATCGCAAAATTGCAGTATGATAAAGGTAATCACTACAGGAATACAGTTATATGGGGATGGCAACAGTTACCTGACACTAACTTTTACTATAGGTGATAAACTTGGAATTTAAACTTTATTAAATGTGACA
Source organism: Adenophora triphylla var. japonica (assembly GCA_022495995.1). NCBI lineage: Eukaryota > Viridiplantae > Streptophyta > Magnoliopsida > Asterales > Campanulaceae > Adenophora > Adenophora triphylla. Next base: position 57,750 of record JAFEMH010004096.1, on the reverse strand, counting down.
GTATCTCTCTATGTATTTATTGTTAAGATTATAGATACTTGTATTGTATCTATAAATTCTCCCTCTCATTCATTCAAGTCAAATAACACGAGACAAAAAAATTCCACTTGCAGGAGATTCTGGAGGAGATTGATGAGACCGTTAAGAAGTACCTTAGAGGAGATGGTACCGATTTGGAGGTATGCAATTGCTTTTTGTGATTTTGTCGTATTCTTTAGTTTTTTTCTTCAATTTGGTTCAATTTTTATGTTACTAAGGATTATATGCATTTGCAGGCTTTGAAAGATAAAAAGTTGAAGGGTCAGCTTGCACTTAGAGAAGGCCTTTATGGAAAGTCTGCAAAAGCTGCTGCTAAAGTCGAGAAGGTAAATATATTGTGTTAAAATATAAATATTATTCTTCATTTTTTGGTTTAGTACAATCATTTGTGAGTATAGCTTTTATGATCATGTTCCAAGTATTATAGCATTTCATGTTTTGTAACCTTTTCACTTTTCTGGTCGGAGAAGTAAGAAGCAAGCCTCCCTAAAGAAAGGAAAATCCTGTGTAGAGTCTGAAGAGGAATAAGAGCCCGTCGGGCTGTCAGCTGTGGGAGATCATGTAGAATTGTAACTGAGCTAAGTATTGAGCTTACAAGCTTGTCTGAGAGTTACATGTTGTTAAGCTAGTTAAAGAAGCCAATTATAGATTGGATTTAATCAGTGAGGTACCTAAAAGATGGCGTAACCCTGCTGCTTAACTACTTAATTGATACAAAACTACATCCATTCAACTGCCAACATATGAGTTCAAACAGTTGGATAGGCCTAAAGACTGAGATTTAAGGTTGTCAGTTTAATAGTTGATTGTTAACTGTTGGCTTTGTTGTGCTAGATTTGGTGGATGTTTCTTTTGGGGGCAGGATCTCTTATCCTTTTGACAGATTTGTATTATGTTTATTTAAATTGGTTGCGTCTCATTTAGGGGCCTTTCTAATGAACTTTTTTTTATCCAGTTTGTTCATGAGAGTGTGGGTTTCTAGTGAGTATATACATTTCGAGAACATATTGCTACAGAAACTTGTTTTGTATCAATTGGTTATGAATGGGAAGATTTTGCACATACACTCCCTCCGTTCCACCTCAAATTACAAAATTTGTCATTTTAGGTGTCCCCTTAGAGATTGCAAAATCCAAAAATGGAAAGATTTTAATATTTTTTAATTATTGGGACCCTCTTGTCATATTCTCATCAACTAACCCACTTACTATTCCCTACCCCACTAATAATCACTATCCCGTTATCCATACTCACACCAACTTAATATTATATGCATCTCCTTAATTCCCGTGCACCGACGTTTTTTTTGCAATTTGAGGTGGGACCGAGGGAGTATGTGGTATTCATAACATTATCAAAATCGTAAATATTCATAATAAAAAGATGCTTTTATACTTACTTTGGGGCTTAATGTGGATGTTTTGTGCTCTTATGTAAGAAAACAGTTGCTGTTTCAGATTATACTTCAATATGTGTTCTTCAATTGAACTTAATATGATTTTTGAGCAACTTCTTACTTAAGTGAGACTAATAAAAGCACATATTATTTTTTGTGACTAATAATGTTAAATCTGTTAAAAGAAACTACCGTAGGGGTCATTGTTACTATCTGAAGGTGGAGAAAGAGGTATGAGTAACTTATCTCATATATTGATATACTTCCAGGCCTAAGATTTTATATGTTTTTATGGGAATGTGAGATTTTTTGCTTATAATTGGGTAAGATTTACTATCTGCCTGACATGTGGTCGTTTGGTTCAGTTTCTTATGCCAACTGAGGGGGGCTTTCTGGAAGCTGAAGGTATAGAGAAGACATGGCGGATCAGGCAAGAGTCGATCGCTTGTGAAGTGGATATATCGAGTTCCAAGAATCAATATGATCTTGTCTTACCAGGTCAGCAACCAAATTCTCTTCTTTTTAACCACCCCTTCCAGGACAGTGAGTATTTCATTTTGATTAATTTTGGTGTGTTTTCTGTTCACTAATCAGATCTTGTTTTGAACTTACATGCACAGTGCTTGGCCCGTACACCCTAGATTACACCTCAAGTGGCAGTTATATGGCAGTAGCAGGACACAAGGGCCACATGGCCATAATTGACTTGAAAAATTTAACCGTTATTAAAGACTTTCAGGTTTGTTTTTGTTCATTTAAATCAGCTAATCTTCGGCAGTGACCAAAACTGATATAAAACCTTGAATAGAATAATTTTTGGGGAGTATGCGGCATGCCTGTCATTTTCCACCTTATTTGTTATGCAATAAGATAGAAATGCTTTTCTGTAATGTAAGAAAAGGAAAAATCTTCTGAGCTTTTAAAGTGACATACTGTAGAATGCTGTTGTCCATGAAAAATTGTAATTTGTATTGGTACTGGGTAGAAGAAAAAGTAAGCAATAAATTGACCTTCATCTGTGTAAAGAACCTATCTTGCTCAACTTGGCCTGGACCCAACTATCCGGCACAAGGTTTCTAGGCACCTTATCTGCTGCCTTTGTATCTATCACCAGGGATTGATCTCGTCCACACAATCCCACTCTTTAAGTGCCTTTGGAGTATAGATTTTTTTTTTGGATTTTGGGTCTATTTACACCTTTCTACCTGCACAGTGCAGAATTTGTTAAGAATAATCACTGACAATTAATCCAATGTTCAGTTCATTCCATATTATGCTCATCAAATATTATCGTGAGAATGTTTCTATCATAAGATATAGGGAGATGCTTATATGTTAGTATTATTGATAACTGTCATTTATTAGTCCAAACCCTCATATGCAGTGTTTGTGTGCATACTGTACATATATGTGGATGGTGGTACAAGGACAAATGCTTTGTTGTAATTTATTGAAGAGTCATAGATGTTTTTCTATTTGAATATATTCTATTTTTAATATGATTAAAGCTGAGCCAATGTGTATATGTTTTAGCAGTTTGTCTGGTGCTTGTCCTAGTTCTGATCTGTGAGTTTTGTTTCTACTTCCATGATTAACTGAATGTTTGAATACTTGTGCTTGAATCCTTTTAGGTTAGAGAAACTGTGCGTGATGTGGTGTTCTTGAACGATGAACAATATTTTGCCGCAGCACAAAAAAAGTAAGGGATCTTTCTTTTGATACGTAACTTATACTCCCTTTGTCTTATTTGAAAGGGCACGTTTTTTGCGAAACATGTTTTAAGGAAAAATTGTATAATAATGTTTGTGGAGTAATGCCGTGAGTATGAAAAGTGGGGTAGAGAGAGAAAGTGGAGTAGGAAATAGTAAGTGAATAGTTGTTGTGAGTATGACAAGTGGGTCCCATTTAATTAAGTATATTATAATTTTTTCCATTTTTGAGGTGTGCCTTTCGTCTCCCTTGTTTTGGTGCAGAGTTTACTAATTTTATCTAGCTCTGAGTTTTTTCAATGCTAGTTATTTCTGATATACTCCCTCCGTCCCATATTGATAGTCCCATACTCCCATTTGGCTATTTAAACATTTTAACAACCTCTTTTCTTAGACATCACTATCCTTAATGAAGTTTAATTATTACTCAATTACCCCTTGTCTTTCCTTGGTTGGCTCTTATCTTCCCCTCTCTCCCTCTATTGTCTTGCTTGGCAATATTGGAAGTTCAATTATTTTAACCTAACAATTTGGGAAATGGGACTATCGTTTTCGGACAAACAAAAATGGCAAATGGGACTATCATTCTGGGACAGAGGGAGTATTTCTCACCGATATCGTAATCGCCATTCAAGCTACTCGTGTTTCTCAAACTCAGCATTATAAATCAAAAACCAATTTTGGCATTATTTGGTTTCTTTTGAAGCAATATTGTATATATTTTGTTTAGACAATTTTTACTCATTTGTAATGAGCGCTATTCAGAATAAAGTAGTTGTTTGACATGAAATTCCCTGAAACTAGTATGACTATGGTGCAACCTAGTGTACTCTGCTGCCAGCAGAAAAATATCTTGTACCTTTCATTATTTTCATAGCAGTATGCAAATCAGTTGTATCTTTGAGAAGAAAAATAACAATTTGAAATGGTAATTGATACTTGTATTTATTGTACACTTTCAGGTATGTGTATATCTATAACCGGGATGGGACAGAAGTTCACTGCTTGAAGGTTAGTATCATTATGATAATATTTTGGTCTATGATAAAATATGATTCTCCATTTATGTTGGATAAATGTATTGTAGGGTTAACTTTACATTCAGCTTCTATGATGTTGTCCATTCTTGTTTGTTATTTTCGATATTTCTGCTTTCTTTTCAGCTTTCTTCATATGCTGTTAAAAGAACTACTTCCTTTTTGCCCACGCTCGTTGGAATTTCTGGATCATCTTCTAAGGCTGCGCTCCAGAGTTTTTAACGGGAAGAAAAGAAAGGAAGCGGAGAGAAAGGGAGGGGAAGGAAGAGAAGGGAAGGAGATTTAAAATCCTTTCAACTTGCTCCCGAGTTAGGAAAGAAATGGGAGGAAACACTCATATTTTCATTCCCATGCTCCGGAGTTTTGAAAAGAAATGAGAGGAAATAAAATAAAATTACATTTGCACCCTCATCTCCATTGAATCCGGCGAAATTTATCCGGCGAGTTCCATTGAATCCGGCAAAAATTCTTCATTTCAGTAGGAATCTTTCAAATCCGGCGAGTTCCATTAAATCCGACAAAGCAACCATTTTTTCCGGCGAGTTCCATTGAATCCGGCGAAATTTATCCGGCGAGTTCTTTTGAATCCGGCGAAATTTCTTCATTTCAGGTTAGAATTCTTTCAAATCCGGCGAGTTCCATTAAATCCGACAAAGCATCCATTGATTCCGGCGAAATTACTGGTCTGTGAATTGTGGGGTAAAAATGGAATGACGTAAAATACTCCTCCCCTTTCCTTTCTTTCCTTCCAAATCATCCCAATTTTGGGATGATTATGAACGACGGAAAATCCCAAAAATTTTACATCCCCTTCTCTCCATTTCCTTCCTCTCAAAACTTGGGAGCAACCTTGGGAAGAAATTTAGTTTAGACTTCCTCCCCTTTCCTTTCTTTTCTCTCCATTTTAGGACTCGGGAGCGGACCCTAAGGCGCTATGCACACAAAATCGATATCTATACTCTATACTCCCTCCTTCCCACAATAATATGCAAAATGGGATGGGCACAAGAATTAAGGAGAAAAGTGAAAAAGGTGATGTGTCGAGTGTAGATAGTTGGGTAGGAGAGAGATAGTGGGGTAAATAGGTAATTGTTGTGAGTATGACAAGTGGGTCCCATTTCCATTTTGGGTTTTTGCAATTATTGTGGGACGCCCAAAATGACTCTTTTTGGAGATTATTGTGGGACGGGAGGGAGTATATAGAGGGAGAGTAGGCGACTGGGCTTTTGGACTCCTCTCCCTTTTGATCTCTTCCCACTTACTCTATTTACTATCTTTTCTCTACACGAACTATCTCACAGCCCCATACCCCCTTTACCCACTTCTTTTCCAAAAATAATCTTCATGTTTCCAAACAATGTAAAATTAAAATACTTCATAGTTATAGACAAAAATCTGAGACAATCTCTACCGTTGGTGGATGTCCTTCTATCACTTACCTTTATAAATGGTACCATGAGAGCTTGTGTTGGTACTTGCCAACGTTTGATGTGAGAAGTCCATGATAGTAATTACTATTGTATACCTTCTTGTACTAATCTTCTGGCATGACGTATCATTGTCTAAGTTTTAAAACTGTGCTGGCTGGTTTAATTTCCAACTGTAAATCTGAAACTCTCGTGTCCGATAAAAGCTACTGTGAGTTAAGTTAATGGTTGTTCAACCTTGAAATGGGTGATTGTGGTCCCTTTTTTTGTTGATTGTTGACCTTTTTGACTAGTTTCCCAGTAAATTGGATGCGCAATTTAAATTTCAATGAGTTTACCTTTTTCGATGCCCTCTAATTCCCTTTTGACTCTATATAAGACACCAAAGACCATTCAATATCTCAGATTTAAGCCTAATGTGATTTACTCCCTCGGTCTCTAAATGACTGTTTAAATTCAAGAAATTTGTCCCTAAACCCTTTTTACTATTTTTTTTTTCGCTCTTCATTTTATTATTGTAAAACTAACTGGTTAGAAAGTGCATAACAAGAATATTTATGGATCTTTGTCATTAAAATGTATAAAAAACACACATTTTCAGAGTGTCCATTAAAATGAAATTTGGACATTCAGTAGGGACGGAGGGAGTACTGGACATGTCAGACTTGTGCCAATTGTTTTTGGCCAGATAAGTGGATCAGCAACATCCACGTTGCTGAATGAAAATCTGAAACTTCAATTTTCAGTTTTAAATAGGGCAAATGATACATTAGGGTCCAAAGTTTAGGGGGGGGGGTGTGTGTCACAATCAGGGTCTAATGTTTCAATTTTGTCAATTTAGGGTCCAAAGTTGTGCAATTAGGGGTTTTTGGACTAAATTGCAAAGAAAAATCAGTTAACTCACATGTGCCTTACACGTGTGATTTAACTGGGGTTATGTAGTAATGAAATTCCAGATATACCCTTAATTTTTAGACCCTTAATTTGAAAATATTCTAATTATTTTTCAAAAATAATTCTTTTAATTGATTCAAAAATATAAAAATAATTCCCTTGATATGGGTTTTTCAGTAATTTTAAAATAATTAAACTTTTTATTTTTTAGAAAAATAATTATTTATAAAAAAATAAAAAGTTTAATTTAAAAAATAATTATTTCTCATTTTCTTGATGATGTAAATTATTTTCATTTTCTTATTTATTTTTTGATAACTAAAATCATAATTCTTAATAATGTAAATTATTCATTTCTTGATAACTAAAAAAAAAAGACCCTTCTTACTTCTTCAATCCAGTCAGCCATGACAACCACCATCACCGGCCATGACCACCACCACCATCACCGGCCATGACCACCGTCAAACATTAACATCAACACCACCACCAACATCAACCCAAAACTGCTACTATCACCCCAAAACCACCATAATTTATGTCTTCATTGTTCAAAACCCACAATCACTATTTTCCAGATTTGAAGAACACATACACACACTAATTTTCCAGATTTGAAGAACGCACATACACACACACACACACTAATTTTCCAGATTTAAAGATAACACACACAGACACACCCTAATTTTAAGATGAATTCAAATCAAAGAACCAATTACCAAGTATCATCTTATTGTCAAACCCAGATCTGATTTTGCAGAAAAAACAATTTGATCTGATATAAAAACCAGATCTGGAAACATACAAGAGAGAGAGAGAGAGAGGAGGGAGGGAGGGAGGGAGGGAGGGAGGGAGGGAGGGAGAGAGAGATTGGAGCCGAAGGAATCAGATTTGATTTCAATCTGTGATGCTATGTTTAAGAGCTTGGAGTGGGAGTTCCATGGCTATGGAGTCTGATGATGGCGAAGTTAAAGATGGTGAGGTGGTGTTGGCGAAGTTGAAGAAGAGGAGAAAAGACTATGGTGGACAGAGAAGCAATAGCAGGGGGCACCGGATTGTGAAACGAGGGCAAAGGGGTGTGTGACCTCACCGCAGAAGAAGAAGCTGATTAGGGCGGGCGGATGTGGGCGGGGAAGGTAAAGTTGGCCGGTGGGGGAGGGAAAGAGGAATGTTTATCGGAAGGGAAGGTAGACAGAGAAAGTGAGAGAGAGAGGGGGGGGGGAGGGGTGTTTTTTTTTTTAATTTAGGGACAAGGGGTAGTGTTTTAAAAAGTTATAAAGGATATATCGGGTATTTCAATCCTAAATAACTCCTATTAAGTCTCACATGCAAGGCACGTGTGACTTAACTTATTTTTCTTTGCAATTTAGTCCAAAAACCCCTAACTGCACAACTTTGGACCCTAAATTGACAAAATTGAAACATCAGACCCTGATTGGCACACTCCCCCTAAACTTTGGATCCTAATTTGTCATTTGCCCTTTTAAATACTCATGCCAGAAATTTACTTTGATTTTTATGGATTACTCCTAACCAACTTATGGTTTCTGTTTTATGAGTTGCTTCTATTTATTTTTGTTTAAGTTAGATGTATAACCCAACATTTTATGTTTTTTCAGGAACATGGTTCAGTGCGAAAGCTAAAATTTCTGAAGAACCATTTCCTTTTGGCATCAATAAATAAATTTGGGCAGCTACATTATCAGGACATTACAACCGGAGAGATAATGGGAAATTACAGAACTGGTATGGGCAAAACAGACGTTTTGCAAGTGAATTCCTTCAATGGAATTGTAGCTTCAGGCCATTCAAGTGGTACAGTCAGCATGTGGAAGCCCACATGTGCAGCGCCTCTTGTCAAGATGCTATGTCATAAAGGACCCGTAACAGCTATGGCATTTCACCCAAACGGCCATCTCATGGCGACAGCTGGCATGGACAAGAAATTGAAGATTTGGGATCTGAGGAAGTTTGAGGTTCTTCAAACCTTACCGGGCCATGCTAAATCGTTGGATTTCAGTCAGAAAGGTTTGCTTGCTGCTTCGACGGGTTCTTTAGTACAAGTACTCGGAGATTTCTCCGGGTCCCACAATTATAGTCGATATATGACCCATTCCATGGTAAAAGGTTTCCAAATTGAGAAAGTGGCTTTTAGACCTTACGAAGACGTTTTAGGAATTGGGCACTCAATGGGGTTGTCTTCAATTTTGATACCGGGGGCCGGGGAACCCAATTTCGACTCGTGGGTTGCGAATCCATTTGAGACACCTAAGCAGAGGAAAGAGAAGGAAGTGCGAGCTCTTCTGGACAAGCTTCCACCGGAGTCGATTATGTTGGACCCCACAAAGATTGGTACTTTGAAGGTGGCACGTAAGAAAGAAAAGCCGAGAAAACAGGAGAGAGAGGCTGAGTTAGAAGCTGCTGTTGCTGCTGCAAAGAGCGTAAAGCTGAAGAATAAAACTAAAGGTAAAAACAAGCCGAGTAAGCAGGCGAAGAAGAAGAAGGAAGTTGTAGAGAGAGCAAAGAGGCCGTTCGTGGAGGAACAAGTGGAAGAAGGAATATCTAGAAAGAAGAGGAAAGGAAGTAGGGAGGATAATGAACTGCCCGCGTCACTACAACGATTTGTTCGCAAGAAAACAGCAGCAGCAGCATAATTTAGAGTTTATATCTGCCTTGATTTATTCAAAGCTGATTTATGTACCAAATGTAAGCTGTTCTTGCCAATTTTGGTTAGTAGATAGTATGAGGTTTTGTAGCAGATAATTTAAGTTAGTCCATTTTTGTCTCTTTTTCTTTTCTCTTTCAAAGCTTTGTTTCCCTTTCTTCTTGATTTTTGACCATTATATTCATTTTTGTTGCAAAAAATACATCAAACTTTTTTTTTCCACCTAAAGTCACTATCACTAACCCGCCCGTAATGTACAATATATATAATCAAATTTTAAGGGGGTATTTTAGATAGTCCGACTTTAAAAATTAAAATAGCTGTGGGGTTGAAAGAGTGAAAAAACAAACTCTAGGGTTTAAATAAAAAAAGAAAAATACATTTTAAATTAATTTGCACTAAATTAACAACAGAAGTATTTATATTTTATACCATTTTCGTAGTAACCAATTGTATTATTTTTCAATTAGATTATTATAAGAACTTGAAATGCAAAAACTATTTTATTTTGAATCAATTAATATACTCCCTCCGTCCCAATAAAAGCTTCACCAATTACCCAAAAGGGCGTCCCGTTAGAAGCTTCACCTTTCCTTTTTTGGACATAAAATATTATTATTTCCTCCACTCATTCTCTCTCCTACATTATTTTAATACTCACAACACCATTATAATTTATTATTTCCTCCACTAATTCTCTCTCCTATTTTCAAATTACACTCACAACATTTTTTTTCCCTCCCATTACCATAATTCCCGTGCCCAAGGAAAATGGTGAAGCAATTGGTGGGACGGAGGGAGTATATTTTTGATATCAAATAATATTAATTGATTAAAAAACCACTCCATCACCCCTTTTAGTCTTTTACCAGTAACCACCATCTTTGAAACCTGCAATCACTTATCACACCACACCATAATCATCGCCACAAGCCACCACACCTGATGCTGCCATTCCAAATCTGACGGTTGCACAGAAACTGGATTGTAGAGGATACTCCGGCTTGCTCCTTCCCTGAATGGTCGCCTACACACAAGTAAACACGTGAACTAGGCCGGGGGTGACTCCAGCGTACCCCCTCCGACGTGAGAGTAAGGTTAGATGTTCAAGGTGGTAACAATATCAATGAAAAACCCTAGAGAGAGAGTAGGGAGAGAGAGACATACCCATGCAAATGAACACTATTCACCCTTTTATACTCCCAAGCCCCCATGTGCCTTGCACATGGGGGGACACTTGTCAATCATCCAAGAAGGATCCCCAACCAACCCCAAGTTAGTGAGATTTCACTATTCACCTTGTCACATCAATCATCCATCAAAGGAGGCTAGGGTTAGACATTCAGGCGCCAACCGAAACTTAGTCGGGAAGTACCCAGTTACGCAGGTCGCTTGGGCGACAACTACAACGACTAGGGTGAGATGCGTGGGCACCAACAACAGCGGTGCCCCGAGATCGCTTGACTACCCGAGTCGCATTGGCGGCAACCAAAGGGGGAACGGGCGACATTCAGAATGTCGCCCTGGGCCAAATATTCCGCAGGGAATGGATTCCCCCTCATGCCTAATCCTAAGGAATTATTAACATTCTACCATTTCTCGCATAGCCTTATTAGTTAAGTGGGTGTACTCTCACGCGCCTTCTTACTATTGTCACACCTTATCCCATGTCGCCCAGACAGTTAATGTCGCTCCGTTGCCATAAACTCTCTTGCATGACCTTGGTCCGGTGGGCTTGGCCCATGTATAGCCATTGGGCCTAATCCCTAGTAACTGGGCCCAATCCATTTTCCATAATCGCATCAGAAGCCCCCAAGTTCGAGCCTTGGACTATTCATGGTCCAGGCGAGAACTTTCACAATCGATGTACAGTTCTCACAGTTTTTCGCCCGTTTTGGCGAGAAACGAGACTCAACCGCCACCTGTGTGACACGTGTCACCTCGGGGTCAAGTCAGACGGTTTGGCAGCCGTACACCTCTCTTGGAATTCGAGCCGTTTTTCCAATTAATACCCACAATAATGGGGGGAATTTCAAAAATCATGTCCTCTTAACTATACTTTGGAAACCTCCCCAAAACCTTTCCACTCCCGAAAGTTTGGAGATTAAAAACCCTTCCTCCGAATCCATTCCACACACCCTTGCTAAATCTGATCCCTGGTTTCCTATAGACCATCGGTGCTCCATTTTCCGGTTATTATCGTTCTGTATACCTCAACATTCCCTTCATTTCACTTAGGTTCCATCAACAATCACGCTTTCACTATAGGCTGGTTCGGGGCATATTCGAGGGAGACCGGTGGCGTACAAGGCTTTTCGATTCGCTTGCCGACTACTTTTTCAAGCTTTCCTTCCTCTCTGCAAATCTCCAGGTATTTATTTCAAAATTTTGAATTCTCGCATAGATTCCCGCTTGAATTCTCGCTTGCTTTCTCGCTTTTCCCTGCCCCCCGTAATGGTTACAACAAGGTTACTTTCAAAGGCTGTCAAATTTGGCCAAAGTAAAACAACTGGGGGGTTTTACAGAAAAGATATGGGAATATGGGCTCAGATCTCGCACAAGGATCTTAGCTTCATGCTTAGGCGACATGGAGCGATTGTCGCCATATTGAATGCCTTAGAAATTAGGGGTCCCCCTTTCTTGCACAAATCTGCCTCTATGTACATTTTTTACACAACCTTTGAACTCTGCACTCGCATCTGCGACTTCTATCTCCCTTTCCCTGAAACTGAATTTTCTGACACTGACTATCCCGCAGCCCCCAATTTACTTAGTCGTCGCTTCTATCCACAGGTCATGTCTTCCTCCAACTCAACCTCCAGTCATGATGTTTCGGACACCTTGGAGGCTGAGACTTCGGCACGACAACCCATCTCGCAGGGTTCCTCCAACCCTGATGTCGCTGGAGCTAGTAGCTCCTCCTCCACGGATTTCCAAATTCACTATCATGTCAAGTATGGGATTAACCCCGACATTTACCATGTAGAGCCGTATGTAGGTGATTTGTCTCTTGCCGCCATGCGGCATAGAACTGATGGTGTCATTGTCTACCTTTCTCAACTGGAAGTCGGCCTCCGGATCCCCATTGACCCTTTCATCGTAGCTGTTTTGTTCAAGGCCCATGCTGCCATTATTGACCTTCATCCCAATGCCATTAGGGTTCTTACCTGTTATTTAGTGATCTGCAGGGCTCTAAGACAGGAACCCTCCATTCCTTTACTTGTCCACTTGTTTGACGGTTATACAGCGGTGTCTCAGCGAGAAGGTGTCATTGAGAACCGCCTTTCAATTAAGTACAAAAGACCTAGACTCCTGACTCTTCTGCCTAGGAAAGTCCATAACTGGCAATCTACTCCCCTTCTCATTACATCTCGCGTGGGGTGGACCCACCCATGCGACCTTGGGGATATCCATCCAAAAATTGAGACCCGTGAAGCCCTAGTTTCTGGCGACACTAGGTTGAGAGAGAGAATTTTTAAGGTTCTCGAAGATGCCACCGATACGGGTTTGACCTTATTCTCGTGGCGGGATATTTTATCTCGCAACTCCCTTCTTAGACAAGTTGGCCTTCCTGACTACCGCTACCCCGATAATGAGCCTCGCTTAACCATCGTTCAACCGGATCCTTACCCCGGCTGGGACCTACATTCTGGAGATTGTTTTGCCGCTGATTGTGGGCCCTGTCAGTTGGACGGCCGATGCTGTAAAGCTATGTATGATGTATTAAGTATGTTTCTCGCCTCTATACTTGTCGCTTACTATTTCTCGCCTTAATACTTCATCTTATTAACTACTTGTCATTTCTGATTTAGGATTTAGACTTATGGACGTGTCAGACAGACGTGCTGCCGCTGTCGCGAAATCTGATAGTCGCCGAAAGCGACTTACTGATGCCCGCCAAACTGATTTGCAATAGCATGCTGAACTGGAAATCTCGATTTCCTTGCACGGGGACGACTCGGAGGCCATTGCTCGCGAGAAAGCAGCAATTGCCGCAGAGAAGGCCGCCGGGCATACCAAAAAATCAAGCAGAGCTAAAACTCCGATGAGGTCTTCCACCCTTTCACTGCGAGATGAGGATATGGAGGAGGAAGTGCATGTCGAGAAGGAAACTGAGGCAGCTGCTGAGGACGTGGAGTCAATCCCACCCGTCATCTCCCCCCAGCCAACCGGTTCCCGCCCCAACAAAAGGGGTCGCACCGAAGAAGATCCTGAGGCTGTGGGAGAAGATTCAACTGAAGTTGAGGCCCAACTTGTCAGCTAGCTCCAAGAAGGATTTGAGATGCCTTCTGACCAAGATGGCATATATAACTTAAGCGTGGAGATTGCTTCCGTTCCCAAATTAAAAGGTTTTGATATTTATTCCTGCGACCCCACCAACAGTATCATTGGTGCCGGCATCATCGAGCGCACGGGTGACAAAGCGGCAATAGATGAAGTGGTGGAGCAGGACTTTGACTTGTCTCTAAACTTGGCTGGCCTTCAAATTTGTGGGGTAAGGATTGTCGCTTCTTGTTTTACATAATCTTTTTTCGCTTACTTTACTGATCCTCTTCTCGCTATTTCTGTAGATTACAAGTACCTTACATGGATTTAGGAACAAATACAAACATTTGGTTCGTGACTCCGAGAAGCTAGATAAAGCCCGCAAGCGGGCTTTGGGGGAGAAGGAAAAATTCAAAGGCAAATGCACTGATATGGAGAAAGATTTGGCGACATATCACACTGGGAAGCTGAAAATGGAGGAGGCGCTTAAGATTAGCGAGAATAGGGCCTTGGAAGCTGAAAACAAAGCCTTAGAGGCTTCTTCCTTGAAGCTGAAATTAGAAGAAAAAATCCAGGCCCTAGAGGCCGAGATCCTGGCTAAGGCGACTTCAAATGCTGAATTGGTCCAAGAGATTGCTGCAAACAAACAGAAAGCGGAAGCCGACGCTATGGATATGTACGATAAGGCCTTACTCAACGTTATGCGGGCAGCGGCAGTGAGCTCAGAGGATATTCCCGCCATCAATGCTGATCTTCTCGCCAAGTGGGGGGTACGAACAGATTTATAGCGACTTCTGTCGCCAAGGTCATTCCCTAGTTCCTTATGATGAGCACGAGCTTCGTGCCTTGGCCTTAGAAGACAAACTCTTGGGAAAACCATCTTGGGTGCCTCCTCCAGTGGCCGACAAAGACGCTTTAACGATGTGGGTTGATCTGATCGGCGAGAAGGCCAAAGATCTTCAGGATGCCATGGAAGCTGCTCGTGCAGCCATTCGTGCTGCCAAAGCCGCTTCCGGCGGGAATCAAGCCTCTACCTCCTGATAACATTGCTCTTGGTTTCAAACAGTTTGCTTTAAAACAATCAAAATTCTGGTTTGTACTAAACAATTTAATCTTTTTGCTTTCTAAACTTTGGTTTTATTGCTTTGGGGATGTCGCGGTTTGCGACTTTGACATTTGAACTTGTTTTTTGTGGTGTCGCGGTTTGCGACTTAGTCATTTTGAACACTTTTTTGGGAAAAACCTGCAATGCACGGTTTATGCATTCTATTTTATTTTGGATGTCGCTGTTTGTGACCTGCTCTTAACTTTATTTTTTGCCTAAGCATGGTTTCTTTAATACTTGTTCTACTATATTTTTAGGTGTCGCAACTTGTGACCTTGCTTTAAATAACATTCTCGTATAACTGCTTTGATGTCTGCCTTGGTTATCTAAATGTCGCGGTGTGACTTTAACTTGTATTTTGATTTTGCTTTAATATGTCGCTATTTTTGCTTCGATAGTTCATTGAAGACTCCCTTTCCTTTCCCTTATCTATATACATACTATTCCCTCCAAAAGAGTGAGGCTTGTCTTTAGGAAGCCTTACTCCATTGTTAGTCATAAGCGACATACACCGTGTGGCCAAACTCTTTTGGCCGAAATATCCCACAGAAATCGCGCTAGATCAACCTCTGGCTTGCGGTAACCGCCTTTTGCGCCTGAAACTAGCTTCTTCATGCCGCAAGGTTTGGCGCCAGGAATTGCTCTCTCCAGGACGCCGCGCCTGGAATTGCTCTCTCCAGGTCGCAAGGTTTGGTGCCAAGGAACCACTATCTCCAAGGCGCCGCCCCTTTCTCGCCCATAAAAAGCTGGGACTTTCTAGGCGCCTGGAATTGCTCTCTCCAGGACGCCGCGCCTGGAATTGCTCTCTCCAGGTCACAAGGTTTGGTGCCAAGGAACCACTATCTCCAAGGCGCCGCCCCTTTCTCGCCCATAAAATGTTGGGACTTTTCTAGGCGCCTGGAATTGCTCTCTCCAGGATGCCGCACCTGGAATTGCTCTCTTCAGGTCGCAAGGTTTGGTGCCAAGGAACCACTATCTCCAAGGCGCCGCCCCTTTCTCGCCCATAAAAGCTGGGACTTTTCTAGGCACCTAGAATTGCTCTCTCCAGGATGCCGCACCTGGAATTGCTCTCTCCAGGTCGCAAGGTTTGGTTCCAAGGAACCACTATCTCCAAGGCGCCGCCCCTTTCTCGCCCATAAAAAGCTGGGACTTTCTAGGCGCCTGGAATTGCTCTCTCCAGGACGTCGCGCCTGGAATTGCTCTCTCCAGGTCGCAAGGTTTGGTGCCAAGGAACCACTATCTCCAAGGCGCCGCCCCTTTCTCGCCCATAAAATGATGGGACTTTTCTAGGCGCCTGGAATTGCTCTCTCCAGGACGCCGCGTCTGGAATTGCTCTCTCCAGGTCGCAAGGTTTGGTGCCAAGGAACCACTATCTCCAAGGCGCAGCCCCTTTCTCCCAGCTTCAGCAGCAATCTCCATGGCTGCCATCTTCAAGCTTTAGCGGCAATCCTCTAGGCCACCATCTTCAAGCTTTAGTGGCAATCCTCTGGGCCACCATCTTCAAGCTTTAGCGGCAACCCTCTTGGCCACCATCTTCAAGCTTTAGCGGCAACCCTCTGCGGTCCTCGCCAACGCGATCGTCGTCCCATGAAACAATAACAAGAATAATATCGTCAGCATTTTACAGGTAAGCCTTCTCGCTACAATCATGTCGCAAGTACACCGCCGCTATTTTTATCATATATACAAATTTACATGCCATCAGATCATCAAATTTTACATAGCTTTCTCTTCAACGCGACAATCAAAAGAAACAATTTACAAGAAAAAGTTATACAACTTTTGCGATCTACGGCGAACAATCAAAAGAGGGAAGGACGAGGTCGCCGCGGCTTCATTGGTAGAACTGCTTGAGATGATCAATGCTCCAAGCATTTCTCAGCTCTTCCCCATCTTGCTTCTTCAATCTATACGTCCCTTCTCGCACCACACTTGATATCTGGAATGGGCCTTCCCACTTCTCATTCAGCTTGGTGTATCCGGGCTTGGCTCCTGTCGCCTCCACACTCCTCAGAACCCAATCTCCGACATTAAAGGACCTCTTGTTAACACGCTTATCATGCTGGGCTTTCATTTTCTGCTTGTAGTTAATCATCTTCATTCTCGCATACATTCTCTTTTCATCGATCAAGTCCAGGTCATTGTACCGCCTCTGCCCATTTCTCGCTTCATCATAATATGCCACTCTATAAGTCGGCAATGCCATCTCGGCAGGCACCATGGCCTCCGATCCATAAGTCAGTGCAAAAGCGGTTTCTCCAGTTGAGCCCTTGATCGTTGTCCGCACATACCACAAGGCTATGGGCAACTCCTCGAGCCAAGCTCCACCTCTTCCTTCCAATTTTTTGCGCAATGCAACAATAATGTGCTTGTTTGCCGCCTCCGCTTGACCATTACACTGCGGCCTGTACACTGCCGACATCCAGTGTTTCACATTCACCCTCGCACATTCCGCCGAAAACTTCTTTCCAAATTGAGTGCCGTGATCTGAAATGATTGCTCTAGGAACCCTATATCTGCACCAAATGTTCTCTTGCACAAACTTTATCACCTGGTCCTCACTGATTGCCGCCAAAGCTTTCGCCTCTGTCCATTTCATAAAATAATCCACAGCGACAACCACATGCTGGCAACCACCTTTTGCTTTCGGGAAAGGCCCTATCAAGTCAATCCCCCACATGTCGAATGGCCAAGTCGGCACTATAGGGGTTTGCTCCGTAGCTGGTTGCCGAGGAATGTTGCCAAATCTCTGACATTTCTCGCACTTCTTCACATATACCTCTGCATCTTTCCTCAAGCTCGGCCAATAATATCCATGAAACAGAACTTTATCAGCTAGCGTTCTCGCTCCGGGGTGGCCGCCACATACACCTTCATGAATCTCAAACAACACCCTCTGCACCAAACTTGGCTCAACGCACCTCATTAGCGGCTTCGAGAAAGATTTCCTATACAAAACTCCATCTTGCACCGTGAACCGTGGTGATGTTGCCTTTATCAATTTTGCCTTCTCCTCGTTAGGCGGCAACTCTCCTGTAACCAAAAATTCCTTCATTTCTACAACCCAATCTTTCTCTGCATCGACAATCTCCGAAACAAGCGGCCTGTTGATCACCGGCATCTCTACATATTCTATTATCGGCTCACCAGCTGCGCACTGTTTCTCAGATCCCGTCGACCTACTCAAGGAATCCGCTCGCGAGTTCTCAGCTCGGTCTATCTGCACCAACTCCCAAAATTCGAAACCTTTCAAAATACTTCTCGCCAAGTTGCAATACTTTGTCAAAACTGCATTCAAAACTCCATACTCGCCCTTCACTTGATTAACAATCAACTGAGAATCCGAATGGATCACTATCTTGGTCAGCCCAACATCTCTCGCTAGTTCAATCCCGGCAATCAATGCCTCATACTCAGCTTGGTTATTTGAAACATTAAACTTGAACCTCAATGCCTTTTCGTATTTAACCTCCTCGTCAGGCGAGATAACCGTGATTCCCGCACCGCCACTATCTTTTGAAGACGAGCCATCAACATATAGGGTCCAACAATCCGACGATCTCTCCTTTTCTTCCACCAGCCTGGGCCCAACTTTCTTTTCCGCTTTCTTCTTTATCGCACTTTTCGTAAGCTCATCCCGCGACCTTGTGAAAGACGTTTCCACTATGAAATCAGCCAATGCTTGAGCCTTAATTGCCCGGCGAGATTCATATCTCAAATCAAACTCAGTCAATTCAATAGACCATTTTACAACCTTCCCGCGGCATCTGGTCGCTGCAAAATTTTTCTCAAGGGGGCGTCGCTCAGTACGACAATGGTGTGTGCGCGACAAAATAGGCTCTTAATTTTCGCGCTGCCACTACCAAAGCGTATGCCAGCTTCTCGGCATTAAAGTACCTTGCTTCTACCTCGCTCAATGCCTTCGACACATAGTAGATCGGCCTCTGACTACCCCCCTCTTCTCTCACTAAAACCGCGGCCACAACAAAGTCTGAAGCCGCCAAATACACAAATAGTTCCTCTCCTTCGACAGGACTGCACAACAAAGGTGGCTTTCCCAGATACGTCTTCATTTGCTCAAAAGCGACATTACATTCCTCATCCCAAACAAAACTCTTCACCCCCTTCAAGACCTTGAAAAATGGTAGACACTTTTCTGCCAACTTGGAAATGAATCTCCCCAAGGCAATGATCCTCCCATTCAGCCTTTGAATCTCGTGGATGGACTTGGGAGGCGACATGTCCAATAATGCCTGGATTTTCTTGGGATTAGCTTCTATACCGCGCCTGTTCACCAGAAAACCCAAAAACTTTCCCGCTGTAACTCCAAATGTGCACTTACTAGGGTTCAACTTCATCGAATTCCTCCTCAGATTTTCAAATGTCTCTGCGAGATCCAACACATGATCATACTCTCTTGTTTTTATCACCATATCATCGATATAAGCTTCCAAGTTCCGCCCAATCTGCAACTTGAAGACCTCATTTACCATTCGCTGATATGTCGCGCCAGCATTCTTCAAGCCAAATGGCATCATCTTATAACAGAAAATACCTTTTGGTGTTCGAAAATCCGTCTTTGCCTTGTCATTCTCGCACATTTTGATTTGATGGTAACCCGAATACGCATCAATGAAACTGAAAACCCTATGACCGGCAATCGAATCCACCAACTTATCAATCTTGGGCAGCGGGTAACAATCCTTGGGGCAGGCGGTATTGTAAGTACCCAAATCTGGCTCATGCCTTCCGGTTAAATTTCCCGGCAATTTCGGTAAGTTTCCCGGTAATTCCCCGGACCTTCCTAGTGTTCCGAAAATATTCCGGAACAGTTCCAAATTGAATAAAGGGCTGAAAGGGAGCCTTCCCAATTAAGAAACACGTTTTTCTTAATTGGGAGGAAGTTTCTAGAATTTGCCACCTTGCATGGTTCTAGAAATGCTGAGTCACAAGGGATAATGCCGCACGGCTGCATTAGCTCGAGGTCCCTAGCCGCACGGCTTCATTGGCGATTTCCAGACTGCCTATAAATAGAGCCCTCCTCTACCCATTTTAATCATCCACAAAAAGGCATCAATCACTCACATTACGAAGAAATCCTCCCAAGAAGCAGCTGGAAGTCCAAGAAGGTGAAGAAGAAGGCCAAGAAGCTACCTCCCTCCTCCTTGAAGATCCAAGATCAACCTCTCCTCCTAGCTCCATCCAAAGAAGAAGGAAGCCATTGGTAACCTCGCACGCCCTAACCTCACATCCTAATAGCTTTATAAATTGCTCATTGCATTGCCTTTATATTGCTTGGGACTTGGTAGATTAAAGATCATATCTTTATATTCCCCCTTCCCCTTTTGCATGCATTAGACATCATTTGTCATAAAAATGTAGTGTTTCCCCATAAAGGTGCATCCTTTGCACCTAAAACCCCCATTTTCCAATAAAAATGTCATCTTCATGCATCCTTTGCATATAAAAATCCAATCTTTTTTCAATCAAAATGCATCCTTTGCATTCAAAACCCCTTTTCCAAGCATCATTTGCTTTAAAGATCATGTCTTTACCATAAACTAGCATCATATGCTTTTCAAAATGCAATCTTTATGCATCATTTGCATAATGAATTCCAATTTTTTCATAAAAAATGCATCATTTGCATAAAAATCATATCTTTATGCATCATTTGCAATAAAGATCATTTCTCTGAAACAAATGCATCATTTGCAACCCAAAAATATCATCTTTTCACTAAAGTGTCATTTTTATCATGCATTTCCCCCATTCCCCCATTAGTAACCTCGGAACGGACCGATGTAAAAGATCCTATCTTTACATCGTTCCTTCCATAAAGGTTTCATAATCTCTTTAGAAAGGGACACCTTTGAACCCTATATCTCCGATTATCACTTAAGATGAGTATGAAGCATCTATATGAGCTCGACCATCTTAAAGTGTAGGATTGATGGGCTAAGGACCCTCCTTTTCTAAAGAACCTTATCTTTGACTATAAAGAGAGTCATTCTCTCGATCACGCAAGTCCCAAGGTCCAAAAATGCGATGATCACAAGTCCAAGATGAGGACGGGATCATAATCCCGAATACATAAAATCCAAGAAATCCCGAGCGACAACCAACAAATGGTTTGTACGTCCGGAAGACGACTTGGGACATTCCCTCCTTATTTTCAAACACATGCACACAAGAAAGCACGCAAGCAAGCACGATTAATGGGATCTTGGGAGACTTGCTCCGGCAAGGCACCTTGGGTGAACGAAGATCTGTTCTTCCCAAGGGGTAACTTAACCTCCGAACCCATAAAACCTTTTTTTCAAAGTTTTGAGGTAATCAAAATGGCGTGGCGACTCCGTTTTTCAAATTAAACCGGATGTCTTCAAACTCGCGTGAATCCAACATAACACCAAAAATTTGGGGCACACATTCACAGGTATTCAAGTCTGTAAATTCGATCCACATCCTCCATTTCTTATTCGACTTTAGCACCATAACTGGACACGCTAACCACACGGGATACTGGATCTATTCAATGATTCCCGCCTTTAACAATTTATCCACCTCTTCCAAAACCGCATTTCCTTTTCAGGCGACAAGTGTCTAACCTTTTGTTTAAAAGGCTCAACATTGGGGTCGACATTTAGGCAATGCATGACGACATTCTCATCGACGCCCCTCATATCTTCAGGCCGCCACGCAAACACATCTAAATTATCTTTCAAAAATTCGATCAACCGTTCTCGCTCATCTCTAAACAGCTGCTTCCCAATCTTGACTTTCTGTTCTGGGAAGTATCGATTGATCTCTACCTCTTCCAACTCCTCATCAGCCTGAATCTCTGGATCATCTTGCGTCTGCAAAGTCTCAACTTCAATCCTTTTCCGCTTCTTATTTTCCCAGCCTATGGCGGGAATCACTTTTTTCAAGTCAGCGAACACATTTCCCGTAGGTCGCCCTTCAGGAGTCTCTACCTCAATCATTTCACAATCTTCCTCAGATTCACTGTCGACAATCTCTTTAATCACAATCTCTTCAATCCTGGGCTCACCCATTTCAACAAACTGCACCACTTTGGCGTAGCTCAAGCTTGGTGCCACATTCACAACTTCCATCCCCAAATCCATCTCGCCTTCGACAATCGCTTCTCGAACATTCTCATACTCAAAAATTCCGACCTCAATCCTTTCACTGACAACTTCAATAACTCCGACCTCAGAATTCTCTGGAACCCTGCTCGTTTCTGCGACAACCAAGTGTAAGTACCCAAATCTGGCTCATGCCTTCCGGTTAATTTTCCCGGCAATTTCGGTAATTTTTCCGGTAATTCCCCAGATTTTCCTAAAGTTCCGGAACAATTCCGGAACTGCTCCAAGCCTTTTAAGGGCTGAAGGGAATGCTTGGTGATTAAGAAACACGTTTTTCTTAAATCCCAAAACCCTTCTAGAAGGCTGCCACCTTGCACGTTTCTAGAAGAAGCCAGATCTGGCTACTTATGTCGTGCGACATAACCAGCCAGAGAAACCTTCTAGAAACCTGCCACCTTGCATGTTTCTAGAAGAATCCAGAAGTGGCTACTTATGTCGTGCGACATAACCAGCCAGAGAGATTTCTAGAACCATGCCACCTTGCATGTTTCTAGAAGGAAAGCAGTTATGGCTTGTTATGTCGTGCGACATAACAAGCCCATGCAGGCAGCCTATAAATAGAGGCCTTCACCTCTCATTTTGACACACCTCTTCCACCCCTCAGTCCCCCTCTATAGGGAATACGCTCCAGAAGCCTCCTCTCTCCTCACATACCCCTCAAATCAACCTAATCCTCCCAAATCCATCCCACACACACTTCCCACACACACACTTCCCATATACATCAAGAAATCAAGGAGTTCCCAAGGATCCAAGGCCTGAACTCAGTCTCCGGAGGAGGACGCTAGAAGGCTCCTATATCTAACTTGATATAGGAGTTGTGGATCTTCAAGGGTAACGAGTTTCTACCCCTTTTCCACTCTCTATTTTCCTTTGAATATAAAATCTATGTGTTACATGCATTGATAATATAGTATTCTGATTAAAGTTGCATGCTTTAGCTTCATATTACCCAGATCCACATTTTATTTCATTACATTTCATATAAAATCTTCGTTTTGACTTGGTTTTTGCATGAACACTCAAGATGAGTGTGGATCCCTCATATTCACACCCTCTTGAAGTGTTCATTATTGATAAACATGCTCTATGAGATTTGTTTGTGAAGTAACTTGACCATTTTGGTGCCTTGTTACCTCTGCAAATCTCAGTTGTAAAGCCTCTGCAAAATGGCTAGTTATGTCACGCGACATAGGCAGCCTATGTCGTGCGACATAAGTAGCCGGTTTCGAAGCTTCACAGTTTCAAGCTGTAATCTGATGTTAACCCCCATAATGCTAATACCTGATGTTTAGATAATATCTATGTACATAATATGTCATCTTTTCATTAAAATACCATTCTCATACATAAAGGTGCATCCTTTGCAACAAAATCCCATTTTTCATGCATTAAAATCATTCCTTTTCCATTTAAAATCCCTTTTCACATTAAAGATGCACTCTTTATACAAAAATCATTTCTCAACATAAAAGCACTCATTTGCAATCAAATGCATCATTTTCAAACCAAAAAGTCATCTTTTCACTAAAGTATCATTTTTATATGCATTCCCCCATGTCCCCATTAGCAACCTTGGAACGGACCGGTGTAAAAGTTCTCATCTTTGCATCATTCCTTCCATTAAAGGTTCCATATCTCTTTAGAAAGGGACACCTTGAACCCTATATCTCCGATTATCGCTTAAGAAAGAGTATGAAGCCTCTATACGAGCTCGACCGTCTTAAAGCGTAGGATTGATGGGCTAAGGACATTCCTTCCTAAAGAACCTCATCTTTGACCAAAGAGAGTCATTCTCTCGATCATGCAAGTCCCGAGGGTCCCGAGGTTAAAATGCGATGATCACAAGTCACAAGATGAGGACGGGATCATAATCCCAAATACATAAATTCCAAGGAATCCCGAGCGACAACCAACAAATGGTTTGTACGTCCGGAAGATAACTTGGGACATTCCCCCCCCCCTTATTTTCAAACACATGCACACAAAGAAAGCACGCAAGCAAACACGATTAATGAAATCTCGGGAGACTTGCTCCGGCAAGGCACTTTGGGTGAACGCCAAACGTTCTTCCCAAGGGGTAACTTAACCTCCGAACCCATAAAAACCTTTTTTTCAAAGTTTTGAGGTAGTCAAAATGGCGTGGCGACTCCGTTTTTCAAATAACTCGGATGTCTTCAAACTCGCGTGAATTCCAATGAAACAAAATTTTGGGCACACATCCACAGTTTGGCGACTCCGCTGGGGAATACCCAAAGGAGAAAAGCTTTATTTTCAAAACAAAAATCGATACTTGGTATATAGGTGGACCCCACTTACCCTTCCTGTATCGCTCCCTAACCCGGGGCTTGGGATAACAAGGTGGTTTAACAATCCCACGTACCAGTATCCCTTTTTCGAAAAAAATAATTTTAAGAAAAAATATAGAAGAAAGCTTTTCCCTTTGAGTGGGTTAGACTCCCATCGCCGATTTCATTAATCGTGCTTGCTTTCTTTACCATGCATTGCATCATTTGCATCTTGGAATCTGTGCATACTTTGAAACGGGAAATAACCCGAAAAATAGCAAAAGGAGTGGAACCTGGAAAATTGATCCATGCAGTCGTACGGCTAATCCTCATAGGATTCTGACCATACGACCTCAGTGGCAATTCCACCAGGAAAAATCATGGTTAATACGAGTCCTAGCGGCTTGGGGCTATTCGGCTCCATGGCGGCGGGGCTCCCGAGAAAATTTACGTGCTTCGTGTTTGCATTTTCCCCCGTCCCGAAAATCATTCCTTTAAAACACATTTATGAAAATCTCTGTTTTAACTCAAAAAGGAACATTTTTAGGAGACCGCACACTACGCGCACCTGATATATCTGTACACTTTTGCACGCACGTCCTTCAAACCCGAGGGTGGTTCCAGTGCAGATCACGGACGGCCTTACGATGCTCCGGGCGCGCACGGAATCATCCCAACCTCCCATGGCGGCCGGTGTCGACCAATGCACGGTCCGTGTCACACGTTTCAAAAAACCGTGACTTTTGGTTGGTTTGGTCTAGTCCGTGTCATATAGCCCAGTTGCATACCCACGTAAAGGTCAAGCCTTAGCTCATAACGGAAGCCAAGATTTTCGCTCAAGCGAAATTACGAGAAATTCCGACAAGGAAAAATCGGTGAGATCTTGACTCCGACATTGACTATTGACCTTGACCCGCACGGAATGCGTAAGAGTCGAGACCAAGTCTTTGCTAAAAAAATCAAAAGATCTTTCGCTCAAGCGAAGCTCTGCCAAAATTCCGACAAGGAAAAATTGGCAAGATCTTGACCGGCATTGACTTCGATTATGACTCACGCACTACGTATGCAATGAAGTTCAATGTGACACTGTGTCATCCGGCTTTTGCCGCCCGACCCATGCCTATTATTCTCTCGGACATTACCGAAAGTCAAAAACCGTCACTCGCTCAAGCGAAACTCTGTCAAAGATCCGTCAAGGCAGAGAGACGAGACTTTCCCGGTATTGCCTTGACTATAATCCGCATCGCTCGTGCGTTGAAAAGTCCTATGACCCGCTAGACCCGATAGGAGCGTTCTTTACTCTCGGTCGGTGGGATCCGCGTGCCCTATAGGACCCTCGCCGGGGCATCCACCTGGGAGGTCGAAATACAGGTGGAATACGAGGGGCTTATAGACGTAGTGACGGAACCCACTGATCCAGGATCTAGAGTAGTTGTGAAAAAGAAGGGCAGAACCCCTTTTCCAACCAATTAGAGATTAATAAAAGACATTGTTTTAAGTAAACTTGAACAATTAGTGTAATCATAATTGCATGTTCCTATCTCTGAAATCCCTAATCGAGACCTTTTCGGTCCGATCTCCGTTTTCCTCATCCCGACCTTTCATGGTCAAATCCCTAATCGAGATCTTTTCGGTCCGATCTCCGTTTTCCTTATCCCTACCTTTCATGGTCAAACCCTAATCGAGACCTCTTCGGTCCGATTTTTGATTTTCTTATTCCGACCTTTCATGGTCAATCTCTAATCGAGACCTCCTCGGTCCAATTTTCGATTTCCCATCTCGACCTTTCATGGTCAAATCCTTAATCGTGACCCCCCTTCGGTCCGATCTCTACTTCCAATCTTGACCTTTCAAGGTCTCATCTTTTCCGATCAATTAGGATTAGGAGAAAATGCGTTTCGAGCAAATGTTAAAGCGGTAAGGGCATGTTACTTGAGCCTTCGAGTCTAAACCTTACCTTCGAGTCTAAGCCTTACCTTCGAGTCTAAACCTTACCTATCCCCGAGTCTAAACCTTGCCTATCCCTTTCCCGCAGCGAGAAAGAAGTGGACGAGAATCTTGGGTCGGCTTTTGAGAAAACCTTAGGTTCGGACGGTTCATCGGCTCGGTCGGAATGGCGGATTTGACGAGAAAATAGTGAGGGTGTAGGAAATCGGATGATTAGGAAGGAAGAGTTAGTCTGGCTTTGGAAAATGCCCGGAAGGTTCATGAAGAACATTTGTCATTGCTTATCGGTGCTCTTCACCGCAATGGAGTCCAAGTAACAATTGAGTCCAACGGTTCTGCGGTAGTGGTCGAAGATGAGACTCCGAGTAGCCATCTCGGTTCCCGACCTATAACCAATACCTTCCTCCATCCACATATGATCCCTTGCCAAGGACCACTTCTCCTCGGTCCTTTCCAACATCCCGGCTCATCGGGGCCCCATTGCCCTCGGCTTCTCGAAACGGATTGGATTTCACCCCACTTATCCCTCGGTCTCGGCAATACACTGCCGGTTTATGCTCCAACCTCACATAATCGGTTTGAGATATGTGGCTATGTTAAGCCCTGTACCCGCTTTGAATGTGATCATGAGTTACCAAAAGATGAACCGAGTTTTCATTTGTTACCTACGGGACTTAATGAATTCGGCCGTCGGTTCGCTACTACAAGTCTGTTGCCGATTCCGGTAGCCCAAGAGTCCCCGATTGACCCTATGTGGCAATGTTGATGGAGCAAGTGAAACAGATGCAAGAGAAGCTTGACCTCATGATGAGTATCAATACTCCCTTGACCCAAGATGTCGGACCGAGGCAAGGAAATGACTCCACCGAGCATAACCCAATACCAAGCGGCAACCGAACGGCTCGGCACCGGTACCTCATGAAAGGAAAGAATGTCACGGCTTCCTTCGGCCAAATCCAGCGGTGGAACCAATTGGACAATGGGAATGCGAGTCTTGAGAATAACAAGGTCCCCGAAAACCTCGCTCCTTTCACTTTAACAATACGAGAGATGCCTTTAAGCAAGATTACGGAAGAGCTAGTGAAAGAAAAAGCGATAAAGCCACTTTGGAAAATTGGAAGCCCGGGAACCCCGGTATCGGAATGGACGAGACCAAGCAACGTCGCTTCCATCAACACCATGGGCACAATGACAATTGCACCGCTTTGAGGCATGAGATCCAAAAGTTGATAGAAGATGGGAAGCTTGAGAACCTCCATGGGCCAAAGACAGTAGAAAGTTATGACAAGAGGTCAATTCAAGAAGTGCAAGGTCGAAACGTCGGCTGATGATTTTGAGATGCCCATGAGCAAAGTTTTCAACGATTTGGTGAAACGAAGCCTTCTCACACCTCTCGAGAATCATAAGCCAAGAAACCCAAGTAGAGTTGACGGGACCAAGTTACGTGAGTACCACAAGCATTATGGTCATGTGACGAGACAAGTGTGTGGATCGAAGAAGGAAATTCGGTGGGCGATCTACGAAGGAAAGCTCGAAGCTCACTGGCGGTCCAACCCGTGAAGAGTAGCTAGATTAGGGTCTACTTATCCTTGAGTAAGATTTAAAAAAAAAAAAAAAAAAAAAAGGAAGAAAAAGAAAAATAGTCTCTCAGTCAACCTTCGTAGGTCCTAGTATTTTTTCCTTTCAATTAAGTCCTCTACGGACATTGTATTGAATCTTCAATTTTCTATAAAAGAGTCTTCTTCTTTTCTTGCTAGACTTAAGACATTATTTGCACACCTACATTACATTTAATGAAATGGTTTTATTTTATATGATCACTTGCATTGCTCAACGAACAATCTCTCGAAATAATTAACGTTATGATTAATCGGTGTGAGAAAGTCAACTAATGCCATCAAACCATACACTTTCCTTACCCCACAAAAGGCCTTCATCAAAGCCATACACTTTCCCAAACCATGTCCACCTTCATCTTGACCAAATCAACGACGGCGACAACATCAAGGAACGACAAAAAGGCCACTCGGCTTCGAAAGATTGACCCCGTGTCGACAACAACCTAGGAGCTTGGCTTAGACCTCAAGGGTATCAAGAATGTTCAAGCGAGGGGCTTGCCTTGGCCCTCGAGGTGCTTCAAAAAAAAAAAAAAAAAAAAATGTAGTGCAAAAAGAGTAATACCCGGCTAAGTGAAAATCCCAAAAAAGGGCGATCTAGGCAAAAAACGGGGTTGCACATAAAAAAAAAAAAAAAAAAGAAAAAAAATCTTAGTGCAAAAAGAGTAATGCCCGGCTAAGTGAAAATCCAAAAAAATGGCGGTCTAGGCAAAAACGGGGTTGCACATAAAAATAAAAGAAAAAAAAATGAGGCCAAGGACCCAGCACCGCCCATCAAAAGCTTGACGGACAGGCAAAATCAAAGCTCAGAGAATGAAAGTTGTCGATAACAATGGGGCGGTCGAAGCAAAAGCGAAGCATTTCATGAGCCTTTAGGCATATGCAAGTCCTTTCTCCCCCAATGAAAGACGAGAATCGAGAAAGCAATTGAAGCGGCCGTCCAAGAATGACTTGGTCAAGGAATCATCCCGAGGCCCATGCCTCATCATCCGATCTTCTCATCCTAGCCTTTTCACTAAAGGAACCACAAATCCCATTTCCCAAAATAGTCGGCCAAGGCCGAACTACGGCGACTGAGCTCCTCACAATGAGGGGAACGTAGGCAACCTGACAATGGTCCGGTCATAAGCATATCCAAATTACCGAAAACCCGGTCTCATCAAATGACTTCTCCATGGACACGCAGTCAAATCCCGAGAAAACCCGGTCTCATCAATGACCTCCTTATACACAAACCTTTCTTTCACACCAACCTTGATCCGCGACATTGGTTGACTTTCTCCTCATGATTAATAAGAATGTTTGTTCATATCGAGATTAGTGGTTGAATAACCCGAACATTAATAAAGGGTTTTAAGCAATCTTGTGATCATTGTAAATAAAACAAGTTTTCAGATGTCTTGACAAGTCTTCCTTTTCTACATCTTAGGAAAGATAGCGCTAAACCTTTGATTTTCTCGGCGGGGAGGCTTCCATACACTTTTACAAACCCTTCTACGCTTATACTCTCTCAAAAGAGTCAAACCCAGGCGAGTTCCGTGCCTACGTCGAAATAAGGCCATCAAAATAAAACAAAATCGGGATCTATTCCCATCTTTGAAAAATATGCCCCTGCATGTATAAATTTCTAAGAATCTTTTCTTTCACATCTTCTTAAGGTTGATTGATTGACTAAAAAAATAAAAAAAAATGATAGGTTTTCCCTTTTACGCTACAATTCGCATTAGAAATTTGCCTCGAAACTCTTCAAGGTTGGGACTTTGTCCAAGCATTCCTTTAAGCTGGGGCTTCTTTAGCCATTTTCGGGGTTCGCATCGGGTTCTTCACTAGGTCCCTAGATGAATTCAATTTTGTTCAGATCAACCTCGGGATCACTTCCGCAGTACCAATCATATTGGGATTTTCGCTAGGTCATCAGATTGGGGCTTCATTAAGTCACTTCTTCAAAACCTAAGACCTCGCTTTGCTCAGTTCATCCAACCGGAGCTTTGCCGGTGAAAGGATCTTTCATGGGGATTTGCAGAGTTCTTCCTCGGACCCGAATAGGGCTACGATAAGTTGTATCCATCCCTAGAAGAGAGGTTTGGTCACTATGACATCTGCTTTAGTCTTTGGTTATAAAAGCACATCGGCATCGGCTTCAAGCGCCGAGTACGAGAAAGGAACATTCATCGAGACCCGAGTTTTAAAACCCAGTCTCAGCCCAAGAGGGAATCTTAGTCCACGTTGACAACAGCAGCAGTTCAGTCCGCACTCGAGGGATACGACCCCACCTGTTTGAAACCCGTCTTAAACAATTCCCAAACACATTCCCTATGTGCATCCAGCCCAGTCCCTACCATGTTTCCAAGAGAAAAATTGCCCCTAGGCTCAAGTAACGTGCCAATTGCTAATGATAACGTTTTCTCCCAAAAGCGCCTTCGTTACTTCCGTTATAACGAGGTAACTCTAGGCGACAGTTTCCTAATTGTCAAAACAAACGTCGAAAATCCTAGACATCATTCCTAAGCTGTCTAGGTAAAGCTTGAACTACGATCGAGGCTTGATTCCTCCAGGGATACGTAGGTAGCCTTTCATAAAGGTTCAGCCATCTGACCACTTTGGTCACCTTTTTCTTCCTCCACTCTCCAAGGGTGCGTAAGCTTTTCATAAAAGTCCAATTTTGTGACCATATGGGCCACCTCTTTTGATTTGGAACATTCCTGTGAAGGATTGGTTGCTTGACCTCCTAGGTCACCCCATTTCCATCCTTAAGGGACCAATATCTCTTTGCCATTGTCCTAAGGAGACCGGGTTTGTGACCTATTTGGTCACCCAATTCCAACTTTGTGTCGGCAATTCCGATCCAAGGCCAAAAGGTAAGAGAAGTGCGGTCTTGGCTACTTATGTCACGCGACAAAAGCGCGATTGGCTACTTATGTCGTGCGACATAACTAGCCACATCAGACATCAGACATCAGCAGCTTCCTGCTTTCCCCAGGGCAATCCCCGACTTGTCAAAAGCTGCAAATACCATTCATACACTTCTCAGATGCATAGGGGAGGGTTCATTTACCCCATGTACACCCATTGCATTCATATTCAAGCCAAATACCATACCATTGTCATTTCATAAGTGCGTGCAACAAAAGGCTAACAATGTACGTACAAAATGAAGTAGGCCAAGTCCAAAAGATGTGCATAGCAAAAATAAATGACATGTTTTCCCTAAAAGGGTACAATAGCCAAAAAAAGTCATAAATGTCTAAGGGGAAAGGGGGCTACTCTGAATCCTCTCCATCACCCTCTTCATCATCCTCTCCCTCATCTCCATCCTCGTCATCATCCTCAACCTCCTCTGGCTCATCATCAGGGTCGTCCGAAGGTGCCTCGTATGCTATGGTCCCTGTGCGATAGTAGTCGTCAAGCTCCGTGATGACGATAGAGTCAAGCTCGTAGTCTGTAGCCGTCTCAGCTCCACCATCCTCATCCTCATCATCATCGTCAATCTCAATGGGTCTGTAAAGAGGCACATTTGCGATCTTTGTCCGAGGCGTCGGTCCTCTAGTGCTCCCGCTGGTGCCCACGTCATCGGAGCGGCTCTTCTTCCTTCTCGGTTGGCCGGGTGGAGAGATATCAATCGAACCTGTGACCGAGCGCGATTCTTCCGAGAAACTCATGCCTTTCTGGAGCTTGCCAATCATGCCCACAGCGCCGGTATATGCCCTGGTCAAATGTCTGTAAGCTTTGAGCAGGGAACCTGTTACAAGCAGACATAAAAAGCGTCGAATGCAGTTCTTGATAACAAAAAGAGATGCAAGCAATCCAAAGAGGCGTAAGGAACGGTACTTACGGATCTAGAACCTCGCGGGAGCACCGGATGAGGATGAGTGCAGGACATATCAATGTGAGCTCGCCTCATGCGACCGCCACCACGATAATCAATGAAAGTCGGGGCAAAGGAGGTCTAGCTACGTAGCCGTCGAAGGCCCTGCGCTATGAGCACCATAACCAACCACAGTGCGTGGAGGCGAAGATGCATGGCCACGTACATAGTATAGTCCCCCTCCGTGTGTAAAGATGTGCCGCCATGCCTACGATCAAAGCATCTACATTCGCCAACCGGCGAGGCAACCACATCCTAGGCGGGGATCATCGGGGATCCGAGCGTGCTTATTCGGCCCATGCTTTGTCTATACACCCTCTCTCCCAAGTACAAGGCGTCTCCCGGACAAGCCCACCGGTAGCTTGCGACACTCGTGAAGTGCGCGGCGTGATCTAAATCAAAAGCGGCATAACGGCCGATCCGGGGAACAAGCTCATCCTCTCGTGGAACCCCTCTCGGGCATGTCAACGTATCATGATAAGAAGCGGTAATCCTGCACCTCGAGCCCTCCGGCGTCTGAGTGCATTTCTGGCATCCTTCGTCCACCGACGAAGAGCGGGGAAAAGTGGTGGCAGTGAAACTCATCCTTGATCTCGCCACTCATAATGGCCAAAATACTCGTATGCCCAAGCACGAAAAGGAGAAGAAGAAGTCAAAATAGGGAAAACAAGGGATATAATGAAATGCGCTAAGGAAAAGAGATCAAGGTGAGAGAATACCTCGAAAGCCGGATGAAAGCGGGTGAAGTACTTCGCCTTCCCTCGGTGACATCATCTAGGGCCGGATACATCTCGGGCCTAAGCTGCCTCCCCCGGGACGATTCCCGACAGTATCCCGGGCTCTCGGTAAGCTCCAACGGTGAAATCAAAGCGGTAGATGCGGCTGATGAACTGACATGTCGGAAAAGCCCACCCATACAAAAGCTCTAGCCAATCTCTCGGCTCTCGGCCGGCTCTCAACAGGATCATCTACCACGGTGTAGTCCACTGCACGCCCCTCAATCGGGCCGTGTAGCACCCCAACTCATATCCATTCCCCTTCTTGATCAGGGAACGAAACCAAGTAAGCCCATAAAATCATCATCGGCAATAGGTGGGGCTCAACTCCTGTACGGGCTCCTCTATGTAGAGCGGCTCATCCGTAAAAGGCGATCTGTGATGACCGCAAAGTCCGGCGGAGTGACTGTCGTCTCACCCCCAAGAGAAGTGAAATGAGTGAGTGGTCTCCCCACCGAGAACTCTGCGAATGCCCTCACTAGATCCACACTCCTGCGAGTGCCCCAGATGGCCTTCGCCATCTCAAAAATTGCCCTAGCCCGGCGGCGTAAATCGGGCCCTTAGGCGAGTCCACCGCTCCTGGCTACCCGGCAAGCTATCCCATAGCTTGCCAATCACCTCGGGGAGCCACGGGTGCGCAATCCCTGCAAGAAAACATGGCACAAGTATCAATATTTCGTGCTATTTCTTGAAATCATCTCAAGCAAAAGTAGGACAAAATGGATCAATGTATGGCATGCATTTACGCATTACATTTCCTAGATTCATTCATGTTCACGAGGCCAATCCATATGAAGTTCAAATGCGATCTGAAGAAAAACTCGGTTCAAATCAATTTCGCACAAATTGAAAATTTTTCAAGAAACCCTAGGTTTCTTACCTCTTCCTTCTTCGTGACATCCGAAGTATGCTCATCGAGCCGCTGGGTAGAAATCTCCCTTGGTGCTTCCGGAAGAAACGGCCGTTGATTCCTTTGCACCCCCTTTCTTCGAGTAGCTAGGTTGGCATGTTGAGAAGCCCTCTTGGTTGGATAGAGCCTAGGAGGCATTCTTCAATTGAATCGGACTAAGAAGTGTTGAATTTCTCTCGATTTCTTTCGAATCTCCCTCTACTGATGTCGCTCTCTTTTCTCTCACTCGTCGCCTCCCCCTCAATTTCAAGTTCAATTGATTTTCAAATGACGACCGTGCGAATTTTTAAAAGCTGTTCACCTGGCCTATTATGTCGTGCGACATAATAAGCCTACGTAGCTTGTTTTTACAATTTTGCCCCTAAAGGCTCCATTTTACAAATTTTGTTCCCCGTAGGCTGTTTTATCCTTTGTGCCACCGGCATTTTCATTCAAATTTTCCCTCCGGTGCCCCAGAGGCTTATTTTACAAATTTACCTACGTGATTCAGTTTATTTGCCCTTGGCATTTTCAATTTTATTTTTCAAATAATCAGGGTACATCCCAGTTTTCTTTACAAAAAATTATTCGGGTGCGTCCCACCTTCCTTTACAAAAACTATTGATTCCTTTCAACTTCTCTACAAAATCCAACCTTTTTCGCAATCTCCGTTATTCCGTTATAACGGGATAACGTTAGGTGACAGCCTCCGAATTGTCAAAACTCTAAACTTGTGCTACCACTATCCGCGAATAGTGGTGTATGCCCAAGTCATTTCAAATTGTGCTACCACTATCCGCGAATAGTGACGCATGCCTAAGTCATTCCAACTTGTGCTACCACTATCCGCGAATAGTGACGAATGCCCAAGTTATTTCAACTTGTGCTACCACTATCCGCGAATAGTGACGAATGCCCAAGTTATTTCAACTTGTGCTACCACTATCCGCGAATGGTGACGAATGCCCAAGTTATTTCAACTTGTGCTACCACTATCCGCGAATAGTGACGAATGCCCAAGTTATTTCAAATTGTGCTATCACTATCCGCGAATAGTGACGCATGCCTAAGTCATTCCAACTTGTGCTACCACTATCCGCGAATAGTGACGAATGCCCAAGTTATTCCAACTTGTGCTACCACTATCCGCGAATAGTGACGAATGCCCAAGTCATTTCAAATTGTGCTATCACTATCCGCGAATAGTGACGCATGCCTAAGTCATTCCAACTTGTGCTACCACTATCCGCGAATAGTGACGTACGCTCAAGTTTCCCAACTTAAGTTACCTCTATCAGCGTCATAAAGAGATAGCGCCGAAGCTCTAGCATTTCAAATTGTGTGTGACTATCCGCGAAATTAGGTGACATCCTCCAGTAATTGTCAATCAGGTGACAGCCTCCGAATTGTCAAAATCCCAAGGATCCTAGACATCGTTCCTAACTATCTAGTGATGCTTGAACTACGGCCTGGCTTGATTCCTCCGGGATACGTAGGTAGCCTTTCATGAAAGGTCCAGCCACTCGACCACCTTGGTCACCCAATCCATCTCGACATTCGCGGATTGGATCCTTTTCTATCGACAACCCCACTCGCCCGCAAGTGACGTTGCCGAGGGCTTCTGTAAGTACCCAAATCTGGCTCATGCCTTCGGTTAATTTTCCGGCAATTTCGGTAATTTTTCCGGTAATTCCCAGATTTTCCTAAAGTTTCGGAACAATTCCGGGCTGCTCCAAGCCTTTTAAGGGCTGAAGGGAATGCTTGGTGATTAAGAAACACGTTTTTCTTAAATCCCAAAACCCTTCTAGAAAGTGCCACCTTGCACGTTTCTAGAAGAAGCCGGATCGGCTACTTATGTCGTGCGACATAACCAAATAGAGAAACCTTCTAGAAACCTCGCCACCTTGCATGTTTCTAGAAGAATCCAAGTGGCTACTTATGTCGTGCGACATAACCGACGAGAGAGATTTCTAGAACCATGCCACCTTGCATGTTTCTAGAAGGAAAGCAGTTATGGCTTGTTATGTCGTGCGACATAACAAGCCCATGCAGGCAGCCTATAAATAGAGGCCTTCACCTCTCATTTTGACACACCTCTTCCACCCCTCAGTCCCCTCTATAGGGAATACGCTCCGAAGCCTCCTCTCTCCTCACATACCCCTCAAATCAACCTAATCCTCCCAAATCCATCCCACACACACTTCCCACACACACACTTCCCATATACATCAAGAAATCAAGGAGTTCCCAAGGATCCAAGGCTCGAACTCGCCTCCTGAGGAGGACGCTAGAAGGCTCCTATATCTAACTTGATATAGGAGTTGTGGATCTTCAAGGGTAACGAGTTTCTACCCCTTTTCCACTCTCTATTTTCCTTTGAATATAAAATCTATGTGTTACATGCATTGATAATATAGTATTCGATTAAAGTTGCATGCTTTAGCTTCATATTACCCAGATCCACATTTTATTTCATTACATTTCATATAAAATCTTCGTTTTGACTTGATT
The DNA here is from genome assembly GCA_022495995.1 of Adenophora triphylla var. japonica. NCBI lineage: Eukaryota > Viridiplantae > Streptophyta > Magnoliopsida > Asterales > Campanulaceae > Adenophora > Adenophora triphylla. The sequence continues at coordinate 22,169 of JAFEMH010004096.1, read as the reverse complement.
TTTGCATGAACACTCAAGATGAGTGTGGATCCCTCATATTCACACCCTCTTGAAGTGTTCATTATTGATAAACATGCTCTATGAGATTTGTTTGTGAAGTAACTTGACCATTTTGGTGCCTTGTTACCTCTGCAAATCTCAGTTGTAAAGCCTCTGCAAAATGGCTAGTTATGTCACGCGACATAGCGGCCTATGTCGTGCGACATAAGGAGCCAGTTTTCGAAGCTTCCTGATTTCAAGGCTGTAATACGATGTTAACCCCATAATGCTAATACCTGATGTTTAGATAATATCTATGTACATAATATGTCATCTTTTCATTAAAATACCATTCTCATACATAAAGGTGCATCCTTTGCAACAAAATCCCATTTTTCATGCATTAAAATCATTCCTTTTCCATTTAAAATCCCTTTTCACATTAAAGATGCACTCTTTATACAAAAATCATTTCTCAACATAAAAGCACTCATTTGCAATCAAATGCATCATTTTCAAACCAAAAAGTCATCTTTTCACTAAAGTATCATTTTTATATGCATTCCCCCATGTCCCCATTAGCAACCTTGGAACGGACCGGTGTAAAAGTTCTCATCTTTGCATCATTCCTTCCATTAAAGGTTCCATATCTCTTTAGAAAGGGACACCTTGAACCCTATATCTCCGATTATCGCTTAAGAAAGAGTATGAAGCCTCTATACGAGCTCGACCGTCTTAAAGCGTAGGATTGATGGGCTAAGGACATTCCTTCCTAAAGAACCTCATCTTTGACCAAAAGAGAGTCATTCTCTCGATCATGCAAGTCCCGAGGGTCCCGAGGTTAAAATGCGATGATCACAAGTCACAAGATGAGGACGGGATCATAATCCCAAATACATAAATTCCAAGGAATCCCGAGCGACAACCAACAAATGGTTTGTACGTCCGGAAGATAACTTGGGACATTCCCCCCCCTTATTTTCAAACACATGCACACAAAGAAAGCACGCAAGCAAACACGATTAATGAAATCTCGGGAGACTTGCTCCGGCAAGGCACTTTGGGTGAACGCCAAACGTTCTTCCCAAGGGGTAACTTAACCTCCGAACCCATAAAAACCTTTTTTTCAAAGTTTTGAGGTAGTCAAAATGGCGTGGCGACTCCGTTTTTCAAATAACTCGGATGTCTTCAAACTCGCGTGAATTCCAATGAAACAAAATTTTGGGCACACATTCACACCAAGGCTGTGCTATTCTTCATACTTTCAGTCACTACCCAGTCATTCTCAGATTCAATAAACTCAATCATATTAATCCTCAGCTGGCGAGAATCAGATTTTGTCGTTAATGAACTGGTGGATGCCCCCTTGGCCTTCATCATCTCCTTCTTCTTTCTCGCCACTGTGATCGCTTCACTCTTCAGGCAGCCCACACCTTTAGAAGTCGGATACTTCACCCTTTGATGGGGAATGGACAACACCATTTCGAAGCTCAACAAGTAAGGGATTCCGACTATAGCATTGTATGCGGAAACCAAATCAATCACCATGAACTCAACATTCTCGCTTCTCGCCATCTCACCCTCGCCAATCTCTACTTCCAACATGATCGTTCCCTTCACCTTGACCGAATGATTTGTGAATCCCTCCAAAAATCCCTTGTAAGGCACCAGGTTTGCATCAGTATAGTTCATCCTCTTGAAAGCCTCATAGTATAATACATTCCGACTAGCTCCTGAATCCACCATCACACGCTAAACTATGTTATTTCCCGGGCATATGGTGATAATCAATGGTTGGCTCCCATGACCCTTTGTCGCGGCCAACTCGCTTCTTGAAAAACTAATCACCCTGTCCTCGCTGGCGACAAATGGAGGGATGTCAAAACTGTGCGATAACATCATAATTTGATTATCCAACTGGGCAACGCTGGGCAATGGATCCTCAATAACATCAACAACATTCCGATCTTGAGCTCTCTCTTATCGCACCCCTTCATCTCGCCCTTTACTTCCTTCGAGATACTGCTTGAACTCGCCTTTATCAATTCTCGACTGTACTATCCTTCTCAAATTATAACAATCCTCCGTCCCATGCCCCTTGTCTTTGTGAAAATCACAATAACTGTTCTGATCCCTAGCCGCATAGGATCCTTCTCTGATTGCATACGGTTCTGGGAAGTCCTCCTTTCACAAGATCTCGCTCAAAGTGGTGTTCAACCTACTAAATTTGATCATCTTTCTTTGATCCTGACCTCTATCCCGGCTACCTCTACTTCCGCCCGCACGATTCCCGCTGCGACCTCCTTTATCACCCTTACCATCATCTTTCACAACCTCAATTCTTTCTTTCACATTTTTCTTACTAGAACCTGTTGCCGCATGGGTGGCTTTGACTCCTGGCTCCTTACCGCCGCTGCAGTATGCTCTAACCCTTTCATACAACTCGCCAGTCGTCTTCGGCAACCTCATACAAAATTCCTGCTTAAAATGCCCAGGCATCAAGCTCGCATTGAACAACATGATGATCTCGCCTTGGCTAATATCGGCTATGCGATTCGTGACGTCCATAAATCTGTCAGTGAAATTTGATATTTCCTCTCCGTCCCGCTGTCTGAGGCCGCACAGCTCAGTCTTTTGCACAGGCTGCGCTCCTGACCCACTAAATCTCGCCAAAAACTTGGCCTTAAGATCTTGATACCCGAGAACTGACTCCGCTGGCTGGGCCAAGAACCACTCCAGAGCATGATCAGCAAGAGTGCTCGCAAACGCCTTACATATCACAACTTCATTTTCAGTCAACAGAGACAAGGTAACCTCAAATCCTCCAATATGGGTGTTAGCCCTAGAATTCCCTGAATAACTCGGCAAATTCGGCATACGGAAGGATGGATCAGGAGCGACAATCTGGATATTCTTCGCGAATGGGGCCAAGTAAGAGCCTTTCACCTCATTGGGCTTGGTTCCCGCCTCTAACTCTTTAATTTTCTTCGCCATTTCTGTCATCTCAGATTTTCACTTATTATCTTCGTCTTTCTTGGTCTTCTCCAATTCAGCGGATTTAGCCAGCTCCACGGCTTTCAAAGCCTCCGCAACCTTAATCGCCTCCGCGATCTGCTCAGCTTCTGCGGCTTTCTCCGCCTTTTCCCTTTCCTTATCCCTATCCCTCCTTTGACGCCGCCTGCGATCTCTATCTCGCGGCGAAACTTCATCTCGGCGATCTCTATCAGAATGTCGCGATCGATGCGACCTTTCTACAACATAAGTATCATCGTCAGAATACTTCGAGCGGCTGGGCACATAATCTCTATCTGCAGTCGACCCCTCATCACTTTCATATTCATAATAATAAGAATCGTCACGCGAGTTCCCTGACTTGTGGTAAATCCTCCTCCTGCCCTCTTCGCGATCTGAGTGTTTACTTTTGCCTCCATCACCCTCAGATTTCTCTTTGCTCACATCTCGCCTTCTATGACCTCTTCCCGTATCTTTAGGCGACGGCATATCCTTCGCGCGCCTATCATCTCTTTTTGATGCACTCTGGCTAACATTATGCTCTCCTCCATTTTCTCGCCCATCAACTTCAACCGACATCTCCGGCGGGATCTCAGTGGGTGCCTGACCCATCTATCTCAACCTCTCATTATTGGCGAGAACTTTCATCATGAACTCATTCTCTTTCCTCAACTGTTCGCCTACCGCTCTTGCGTTATCAGTTTTTGAAGGAGCGGGATTCTGCTCACCAGCCTTTCCCTTGTTTGCTTCAACTCGCTCCCTCTCTTCTCGCCTCCGGGTACTTCTGATTGCCGAATCGGTCTCAGATGTATGAACCTCACCTTCCCGCACAGTCCCCGATCTTGCCCTGCGGGCATCCTTTGCATTTGGAGTTTCCGTCACCGGATTCTGGGTAGCCTTTGCCTGAATGCTCTTTTCTTGCACCATTCTAATCACTTTCTAGGTTTACAAACAATTATGAACTGAAACAAACCCAATCCAACACCAAACAACCACTTTCTGGGCAAATCTAACAAGAATACGAAGCTTGTGAACACCAAACTGAACCCACCGTCACCTTCAAAATGATCCTTCGAACCTTTTCCAACGACTAAACAAACCAAACAAGGAAAGAAATTCAGGTCCCGGCAACGGAACCAACTGATGCTGCAATCCCAAATCTGACGGTTGCACAGGAGCTGGATTGTAGAGGATACTCCGGCTTGCTCCTTCCCTGAATGGTCGCCTACACACAAGTAAACACGTGAACTAGGCCGGGGGTGACTCCGGCGTACCCCCTCCGACGTGAGAGTAAGGTTAGATGTTCAAGGTGGTAACAATATCAATGGAAAACCCTAGAGAGAGAGAGTAGGGAGAGAGAGATATACCCATGTAAATGAACACTATTCACCCTTTTATACTCCCAAGCCCCCATGTGCCTTGCACATGGGGGGACACTTGTCAATCATCCAAGAAGGATCCCCAACCAACCCCAAGTTAGTGGGATTTCACTATTCACCTTGTCACATCAATCATCCATCAAAGGAGGCTAGGGTTAGACATTCAGGCGCCAAACTTAGCCGGGAAGTACCTAGTTACGCAGGTCGCTTGGGCGACAACTACAGCGACTAGGGTGAGATGCGTGGGCACCAACAGCAGCGGTGCCCCGAGATCGCTTGACTACCCGAGTCGCATTGGCTGCAACTAAAGGGGGAACGGGCGACATTCAGAATGTCGCCCTGGGCCGAATATTCCGCAGGGAATGGATTCCCCCTCATGCCTAATCCTAAGGAATTATTAACATTCTACCATTTCTCGCATAGCCTTATTAGTTAAGTGGGTGTACTCTCACGCGCCTTCTTACTATTGTCGCACCTTATCCCATGTCGCCCAGACAGTTAATGTCGCTCCGTTGCCACAAACTCTCTTGCATGACCTTGGTCCGGTGGGCTTGGACCATGTATAGCCATTGGGCCTAATCCCTAGTAACTGGGCCAAATCCATTTTCCATAATCGCATCAACACCAAATCACCACCCGCCTAACCAACTCCACCATTCATGACCAGTAACAATACAAACACTTTCATAAAAAAAAAAGAAGAAAAATACAAGGAACAACAAAATCAGATTGAAGATCGAAATTCAAATTTGAAGATGAATAGAGCATTAACTAATTCAAGCTTTTAAAACAAATTTTGAACAAACTCAGAATTTGGGTAGTCACAATTAATTTGAAGAAACCTAGATTCTAAAAGGTAAACCCAAATAAAATTTCAACAAAGGGGGTTTAACTTTAAAAAAAATCAAATTTGGAGTTAACCCAAAAAAAAAGATTCAAAGATAGAGAGAGAGAGAGAGAGAGAGAGAGAGAGAGAGAGAGAGAGAGGGGGGAAGCGAAAGTGAAGGGATGGGCAAGAGTAGGCCGGTGCCGGTGGGGTGGACATGGAGGAGGCGGTGGGGAGAAATGCTCGAAGGGGGATATGGGTGACCAAGGAAAAGAAAGAAAAGTCAAGTAGGGAGAGAGAGAGAGAGAGAGAGAGAGAAAGGGGGGGGGGGGAGACGACATTGAAGAAGGGGCAAATACTAAATACAGAGACTCAATTTCCAGGGAAGTAAGTAAATTACCAAAATAGCCTTTTATATACCTATTTTTTTTATTCACTCATTCAATTTTCCCTCTTTCCAGTCTCTCTCTTACGACGATTGACGACGACGACAACGAAAATGGCTAGAGTAAAAATTCCGAAGGTCCCTACCGGAGCTGGCGCCGCCGCTACCGCCACTGCCATTGCCGTCGGAGCTTCTTCTAGCACCCTGCCTGTAAAGAAGGTAATTTAAACCTAATTTTAACCTATCGTATGAACTGGGTTTAGAGGCAGAAAGCATCTCGTATGAACTCACACGAGACACATCTCGTGTGAACTCATACGAGACTCATCTCGTATGAACTCACACGAGATGTGTCTTGTGTGAGTTCATACGAGATGAGTCTCGTATGAGTTCACACGAGATGTGTCTTGTGTGAGTTCATACGAGATTCCCAGTGTCCACTCTTTTTCTTTACATTGTTCATATTTGCCAGATGCTAAATAGCTAATTTATTGTCTCTTATTTATTTTTTGTAGGCACGTGAGCGTATGACCGAGTCATCACGTGTACATATACACGAGATGTAATCTATAATCTCATGTATATATACACGAGACATCTCGTGTGCGTACACGAGTCATCACGTGTACATATACACGAGATTCTAGATTACATCTCGTGTATACTTACACGAGACGGGCAAGGGCAGCGTTGGAATATTTTGTTCCCTGTATATAATTTTCTCTGTATATAACAATATCCTCAAGAAGGGGAGGGGAGGAGATTTAGGTTTTTTGTTTTTTTTTTCCTTTTCTTTTTTTAATCACTCCCTACTAGGGGTGGAAATGGTTCGGTTTAGCTCGGTTTGGGCAATTTTAGAAGTCAAACCGCTAGCATCGGTTTGAAGAAATTCCAAATCGAGTTAAACCATAAAAAAATTCGAACCGAGCTAAACAGAACCGCTATGGTTCGGTTTAAACCGCGGTTTGATTTTGCGATTCAGACTACGGTCCAAACCGCGATCTAGACCACAGTCCAAACCGCATTTCAAATCATAACAATTCAAAACAGGCAACATAAGCAGTAACATAAGCATTTAAACAAGTTTATGACTAAAATATTAGTTATGATATCCCAATTATAATCACTTGGAGGTGAATCAGAGAGCTAAGGTAATGCTCAGGTTGCAAAAGAGTTCAAGTCTATCTAGAAGAAAGCCAGTAGATGGATAGTTGATATGATCGATTGGGGTGGGAGGGAATCGGGGTCCAATCATAACAAATTATCACAGCAGCAATAATTAACACTTGAAATATTTTTGAATTGCAAACCCTAAGTACTAAAATTTTCATGTTTAATAGCAATAATTACCAGAGACGACGAAAGAGAGCTCGTCGTCGTCGATTGATAGTTGAGACAGAGAAACCAGAGAAGAGAGTCACGGAGACGACATTGAGAGAAACGGGAAGAGAGAGAGAGAGAAACGGGAAAAGAGAACCGATTTGCATCGATTGAAAGTTCAAATAGAGGCTCGTCGTCGTCGATTGATCATTGATAGTTGAGACTGAGAGAAACCAGAGAGGCAGAGACGACGAGTCACAGCGGCAACGACATTGAGAGAGAAACGGGAAGAGAGAGAAGATTTGGGAATATGAAATATAAAAGAGAGGCACTGAGTAGTTTAAGAGGTTATTTAGGGTTTGTTTAAATCAAAGGCTGAGATCAACTAGGTTTTTGAAGGACGGTCAGGATCGCGGTTTGACGGTTCGGCTCATGGCTCGGTTTGACGGTTCCAAACCGCGGTTCGGTCTCAAATGGTTCGGTTCGGCTTGGCTCGGTTCGGTTTAGGGGTGTCAAACCTCAAGCTGAGCTGAACCACATGGTTTGCCAATTTTTCAAACCGAGCTAAACCACTTATGTCTAAAAACCGAACCAAATCGCACGATTTGGCTCGGTTCGAATTCAAACCGCGGTTTGAGCCGAACCACTTCCACCCCTACTCCCTACCGTTCTCAAAAGAACAATTAAACCCTACATTTTATTTTTCACTTTTTACATTAAAATACCTAAAATATCCTCAAAATTTGACCACATGTTGCACCTTACCATTTAACGGAAAAATTTAACAAGATTAGTGATAGTGACTATATGTGCAACAAAAAGAGAGTTTGATGTGTTTTTTCAACGAAAATGAATTTGGTGATCAAACCCACAAAAGAGGTATAACTCAGTGATTTTTGGTATACTTTATCCGAGACTAAATAAAAGAGCCAACAAGCCTCGGCTCTCGGATAAAGGCGGAGCCAGTTAAGGGCAAGGGGTCAATTGATTTAACAAATTGATCCCCTTGAACTTAAACATTTTAACCCCCTAAACTTTTAACAAATTCCATTTTTATCCTTCAACTTTAGATAATTACATGTGTATAGAATTTTGACCTCCTTAACTTGGATTTTTTTAAAAATCATATCTAAAGTTTTGAGAAAATGAAAAATTGTGTTATTAAACATGAAAAGTCTTGAAAGTTAAGGTGAAAAGGTTATATTGTGATTTTTTAAATCAGTTTTGACATTATAAAACAAGATTTTTTAACAATTATATAGACATTTTTTAGTACTTTATACTTTCATTATTTTTAAAAAAGGGCAAATTGAAAAATAGGGCCTAAAATTCATGAATATGTATCAATTTGGGCCCTGACTCTTCACATTTGACAATTTAGGGCCTAATGTGATAGTTTTTTGCTCAGTTAAGGGCTTTTTGACATAATTCGTTAAAAAGTCAGTTAAATTATATGTGACTTGCACGTGATTACCAAATTTGATTAATTTTATATGGATAGTTGCTTTAAAAAGTCAAAATAAGCTTATGCAAATGAAAGGGATGTGAATAAAAACAAAATATCTTTTGTCTAAGAACTAATCCATTTTTTATTTTGAAAATTATGTAAATGAACACTATACCACATCGGAAATAAACGAGACTTGTCTATAATATATAAGGATCATGGGCTACTCCCCTTGACACCAATTGATTTTAAGATGAAATCTCAGAATTTATGATGGTATCAGAGCCTAGCTCTCTACAAGTACAGACCCAACGTCCCACGATGAACCCTCCGCGCCACCCATTACTACCCGACCAATCAGTCCATGTTGTAAGCCTTTGACAAAGCCCAGCTAAACGTGAGGGGGCGTGTAAGAGAACTCTATTCCACATCGGGAATAAACGAGAGTTGTGTATAACATATAAGAATCCTGAGCTACTTCCCTTGCCGCCAATTGATTTTAAAATGAAATTTCAAACTTTATCAAACTATAACCCACCATCCCCAACCCCATCCTTCATCTTCTCCACCATCCACCCCCATCGCTTATGGCCGCCCTGTCCCAACCCACATCTCTCTCTCTCTTAAATAACATCTCTCTCTCTCTCTCTCTCTTAATCAATCTCTCTCTCTAAAGACTCAACCCTAATCCATAAACCCACCTTCAAAATCGAATTCCTTTATGTGTCTATACATGTTTTCGTGCTTATTTGTTTGTGTTCTTGCATGTGTGTGCGTGTTCTTTTTAATATGCGTTGAAAATACTTGGCCAAAAAATGGTGGTTTGGAGGTGTATTTTTTTTTATTGCTTGCAGATTTGGTGGATAGGAGGGTATTAAGAGCTCAAAACTGGAAAAAGGAGAATGTGGTGACTGATCGGAGGGTAATGGGTCTTGAAGAGAGTAGGAGGAAAATGGTGATGACGGTAGTGGTGGCAAATTATGATGGTAGCGACAGATGTGTGGCTGGAAAGGGAAGAAGAAGGGTTGAAGGGGGGGGGAGTGAGGGTATTAGAGAAAAATGAATTATTATTTTTGTAGATAATTATTGATTTAATTTTTTATATAAAATAGTTTTTTAGTAATAATAAATATTTTTTTGTCAAAAAACGTAATAGAAAATGTTAATGTTAGATCATGTGTTGCCATGAATGTTGTCCCAAGTGTTGCAAACCAGTGTTGCCACAAGTGTTGCCATTTGGATTTGGCAACACTGAAATAGTTACTGTATTTTTCACAAATAAAAATGTGGAAATTAATGTTTAAATAACAGTAGTTAGTTTGCTTAAAATGAGCTTGAATAGGTCCTCAGAAACTGCCCAGGCGTGATGTTCGAAGAAGAGGAGAAAATTAACAAATAAACATGTGTTTATTTGTTTAATTATTGACCAAGCAAAAAGAGATATTATCTAGCTATTCAGGGGGAGAACAAGTCAGAGTACAAGGAATCTACAGCTGAGGGGTGCAAGCAAAGAGAAGCAAGAGAAGACTAAGTCTCCTACATTTGAGGCGAGAAGTTTAAAATGGAGGAAACAAACTCCAAGGCTGTTGCTGATCATTTTGAGTAGGCTCCAAGTATGTGTGGCCTATAAATAGTGCAGTGGATCTTCATTGAAGATCATTCAATTCAGAAAACGCAAATCTGCACAAGAAATAGAATTCTGCTCTCAAGTGTTGCCATTCAGTGTTGGCAACACTCAGTCCGACACTCGAGAATTTCATATAGATTTTATATTTTTGTGAGGTTTTGAGTGTTCATTTTCAGAGAGAGTTCTTTATATGTTGTTCCTTATGTTAATGATTGTTTATCATTAAGGAACTTCTTCGACTTTGTATTGAATTCATATTATTAATAGAAAGGTCTTGCCCTCTTGGCACCCATCAAGTTATATATTTATATAACTTGATAAAAATTATATTCTTATGTATTGTTTTAATTCTTCCGCTGCAAATTAGATTTATTTCTATTTATTTGTGTTTTTCTAGAATTGGTGTGTGTTGTTGTTAGTGTTGCCAACACTAAGGACAACACTTGTGAGTTTCGCCTCACTTGTTCTAAACAACTTCTTTCAAAAGCTATTCGTAAATTTTAAAGATTAAGAGGTCTCACTAGTAAATTTTAAAGATTAAGAATGGGTGAAAACGAAGACATCTCTTCTTATTTTGAAAAGTTTATTGATATTTCAAATGCTTGTCAAGTATTAGGGGAACCTTTTAAAAATAAACAACTTCTTTCAAAAGCTATTCGTACTCTTCCAGAACGTTTTAATATTAAAGTTTCAGCTATAGAAGAGGCCCATAATCTTTTAACTATGGACATTAACTCCTTAATGAGCATTTTGAAAAACTTTGAGATGAATCTCAATGAACAAACCGAGGCTTCTAAAGGCAAAAATATTGCCTTAAAAGTCGAATCTTCGGACACATGTGTGGATGATGAAGATGAAGCCTTCGAGGAGTTAGATGAAAATACTAGTGTAGCTTTACTTGCAAAGAGATATAATTACATGCTTAGAAAATTTAACAGTGTGCAGGTAAAGGCTAAGGACCAATCGGCCAAAACACCTAATTTTGTGCCAAGGAGAGGTCCTCCTCCAAATCAAAAGGATACCCCACCTAGGCGTGCATCCTCAGAAAAGATCCGGTCCGATCCTAAGTACATTGAATCCATTCAATGTCATGCTTGTTACGGTTGGGGTCACTATGCCAATGAATGTGCTAATACCTTGAGAAAGGCGAGCAAAAATTTGTGGGTATCTCTTAGTGATGGAGAGGAGGAAGGAACGGAGAAAGATGAAAAGACGGAGCAAGTGGTCATGATGGCCACGGTAGAGGAGCTACCTTCGACAGAAAGTGTTACTTCAAGTGTTGTCCCAGATTTGAAAACACTTGACACAACACTTGTGACTTCTTCAGAAAGTGTTGCCCCAAGTGTCGTCCAGGAAATGGCAACACTTGACACAACACTCAGCAGGTATGATTCTTTAAATGATATTTGTTTGCAAGATTCAGTTGGTTTAAATTTAGAGGAGACTATAGAGGATGATCTTTGTAAAGATGAGCTCATTCATGAATTAAAAAACCTCTATAAGTCCCTCCTCGTGGAATGGAAAAAGGAGAGCAAGATGGTGGTTTTCTTGAAAAAGGAAAATCATGATCTTAAAAACTCCTTGACTCGACTGGAGGTTCAACTCAGTAGGAGAGACTTGGATCTTGATAAAATCAAGGCCAAACTTAACCTAGCCGAATCCACCTTCAAAAAACTCAACACGAGTTCATCCAAATTGGATGAAATACTCAATTTGAGTAAGCCTCTGAAAGCTGGTCTTGGGTTCCAAGAATCACTAGAAAGTATTACCTCTTCCTTGTTTGATGTTGAAACTAAAAATTATTCTGTAAAAGAGCGTGTCAAGGAAAAGGGTAGCACTCCTAGTGATACTCCTGATCAATCCAATGAATGTGGATACTGTCACAAAGCTGGACATATAAAATCAGATTGCTTTTTTCTTCAAAAGAAAATTTCCAGTCTTCAAGTGTTGCCTCAAGTGTCGCCAAATTCTCGGGGCAACACTCACGACAACACCGGTGAGCAATCCAGATTTTCAAAAAGGCTTGATTACCCAAGGAAAAGCGAAATGCTATGTTGTTTACACGGCTTTAAGGACTAACATTGCGGGAACTTGGTACGTCGATAGTGGTTGTTCACGTCATATGACGGGTACAAAATCATTCCTAACGGAGTACCAACCTATTCAAGGAGGCTCAGTGACTTATGGTGGTGGAGGCAAGAGTGAAATAGTTGGAAAAGGAACACTGGATATTGTTGGTTTTCCTCCTTTGAAAAATGTCTTGCACGTAGATGGTTTACTTGCTAATTTAATTAGCATTAGCCAATTATGTGATGACAATTTGGAGGTAAAATTCAATAAAAATACCTGTGAAGTGTTTGATAATACTAACTTTTGTGTCATGACTGGAATAAGATCAAGCGTTAATTGCTACTTGGTTGGTAATAAATCAGTGTGCAATTTGACAAAACTTGATGATATAAGGTTATGGCATCAAAAGTTAGGTCATTCTCATTATAGGAATCTTGAGAAGATTATCAAACACAATGCCGTCAAAAGGTGTTCCTAAACTAAACCTCAAAGTCATCGTGATATGTGGTGACTGTCAAAAGGGTAAGCAAACTCGTGTTGCTCACAGTGTTGGACAACACAATGAGCAACACTCAGGAACAACACATTGTTTTCAGCTTCTACATATGGACTTGATGGGCCCTATTGAGGTAGAAAGCTTGGGAGGTAAGAAGTATGTTTATGTGATAGTTGATGATTTTTCTAGGTTTACATGGGTCTATTTCTTAAGAGAAAAATCTGAAACTTTTGAAAAATTTACTCACTTAGTCTCTAAAATCAAAAACATGTTTTGTTCTCCTATTTTTCGAATAAGGTCAGATCATGGTAGAGAGTTTAAAAATCTCTCCTTTTCTACATTTTGTAGTAAAAAGGGGATACACCATGAATTTTCAGCACCTAAAACACCACAACAAAATGGTATTGCTGAAAGGAAAAATAGGACTTTGATGGAGATGGCTCGTGTTATGCTAATTGCTAGAAATATTTCCAAAGGTTTTTGGGCCGAAGCATTAAACACAGCTTGTCACACTACGAATAGAGTTTTCTTAAGACCCGGTACAACTATGACACCCTATGAGATTTTAAATGGAAAGAAACCTACGGTTCACTATTTTCATATGTTTGGGTGTTTGTGCTACATTTTAAACGATCGGGAATACTTAGGAAAACTAGATTCCAAGAGTGACAAAGCCATCTTTCTTGGCAACTCTCAAAACAGTCATGCTTATCGAGTCTATAATTTGAGGTTAAAAGTGATTCAAGAATCGGTAAATATTGAATTTAACGATTACTTGAGTGCTACAGGAGAACCAGCTGATGATATACCTCTGACCTTGCTAGAAGAAGTCGAACAGAGGGCTAGAACAGAAACTGATTCGGCCAGTACAGCCACAGATTCAAGTGTTGCCTCGAGTGTTGCCTCTGAAACGGCAACACCTGAGGCAACACAGGAGAACAGAACAGTGGCTGGAAATTCTGAGAGCAGTGACTCAGAAGAAGAAGATGGATTGGTATACCATCAAGGCATGAGAAATCCCCCAGCTCGTATTAGAAATTATCATCCCATTACTCAGGTAATTGGTGATATTAATGAAGGGGTTCAAACAAGGAATAAGGAGCCAGTTGACTACAGAGATATGGTTAGGTATGTGTGTATGTCCTCCACATACTCCAAGATAAAACACTCTTGTTTCGTTTTCTCTCTTGAACTAAAAAATGTGATTGAGGCTTTAAATGATAATTTTTGGATACAAGCTATGAAAGAAGAGCTTGAACAATTTACCCGTAACGAGGTTTGATGTTTAGTTCCACATCCGTTACATACAAATATTATTGGAACTAAATGGATTTTTAAAAACAAATCTGATGAATTGGGTAATATTGTTCGTAATAAAGCTCGTCTTGTGGCTCAAGGCTATACACAAGTGGAATGAATCGACTTTGACGAGACATTTGCACCTGTAGCTAGAATTGAGTCAATAAGACTTCTTTTTGCTATAGCCTGCTATCTCAAAATCACATTGCACCAAATGGATGTCAAAGCGGCTTTCCTAAATGGGTACTTAGATAAGGAGATCTATGTTGAGCAACCTAAAGGGTTTGAAGACCCATTCCACCCAGATCATGTATACAGACTTGATAAAGCCTTAAATGGCTTGAAACAAGCTCCTCGTGCATGGTATGGGTGTCTGACAAGTTTCCTTCTTGAATATGGATTTGTTAGAGGAGAAGCCGATAGGACATTATTTATTCTTAGGGAAAATACAGAGCTTGTCATTGCTCAAATCTATGTTGATGACATAGTTTATGGCTCCACATCTAAAACATGTTTACAAAATTTTGTGGAAGCTATGACATCAACGTTTGAGATGAGCATGATAGGAGAACTTAATTATTTCCTAGGATTGCAGGTGAAACAGTCAGATGATGGAATCTTTATCTCTCAGAGCAAGTATGCTAAAAATCTGGTGAAAAGGTTTGGATTGGAGAGTGCAAAGAGCTCAAAAATACCTATGGGATCATCTCTTAAGGTAACCAAAGATCAGGCAGGGGAGGATGTTGACCCAACTCTGTATAGATCCATGATAGGTAGTCTTCTTTATCTTCACGCGATCATCCCGATATTATGTTAGCGTAGGTGTATGTGCTAGATATCGATCTGCTCCTAAAATTTCTCATTAAATCTTTGCAGTCAAGAAAATCATTAAGTATGTGTGCGGGACAAGTGAATTGGGAATCACAGTTGGTTCACAAGACACTAATACCAACAGTTTGGTTTTAGTGACTACGATTGGGCGGATTTGGGATATAGATGATAGAAGAGCACTAGTGGGGGTTGTTTTTCTTGGGTAATAATCTTGTGTCATGGTACGGTCGCAAGCAAAACTGTGTCTCTCTCTCTCGACTGCTGAATGCGAGATATGTAGCGGTCGGGAGTTGTTGTTCACAATTGAATATGGTTTGAAACATATGCTTGACTGACTATGGTCTTGATAAGTAATATCTTGACCATGTATTGTGACAATTTTGAGTGCTATAAACATTTCCAAAAACCACATGCGTACAACACTTTCACGTACTAAACACATTGATATCCGCCATCACTTTTTAAGAGATTTAGTAGAAAAGAACTTGATCCAAATAGAGCATATTGATACTAAACATCAACTTGCGATATTTTGACCAAAGCCTTGGACCATGAGAGATTTTCAAGTTTGAAAAATCTCTTGGTTTTTATGCTTTCTATAAATCTGTTGTTTCAAGTGTTGCTTGTCGGTGTTGCTAACAACCGCGATTCGTAACACTCTTGTATTTATTGTATATTATTATTTAAAAAAATTAGTTAGTTTAATTCCCAAATGGGGGCATTTATCATATTTAGACCTTTTGTTCTAGTATGTGTATATATATACTTGAAGGTTAACATTTTTTATAAAATACCCCTTTGTGCTTAAAGTGACAAAGTCACTTATATTATGTTGATATTAAAAGGCAAAGCTTGAAATAGTTTGGCATGAAGGTTGATCTTGTTAAAATATTCCCAAGGGAGTATAATGTAGTTGTTTTTATCTTCTAAGTATTTAGGGACGATGGAGTCTCGCTACTACAGTGTACCCTACTTGAAAGGTATAAAACTTACTACATATAGCTTTACACGTTTAATAAAAACTCGGGGCACGGAGCTCGCTACTACGATGCTTCCTTGTAAATAAAGAATGTGTAAAAACTTGCTTAAAAAAATTACGCCTAAGGAATGATAAGTTATATATGTTGAAAAAATATCAAAGATTTTATTTAAAAATGTTGCCTTGTGTGTCACGCAACATTGCTAGTAACACATTAGTAGATGCTACATTATGTTTTTATTTCTTATTTTTGTTTTTGTTAATTAAATTTTAAATTTCCAAAAGTCTATTTCCTTATATTTAGAGTTTGTGAAATTTAAAAGGTTTTTAGCAAAAATATTTTTTTTGTCTAACTATTTGTAATTTAGAAATATCTATTTTTTAAAATTCATCTCTTTGAATTTTGAAAAACACAATTTTATGGATATTACTAAATTATGTTTAGTTATTATATCATTTAAAATTATAAAAAAATTGTGTTTTTTTAAAATGGCGGATAATGTATTGCGGTGAGTTTGTTGGGTTTGATTGGGATAAAAGGGATTTAATTTGATTTGAAGTTGTCAAATCAAATTAAAACCCTCTTATTCATCATCAAAAACCTCACTCTCTAAACCCTCTCTCTCTCTCTCTCTTTTGTCTTCTCTCTCTAGAGCGGAAACTTCCCTGTTCCACGTTGATACTTCGTCTTCTTCCTTCGATCCTCCATGGCAAGCCCTAAAATTCTTCCCCAATTTCTTCTCATGGAGATTTCGCCTTGCCCCCTTCAAGTGTCGCCTCCCGATGTCGCCGTCCCCATGGAGATATCTCCTGCGACATTTTCGGACACCCTCAACCTCACCATCTTTGGACATTATTGTGTACAATCCTCCTCAAATTCCCATTCCTATAAGCCTTCCGGAGAAAGCTACCCCTTATTTTTGAACTAACCTTCGCCCCTCGAAAAGAAAACCAAGAAAGGACAAAGGCGGTTGATGCCTCTTCGTCATTTGAGGTGGTGTAGCGTCGTCAATCCGAAAGGATCAAGACGTTGTTCAGTCCAAAGATACCTTCCAAGCACGGTTGATGATCCTAAAATGTGGAGGATAGCTCAAGTTCGTCGCTCAACATTTCGTCATCGAGAGGTTTCGGACCCAATCTTTAAAGAGACTAAGGGCCCTCATCATCTTTCGATGAGGATGAGGAAGCTTGGATGGATGATGAAGAAACTCTAGGCACAAAGATCCGGGATTAGTAAAGAAAAAAAATTTACGCCGGTGTCGCCCCAAGTGTTGCCAATCCAATGGCAGCACATTCGAGAAACATTTCCCTGGCTACACGAGTCAAAGCCCGGTCCAAGTTCTCCTTCGTATTCTCCCATTTCATGGCCGCGGGGTTAAACACTCCTACTCCCTCTCAAGATTCCAAATCGGATTATGAGTCTTTTGGGTATTATGAACGTCCATTTCTTTTCGAGGAATTTTATAGTGAATCTAAGCTTAGATAAGTGGGTTCAAGATTCGATAAAAAAATTACGAATGAAAGAAATATGTATTGTGACTCAATTGCAAGGAGTTAGGAGTGTATCAATTTTTGGAAGATAGAAACTTTTTACCTACGGTTGTCTAAAGTGTCATCGTTATATAAAAGTGTGGTTAGAATTTTATGCTCATCTTAGGGAGGATATTGATGATAGGAATACCCCTCGTTATGGAAAGATCTTTGTTAGGGGCAAAATATCTATGATTTTAATCCCTTGATCATCAACAAAACCCATTCGGCCTCCCTAATGTTGAAGATGAGAGTTTGAGTTGATCCTAATGCCTTAGCCACCTTTTAAGCGGAGGGAGAATACCACTTTGTTTGGACTCGCCCCGATCCATTTTAAACTGTACCCATCTTACTTCTTTGTTTAGTGTGCTTCACAAAATATGTATAACAAATTGGCTACCTACAAATTAATGAGAACACGGTGACATTTGAGCAAGCTCACTTTGTTATACAAACTAGGCAAGAAACAAAGAGTTAAACTTTGGGAGATTAGTATTTGCTCACCTTACTTGCATGGGCCGAAGAAAAGACCTCCTCCTTCATTTTTCCTTCCCTTATTTTTCAAATGTTCCTTTTGTACCAAAACCTTAAGCCTTGGAATGCGGATAATATCTCTAAAACGGCCTGTCTATTATGAGAATTAGCAAACACTTTCTTTGGAAGGTGATAGGCACGAGAGATTTGCCATGGGTTTGGTTTCGCCCCCAGATGCTCCTCCATCAGTACACCCTGCTACAGAGTCGCCCAAAGTGTTCGCCCCCGAATTTCGGCGGACGCCCTTGAGGTACTCCCTCTTTGCTCTGTTATGGTTGATACTTCCATGGTTCTTAATTTTTCAATAGTCAAGTGAAGCACATTGACTCGATGATAGGGGGTGGTTGGACATGCGTGCGATAAGCAATGATGAAAATGGTGGTCGTGATTTCTTCCAAATAAGGCATCGACCAGGCATGATGATGGAGTTTGGAGATGGGTGGACCTAGTGGTACACCAAAGGGAGGAGAGTGAAGGAGGTTAGGAAAATGCGGAAGGTTGAATGGTGGTTTATGAATGGTTCTTGATTTTGGTGGTTTGGTAACAAAAACAATTTATTTGTTTTTATTTGATTTGTAATGCTTAAACAATTTCAATTTCTTGTTTTGGCGGAATTTTCTTCAAACTTAGATGGATGGTTTTTGTTAAATGGTTGGATGGTTGTTTTAGATTTTAATAATTATTTTGGTTAGTTATTAATTTCGTATTAAGGGGAGATATTTGTGAAATTATGAGACTTCATTTGAAAACACAAGGTTGATGTTGCCGCTCGCTGTGAGTGTGATACTTGGATTGAAAAATATTTTCAAGCATTCGAAGATTGATGTTGCCTCTATTAAATCTCGTGGCATTTTTTGATTTGTTTTGTTAAGTTTGACTAAGCATTTTTGGAAAGATCATCACATTTGGTATTTTGTGAAAAATCGGTAACTAAGGGAGATTGTTAATGTTAGATCATGTGTTGTGAATGTTGTCCCAGTGTTACAAACTCGGTGTTGCGGCTGAGTGTTGCCACAAGTGTTGCCAGGAATTGGCAGCAAAATAATTCTTGTATTTTTCACAAATAAAAATGTGGATAATTAATGTTTATATAACAATATAAGTTAGTCACGCTTAAAATGAGGTGGAAAGATCAAGGCGAAGCGCCGGGCTGGACATTTCAGTCTGAGAAGAGAGGCTCGATGAAGAAATTTTAACAAATAAGACATGTGTTTATTTGTTTAATTAAACAAACCAAGCAAAATGATATTTTATTTCGATTTTGGAGGTAGAACAAGTAAGTACAATTTGAAATCCATTTAAAGCGGTGAGAGGTACAAGCAACGAGTTTTAAGCAAATAATTATTTTAGGTTCTACATATTGTTAAGGCTTAGAAAATGGACTTCGTTTGAAAACGAAACTCATGTTTTCCATAAAATGTGATCATTTGATGAAAGTAACCAAATTTTTTAAAACATTAGTGGAATCTTATTGTAAATGTGTTTGGTAAGCGCGGCGAATAAATATTCAATAAAGGCTGATCAAAATCAAGTGTATTTTTTTAAAACTCCTATGGACATCCTTAGTTACCCCACCCAAGAACTCGTTTTACGCATAATGACGAATTTTATGCAAATGTAAAATTTTTGATAAATTTTCCTTTACAAAAAAATTCGGCCTATATATTACAAAAATTTTTTCATATAAGGAACCTTATTACGCTGAACCTTGCCGCTAACTTAATTTTTTAATAGTAAAACCCCCTTGCCTAAGAGGCACATGTCTATTCTCAATACCTTTTATTTATAAATTTTATGAAATAATAAAAATTGATATTTAAATAATTAAAATTATTGGGGGGGAGAAGAAGTATAATTGATGGAAGCGCGATTCCCGAGCATTTAATTTTTGGCTCCCATTTAAAATGATACTTGAATATCGGTTCATTTCTATTGATTTGTAGAAATTTTCAAAATCAATTCTAGTAAAATACTTTTTTTATTTGGTTCCATGTTGTTGTTTAGTGATTTGCCTCGTTTTTTTTCTAAAATATACATGTTTCGTAAATTTAATCGTTAAATTGTGTAGTTTTTTAAAAAATGCACAACTTGGGTTTATTTTTAATAAAAATTTAGTATAAATAATTATTTTTAAATCATGTTTATTAATTTTAAGTTGCAACGGGAGACCTTTGGTCTTTGCCGTATATTTTACCAAAAAAAAATTGAAATAAATTCTTCTTTTTTATCAAATAGGTAATGTTAAAAAAATTAATGAAAATATTTTGCACTTTAATGAGAGAGTGCCACCCCCGTTATTTCCATCCATCGAAGCGCTTGATCTGATTTTTTTCGGGGTAGCCACCATCTCAAGAGGAGAAATCACATACACAAATCAATTGGTATCCCTTTTGAAATCAAGATAAGGTAGGAGATTGTTAAAGCAAGCAAAAAAGATATTATTTTTTTGACTAAAACCAAGCCTTGTGCAAAGTCGAGTTCAGGTATCTTTTCGATTTCAAAATCTACGAAATCTTAGTTACTATATTATTTAACAAACAATAATGCCCAGACGCTCACCTGAAGATTTCTTAAGTTCGTCGGAAAATGTTGTCTCCAGTCATGAGATCGATCGAGGATCGTGGAGATTGCACGAAAGAATCGAGGAGGCGGCGGAAAAATGGAGTAAATGCGTTTAAATGATTAGGAAATGACCTTATAGCAAAGAATCGCTTGATTATTTTAGAAGTGAGAACTTAGGGGAAATCAAGTCTCGTGGCATTAAATGAGTGCGAGGAGTGCAAGAGAATGCGGAAGATCTAAGTCTCCTACGAGAAATGACAAGGCTAAAATGGAGAAACAAACTCAAATTTTGGCGATCATTGAGTAGGCTCCCAATTTTCTGACCTATTAGTGCTAACATGGATCTTCATCAAGATCATCCAATTGAGTAAATTTCGCACAAATTCTTTATATGGACCTATAATCAACCAATTAAAATTAAATCCGAAAATACAAATGAAATAATAAAAGATACAAAAATAATTAACATCCCCATTTACATCAATTTATCACATGGCATTTTCATTTTTTGTTAAGTTTGACTAACTGTTTTGTAAAGATCATCACATTGGATTTTGTGAAGAAATCAGTAACCAAGGGGGAGATTGTTAATGTTAGATCATGTGTTGCCATGAATGTTGTCCCAAGTGTTGCAAACTAGTGTTGCCACAAGTGTTGCCATTTGGATTCGGCAACACTGAAATAGTTACTGTATTTTTCACAAATAAAAATGTGGAAATTAATGTTTAAATAACAGTAGTTAGTATGCTTAAAATGAGCTTGAATAGGTCCTCAAAAACTGCCCAGGCGTGATGTTCAAAGAAGAGGAGAAAATTAACAAATAAACATGTGTTTATTTGTTTAATTATTGACCAAGCAAAAAGAGATATTATCTAGCTATTCAGGGGGAGAACAAGTCAGAGTACAAGACATCTACAGCTGAGAGGTACAAGCAAAGAGAAGCAAGAGAAGACTAAGTCTCCTACATTTGAGGCGAGAAGTCTAAAATGGAGGAAACAAACTCCAAGGCTGTTGCTGATCATTTTGAGTAGGCTCCAAGTATGTGTGGCCTATAAATAGTGCAGTGGATCTTCATTGAAGATCATCCAATTCAGAAAATGCAAATCTGCACAAGAAATAGAATTCTGCTCTCAAGTGTTTCCATTCAGTGTTGGCAACACTCAGTCCGACACTCGAGAATTTTATATAGATTTTTATATTTTTGTGAGGTTTTGAGTGTTCATTTTCAGAGAGAGTTCTTTATATGTTGTTCCTTATGTTAATGATTGTTTATCATTAAGGAACTTCTTCGACCTTGTATTGAATTCATATTATTAATAGAAAGGTCTTGCCCTCCTGGCACCCATCAAGTTATATATTTATATAACTTGATAAAAATTATATTCTTGTGTATTGTTTTAATTCTTTCGCTGTAAATTAGATTTATTTCTATTTATTTGTGTTTTTCTAGAATTGATGTGCGTTGTTGTTAGTGTTGCCAATACTAAGGACAACACTTGTGAGTTTCGCCTCACTTGTTCTAAGTCATAGACAATTTCAGAAAATAATTATCAATATTGAAGTAAATATTTTTTTTTACCCTTTAAATTTTAAAATTGCATTTAACCATTTAAAATATTCATATAAAATTAATTCAATTTGGTTATTATGCAAGTCACATGTAATTTAACTGATTTTTTTAATAAATTTCGTCAAAAAGCCGTTAAATGAGCAAAAAATGTCACGTTAGGCCCTAAATAGCCAAAATTAAAAAGTTGTACCAAATAGGTACTTGTCCGTAAGCTTATACCCTATTTTATAATTTGCCCTTAAAAATTGTCCCAAAGTTTTTGCTTCTATGTAAGCAATAATTGTAATAAATGTATTGTTAATTTAATAAGTCAAAATTTTACA
>JAFEMH010004095.1:0-227395 GCA_022495995.1 Adenophora triphylla var. japonica | reverse complement strand
AGTAAACCTTCCCTCAAACTGACTATCTCGAGGAGATCTACACAATGATCTCATATCCACGGTGTCGAAATACCTTGAGAGCACATAAGAAGTCCTTTGAGAAAAGCTATAGCCTATCCACCTCTGATCAAGAAAACCACAAAAGAAAGTTGAATGCTTCAAGCGTTGCAAACTTGGACATTACTCATCGGTGCCACTGAACCCGAGAAGCCTAGGGAAAGCAGGACGGCTAAGAAAGTTCTCATACTCCCGAGAGATTATTCACGGTTCAAGGTGTAAGCTGCTATAAGCTGCACAAAGAAGAAAGAAATGAAAAGAACAAGAACAAGTATTGATTGCGCGGCTGTCTAAGTTTAGTGATGAGGGTATGACTATAGTGACTACGAAAGTGAAGGAGAAGAAGCAATGATATGCTTGATGGGTGGAGATGATGAAGACTCGGACAATGAAGAAGATCTTGAAGCCTTAGATTTATTCTTTGAAGAACTAAAGCAGGTACCCTCAATTTAACACTTTAAATAATGAAGAATTTAAGCAATTAATTAGTATACTTTTAGTGAATAAAAAGACACCAAAGCGGCTTTGCTTCATTGCTCACGATAATCTATCACAAAGTAAAACCATTGAAAGCCTTGAAAGAATAACCCAGACCGAAAGTTCAAAACCTTATGCTTGAAAAAGCGATGAAGAGGCGGACAATTTGTGCCAATTCTAAACTTAAAACCAACATCAATCTTGAAAAGGAAAATGAATCCTTCAGGAAAAGAAGTTTTGAAACACAGGAACAGCTCTGGAGAAGCCTTGACCCACTTTGCTTCTGGCAAAGACACCCGGGGTGACAAATCGGGAATTGGAGCTAACAATCCTACTATGTACACATATACCCCTCTTCTTGATGAAAGGGCCATTGTGAAGAGTGGTTCTTGAAAGCATGAACTATGTCAAAGCCCAAAGAAAATGTTTTATCCCTATCCAAACCAAGGAAGATCTCCACGAAAAAGGGAAAAATGGATGAAGCTAGCTCCGGCCACAGCTGATGTATCCAACTCCGAGATAGCCGTCCGCATTGTCCTGCTTGATAAAACTTCATTATAGCCATCTTAAAAAAGCAGTCAAAAGGAAAAGGGGAAAACAAGCGAAGCAAAGGTAAATACATATGGCGAAAAAGAAAAGAGAATCAAGGAGGCTTGTGAAAATGAAGGAGAACCAACCCAAGACGATGGTGGACGGCGAGAGGTCTCCTGGAAGCAGCCAAGACATGGTGAATGACGGCGAGAGGTTTCCTAGACGGCCAAGATATGGTGGACGAGAGGTCTCTCAAGACGGCAAAGATTCTATGATCATCGCTCATATGCCAAACCTCAAAGACCTAAGCGGCCATTCTCAAATGGAAGAAACCATGCCCAACCACCCAGTACCTCTCCTAGATCATCTCATAATTCCCCAAGCCATTCTCGGTTTCATAACCAAAACCAATTCTTTTCTCCCAACCAATTTCTTAATCAAACCCGACCTATTGCTCCTACTCCTATATCTGCAAATCATGGGATATTATAATGCCCTAAACCGATTACTTTGGAAAGAGAGCAATGAACAAAGCTAGGGTACCAAAGAAATTCTAATCCTTTGGACCCCGAAAAGAATAAAGGGTACCATAAATGTATTTTTCTGTTTTGTAGGAACCTAGGAAAGGAATATGGTACTTGGGCCGGTGGATGCGGCGGGCACATGACTTACAACAAGGAGTGGCTACAACAATATGTCCCTAAAAATGGTCCAAATGTAACTTTTGGTGACAATTCTCAAGCCAAAGTTAAAAGGATCGAAACCTTGTTACTAAAGATATTATTTTCACTAATGTATCTTATGTAGAGGGTCTCGAAGCACAATTTGATTAGCCTTAGTCAGATTTGTGATAAGGGATATCATGTTGTTTGTTCCAAAAACCCTTTGCCTTTGTCAAGGATGTCAACAACAAATCAATCCTGTTGGAATAAGAAAAGGCAACCTCTCTTGTCTAAACCTAGAAATTGTGGATTCCTCGGATGCCCATTGCCTACTCTCCTTCAATCAATCGACATGTCTTGGCTATGGCACAAAAGATTAGCTCACTTAAACCCTGAAAAGTATCTCAAAACTATCCAACTCAAACCTAGTAAAAGGCCTACCCAAAATACCCTTCAAAAAGGACAAGTTGTGCAAAGCTTGTCGATGTGGAAAACAAAAGAAAACCTCCTTCCTTTGCCAAAACCAGATTAGATACCTCAAAACCACTTCAACTTCTCCCACATGGACCTTTTTGGACCCATCGAACTAGATCTCTTGGTGGAAAGAGATACTCTCTTGTTGTAGTTGATGACTACACTAGATTCACTTGGATCATACTTCTTGAATCTAAAAGAGATACATTGGAACAACTTGTCAAAGCATTCAATAAAATTCAAAACCAAAAGGGTTTATCCATCATCAAAATCGGAATCGGATCATGGTAAAGAATTTGAGAACATGCTTTGGTGTTGAAGAATCTTGTGATCAAAGGGATTGAGCACAATTTCTGCTCCTAGAACTCCTCGGCAAAATGGGGTTCTTTGAAAGAAAGAATAGAACAATTTGTGAGGCGGCAAGGTCTATCTTTGTCGAGCACAACCTTCTAAATATTTTTGGGGTGAAGCGATCCTGCTTCTTTCATCTATGTTCGGAAACAAAGACCCTTATCAACAAATTTCACTCCAAGACTCCTATGAACTTTGGAATGGAAGAACACCAACCATTTCTTACTTCCATGGCTTTGGAAGTAGATGCTTCATACACAACAATGGGAAAAACAATCTTGACAAATTTGATTCAAAAAGTGATGAAGGAATTTTTTCCTTGGATACTCCAACACTAGCAAAGCCTATAGGGTTTACAACAAAAGAAGACTTGTTGTAGAGGAATCAATTCATGTAGACTTTGATGAAAATAATGACCCAAAGTCACCTTTGAGCTATGTGATTTTGATGAAGGCGTGGGAAATTCGGATAACCTACGAAGTGTCTCCTGTGCATGATCCCTCATGTCTCATTCTGAAGAAGATTCACCTTCCCTTCACTATATAGTGCCCAAAGACACTAATAAACAACCTACTTTGTTTGACGGCCAAGAATCCCTTCTCGAGCGGCAAAGGTGAATCGACGGCCAAGGTGCACCTCATAACCTACCTTCATCCAGTCATCAAAATTCCTTGAAAAAGATTCTATCCAACTTTGATAACAACTCCTCTCATTCAATTCCTCAACTGAAACCATTACCCACATCATTCCTCCAAACAAAAGCATCTATATTGACCTACCTATACACAAAATGGACATTCCACTTGACATGCACATTCTTGACTCTCTAATGAGTGCCTTCATCTCTCAAATTGAACCCAAAAAGATAAATGAAGCCCTTTAAGACCCAGATTGGATAGAAGCAATGGAGGAAGAATTGGAGCAATTTGAAAGAAATAAAGTTTGGAAGCTTGTTCCTAAGCGAAAGAACCAAAGCTGTCATTGGAATAAGATGGGTTTTTAGGAATAAGATGAATGAAGAAGGAGTTGTAGTAAGAAACAAAGCTAGGCTGGTTGCTCGAGGATACGAGACAAGAAGAGTGGTATTGACTATGATGAGACTTTTGCACCGGTTGCAAGACTTGAAGCTATAAGGTTATTTCTTGCCTATGCTTCATTCAAGAAGATGAAAGTGTTTCGAGATGGATGTCAAGAGTGCATTTACGAATGGAGTCCTAAATGAAAAGGTGTTTGTATCTCAACCTCTGGATTTGAGCATCCCAAATTTCACGATCATGTATACAAATTGGACAAAGCATTATATGGGCTTAAGCGAGGCACCAAGAGCTTGGTATGATACCCTATCTAAATATCTCCTTGGCAAAGGATTTACCAAGGGCCATATTGATAACACTTTGTTTATCAAGAAATATGGAGATGATCAGTTGCTCATACAAGTCTATGTTGATGACATCATCTTTGGCTCATCAAATGAGGACTTGTGTACTGAATTTGGGGATATTATGAAGAATCAGTTTGAAATGAGCATGATTGGTGAGCTCACTTTCTTCTTAGGGCTTCAAGTCAAGCAAATGAAGGAAGGAATATTGATTAACCAAGCTAAATACACAAGGGATATGATCAAGAAGTTTGACATGCAAACTGCTTCCCCTGCCAATACTCCCTTGTCAACCGCAACCAAACTTCATGCTGATCCAGATGGTCAAAGTGTAAATCCAACACTTTACAGAAGTTACATTGGATCTCTTCTTTATGTGACGACTTCAAGACGACATTATGTTCGGTGTACGTCTACGTGCAAGATTTCAAGCAAACCCCAAGGAATCTGTCATCTCTCTGTCAAGAGAATTTTGAGATATCTCAAAGGAACCCCGATTATGGTTTGTGGTATCCTCTTGAATCCCCATTTTCTCTAATTGGATTCATCGACTCGACTATCTTGGATGTAATCTAGATAGAAAATCCACATGTGTTGGATGCCAATTTATTGGATCTAGAATTATTTCATGGTCAAGCAAAAAGCAAACCTCAGTAGCCACCTCAACAGCTGAAGCTGAGTATATTGCTGCTGGCTTGTGTTGTTCACAAATACTTTACCTCAAAAGTCAACCGCAAGACTTTGGAATTGAATTGTCTAACATTCCCATCTTTTGTGACAACTCAAGTACAATTGCCATGACGAGAAAATCTGTCCAACACTCAAAAACAAAGCATATTGAGGTCGAGACATCACTTCATCGAGATCATGTTGAAAAAGGGAATATCAATCTTGCTAAAGTTTGTGCTTGAGGATAATGTCTACGATATTCTAACAAAGGCTATGGATGAGAAAAAGATTTGAGATGTTAAGAGCAATGCTAGGCATGATCAACTTACCAAAATAAAGACTCTTATTCATTAAAGATAAAACCCTATCTTATTGCTTTGTCAACATGACATGGTATCGACGGCTAACCCCTTCCACCAAACCAAAAGCCTCTTAAACATCAAAACCAAAAGTCATTCCTACCTTACAATCAAACTTCAAACACAAAGATCATAAAAACAAACATAAATCCATATTACCAAAAGCTTCACTACCCTCCTTCTCATCACAGAAGGCCTTTCTGAAAAGCTTTGACCTAAGGGCCCGTCGATCCTGTTTATCCCATAGCTAATCTTGGAAGTAATCATCCCCATATCCTTTATCACTATAGATAATGTCTGGAGCTTGATATGCATTCTCTTTAATGTCTCCATATCTCTCTAGACATACAGGGTGCCTCTCCATAAAAGGATCAATGGCTGTGGTTGAGAACTGCATAGAAGGACACACCCTCCTTGGCCACCTTTCTTCAACTGCATTATAAGGAGGATACTCACTGAGTGGTGAGAGAAAGTTTGAAGGTACTGAAGAATTTGTACTTGCTGTACAATGATGATTGCTTGATCGGGCCCGAGGACCTTCATCTTCATCACCATTCGAGCATTTGGACTCAAACACTTGAGAAATTGAGAAAACAACTTCATATAAACCTTGGGAAGGAGAACTTTGCACTCTGCAAAGTTATCTCAGTTCCCTCAAGAAGCTGTTTGGCTAAGAAGTTAGGGAATCCCTGGTGACAGTTGTGTATTCCTTGACGGCTATGAAATCGGGTTGACCAATTTTTGTGTCAACCTTAATCCTTTAATTACTATCAAGCTTCACTAGCTCACCCAAGAGTATAAACCCTCTCTACACCATCCTTAACTTGCTTACTTGATTCTCCTTCCCTCTCTCCTTTCTTGACGGCTTAACCTTAGGCACATCGGATCATTATGCCCCTCCTCAACTATCTTAGCTTTACCCTTGTTCTTAGCCTATCTCCCTCAACCTATTTTCTCTCGCTTCCAAAAAGTGCTAGTCTCCCCTCCTCCCAAAATTTCCTTCTTATCTCTCTCTCTCTCTCAACTCCTCTTCCTTATGTGGATCATCATTGAGCATTTGATCCACTTCATGTTCCAAACCGGTATCGGTTTGGAGCCTATATGAATTGAAACTCTCTCTCAAACCTTGCTCTCTCTTGTTTCATCTACCCTTGGACTTTGAAAAACAAGTCTCTTTCTTTATCTTAGCCATTTTGCTAGGGTGAACTTTGAAACAAGAATCTTCCCATTGGCTATGAATGAAATGAATTTGGTAAATTTCTTCATACGAACCATTTCCTATTGAAAGGCCCTTGCTTGATATGCGGATGATCGAGCAGACTATGGTATTGGCTTAGGCTGTCGAGATGATAATTGAATAGTGCGGCGGAATAAGAGAGATTTGAAATAATGGTAGGACAACAAACACAATGAGATAATGCAAGTGTGTGAATGTGATTGCAAAAATGTAATAACACGAGAGAATTTAAAGTGGTTCGAGTTCACTCCTCCTACATCCACCCCCCTTTGTCAAACTTGACAAGTGAAATCAATTTTATTATAATCTTTAATCAACAAAAATTACAAATGATTGATTCGGGCAAGTTCCTTGAACTTCCTCTTCCTAATTAGTACGATCAACTAGGGATACACTTAAAGTACGAGTCTTAAGTGCTTTTACAACTTGAAGTACGAGTCTCAAGATTTTACAAAATAACTAATACACTCAAAGTACGAGTCTTGAGTGATTACAAACTTATTCTACACCTAAAGTACGAGTCTTAGGTTTTTGGGGTTTGTGAATTAACACACCGGGGTTGTTTTTGTTGGTGAAGAGGTTTAGGGGTGAAGGTTTTGGTTTGGAACGGGGTTTTAAAGGTGAGGATTGGTGTGTGTGTGTGTGGATTACGGGGAGGTGTGTGTGGGTGTTTGGAAAGGGTTTTTGGTTGGGAAAATGAGTATTTTTCGGTGAGTTTGTTAGAGGAAGAACTCCTCTATTTATACCACTTTAATGTAGCCATTGAAATATGGTATTGCGGCTACATTAATGAGCTTTGATCGGTCTTTGTCCCACTTGTCCACATGCAGGTCTTCATGAGTGCCCGAGCTTGATGAGCTTGAGCGAGAGCTTCTAGAAGGTCTTCGGTGGTCTTCATTGGTCTTCATTGATGGACTTGATAGGCTGTGAAGATGCAGGAACTAACTTGGTTGAGTTTGTGGTAACATGGTGTGAGGCGGGGAGATGGTGTCGAGGGCTGAAGTCATAGTTGTCGAGATCATGGCAATGCTTAGCTATCGAGAGGATCTCTAATAAGGACCGAGATGCACTTGATGATCTTGATGACTTAGAAAGTGACTATGATTCATGTTTTTGATTGATTGAAACATTGTATAAGGGAGAATCATAGGCATCGAGACACATAGCTATCGAAAGAGAAGAATTATGACGAGATAACATCTTTTTGATATAAACCACTGTTCTATATATATATTCCTTTATCAAAACTAACTAACTAAGACATTGATCAAAGTTAGGTCCTAACAATTTCCCCCTTTTTGGTAAAGGAAGATTTATTTAGAACATGTTTTCCACAGATTGATAAGAGAAATAATAAAAAGAAGTAATCCAAGGAATCATATCGAGGCGAGAGGTAATCAAAATGAGATTGAAGACTTGGAATTAATCTCGGGATGAGAAGAGTTCACAAAATCTTGTCATACAAAAGCGAGACAAACAAAACATATTGTCTTTAACAAAAAAATGTTCCATAACAAATACAATTATTCATCGACCGATTGATCATAGAATTCATCTCTTTCTTGCACTGGTGATAGAATCTGATTTCTTTCATCCTCTAGCTCTCTTCTCATTTCGAGGCTCAACTCTTACGTAGAAAAACTCATTGTTCCATTCCCGGGACATCCTTTCATCATACTTGAAGTATTTGTCTTCCTTTGACTTCGAGTTGAGACCTTCTAAGGGGCATTTGATCATTTCGATTCTCATTGTGCCCCACAAATGTTTCTTCTTGTTCCTGGTTTTCTTGTTCTTCAAGGGCACACTGGATTGATACGGTTGTGAGGCGGGCGATACTTGAGCATTAGTGAAGGAATGAGTGAATTGCTTGAGGAGGGTTGGAAAGCTGTAGGGGATGGAAATATTGTTGGAGAGTCTTGATCGGGGCTTGAGGGAGCATCATTATCACTATCATTATCATAGGCTGTCGAGTCGAGGACGGATCAATAACGGTTCTGGCTCTGCTTTGGCGACGGCAATGGAAGATCTGAATTCTTTGATCTCGGGAATAGAGACCAAGTTTTTGAAATGAGAGTTTTCATTGGGTGAGGTGAAGTTAATAGGATCTACAGTGATGAAGGGTGAAAGGTATGGCTCAATTCTGGATTAAGAGTTGGAGAAAAAGATGTTGACGGTTTTGCTTAATAAAAGCATAATGGCACACTTTTGTTCAAACGGTGAAAGGAAAAGTGTTTTTGCAAGGTCAATGCACGGGGTGAAGACTAAACCTTTTGGCATATACAAGCATGAATTGAGTGATGGAGAGATGAGTTGGCTGAAAAGAACTTCCCAATCAAGTAGAGTATTGGGAGTGATGAACTTTGGGAAGGATGGGATTTGATGAACAAAGTTGGAGGTGGAGGAGGATCTTGACAGTTGCCATTTTTCATAGGCAAAAGAAAACTAACCTGCAAGGTTTCTTGCTACAACAATCAAACCATTTCTTGACGGTTCCCGAATTTTGGATAGGTGAAGGGATTTGCTATTTACGGGATGTGAGTTACATGGGGTAACCTTGTCCCTTGCTTTGCTTTGATGGAAGACATAGAGAAATCAATTCCACAGCTAAGCATCCAAGGTTCCCTTTTGGGAAGGAAGGATTGATTTGGATTTGGAGGAATAGAATGACTTGGAGAAGCTGTGAGGAGCGGTTAGGAATGGGATCAGCATCGGATATGTCTTGACCTTGTCCGGCCGGTATTGGACTTTGTGGAGAGGCTTCAAAAGGTTCATTTTCAGGAATTGGAGAAGGTGGCTTGGAAGGTGCGAGAGGATTGGGTTGAAGCAGGTTGGGATTGACTCGAGAGGTTTGGCCAAGACTTTGATTAAGAGAGCTGGAAGTGAATTGAGATTTAAGGAGATTCAAGGCTGCCCTTACTTCACTTTTGGCCAATCTTTTCTCAAGGATAGCTATCATAGCTTCCTCATTTTCTTTAGTTCCATCAAGCACAAGGCCTTTGCAAGCATTCACAATTGAGTCTCCTTTTGAGACAAGAATGGGATTAATCTCAACTCCAACCTTCTTGAGATTTTGAATGACCTTAGAAGTATTATCAAGATTCCCCCTTTCAATTTCAACGGTTGGGGCGGGATCATTTTACGGGTTCGGTCTCGGGAATGGAAGGGAAGGTATGGCTATCTACATTCATTTTGTCACCTTGGGGTTTCTAGATGACTCACTGGTCCACTTCTTTTACGCATTAACCTAAGTGCGAGTTCATCTAGGGCCACTACTGATTCTTCCTCACTTAGAAAGTCCTTAAGATACAAAAGAACTGACCTTTTCGGTGTCGGGGTTTCCATCCAACTCAATAGCCTCAATTGCTCTCGGGATTTTAGCTAAGCTGTTGAGGTTGGGTAGAGGGGATATTCTCATCAATGTTCCCCCTTAAAGGTTGCTTATCTAATGGTTCTTTGAGATTGAGGATAGCTTCAATGGTGGTGATGACTGAGTGGGTGTGGATTTTGGGGAAATGGAAGGGGTAGATATTTTGGTTTTCTTTGATTTGGGGGCTTTCTTTTCAAGTTTTCTTTTCTTTGGTAATGATTTAGAAGGAATGGTTAAGGAAGATTGTACCTTTGATGCGGTAGGTTTGTCATTGGAGGGGATAGGCTGTCTGAGGTTGCTTTCCTTTGTGAAGGGTTTTGGATAGGGCAAGAGGCTGCTGAAGCTCTTGAGGATCTATGTTAGCATCACCGGCATCATCTTGATCCATAGTGTCAACCTCATGGCTATCAACATCACCTCTTTCTTCAACATTCTTAGCATGGCTGTCGAGAGATGGTTCCTTCACCGTCGGCTATCAGATCATCCTTGCTTTTGCTCTTTTTGCTAGGAGATACCACGGTCCTTTTCGGCCTCAGTTTTCTTGACATTGGTCTTTACTCCTCTTTTCATTCTCCTACTAGTAGCCAAAGCTATCAAATCTTTCCAATGATTAAGCTTTATTCTTGTTTCTTGAAGCATCTTTTCTTGGGCTTCTTTGAAACTTTCAAGGCTCATATCTCCGGCCTTCATAACAATTCCTTTCTTTTGTTTCAATGAAAAGGTTCTTTTCATTGAAACATCTTGTTTCGACTGACTTCACTGTCTTCGACCATTTCTTGGATAGAGCAGGTTTGAGCTTTGGAATTAGAACCTCAAGAATTCCACTCATGAATGCGAAGTTGTTCATCCTTCCACCTTGCTTCTTGAATTTGAGAGTAGAGGATGAGGCTGCAAGTTGGAAATTATGGAGAAGGACAATGCACCAATTTGTATCCTTGGTCATTAGGGTCGAGCATCGCTTCCACTCATTTGATCCCATTTGGTCAAATGAGGATTGTTTGCCATCAATGGCTTTGTTGACCACATCCATCAGTGTTGACTTGAAGATATCATCTTTGTTCTTCACCATAGCTTTGTCTTGAACAGCTTTGAAGTCAGTGATTTTAACCCCAAGAAATTTTTCATAAACTGTCTTTAATCTTTCTGATCCTCTATCCCATATATTTTTCACAGCATCTTCTTTATTTGGAATTCCATAGACATCACTAACCATATCTTGAGTGATAGTTATCTCTACATTTTCTATGGTGGCAGTTATTGAATTATCTTCATTGTTTCTTCTTCCTACCAAATAAATTTCTCTGCAGAGTTCTTCATAAATTGGGGGTTTAGCTCCCATAAAATCAAGTAATTCATTTACCTCAAGCAGTTCTTTGATGAGGATTCCAACTTCAGAGTCATAAAAGTTGGGATTGATGAAGTAACCATGAGCATCTGGGTACATTGCTTTTGGGTCTGCCATTGATGCTTTGAAAAAGAATTAGGGTTGGAGAAATACGATGGTAGATTGGAGAGGGAAAGAGAAGAAATTTAAACTGAGGGTTAAGGAAAAAGGAATTTTGGTGATTGCGAAAGAGAGAGAGAGATAAATGATGAGTGGAACGTGGTTTTTAATGAGCATTGGGGGTTACAAAGTTAAGTAACTGTTCATATGAACGGTGGTTTTTTTTTTTTTTACCCTTCCCCATGTTGAGACATTAATTCCCACAAAACACAAGAAGAACATTCTCTTTTTCAAGGAGATTTGCAGTGAAAGAGGCGGCAAAGGAAGTGACAATTGTGAGCAATTAACACGATCAAATCACTTAAAGTTTGCTTTAACCTAGCTGTTGAAAGAAATCTCTGACAGTTAAGCTAGTTTGAATGATGATTGCTGTCTGAGATAGCTAGGTGAAAATTTGCCTATAAAACAATGAAAACTTCAGAGGAAAATTATTCAGATTGATTTACAAACAAAAATGGGAAGATTTTCTTCAAAGTTTAATCCAAAGGTTATGGCTCAAACAGCTAAACAATTGGTCTTTGGGAAAAATGGTGAGGATGATTTGATGAGTGATGAGATGGAGATAGATAGAGAGACTTTCAACATTGTTGAAAGTTCAGAGAGAGTGAATGATAAGGGTAAGAAAAAGAGAGTGAGGGTTGATGAAGACATAGAAATGAAGGAGGTAGCTGTCAGGGAAAAGATTGACAGTAAGGAGGGAGAAGGAATAAGACTTTTTGGGAAGACAATCAAAGTTGATCAAGGAGAGTCAAGTAAGGGAAGGAGTAAGGTAGAAAGGGTATACACATTGGGGGAGTTGGTAAAGCAGGACAGAGCTCAGACAGCTAAGGAGAGAAGCTTAGCTGTCAGGAAGAAGGTTGAGCAAGATAAGCTTTATACACCTGTGAGCAGGGATTCTCTTTCTCCAGGAGTTGGTTTGTTGGAAGGTAGAGGAGATAACTTTGCAGGAGTGCATATATCTCCTTCTTCAACCATCTCATACCTGTTCAACCAGGTTGTAGGTTGCTTCAGCCCTGCAAGAGTACCTACTGTGGAGAGAGTGGAGTCAAGTGTTGGTCAACCATTTGCAATCACAGGGAATGGTTCTTTTTCAGGAGAATTTAGCTTTGTTACTCCAATGGAGGGATTGCTTCAGCCATATGATCCAGTTGAAGAGTGGTGGCCTAGAAGGGCAAGTCCTTCTCTCCAATATTCAGTCACTTCCATTGATCCTTTCTTGGAGAGGCACCCAGTGTGGTTGCAGAGGTACCAACAAACCTTGCAATCAACTCAGGAGGCTAGAAATGAAGGAATGAGTGCTGGTGGAGGGTGCAGGAGACTGTGACATTTCCAAAGAATGTCTCGACGGCGAGGAGAAGGTTTGAAGAGAAAAAAAAAAGTGGATCTGAGGATTGTTTGGTTTGGAAGAAGTTTTTGTTGGGTAAGTTGAGATGAGAGAGAAGAATTTTGATGGTTTTTTTTTTTATTTTTGTATGTTTTTGTTGTAAGTTTTTGTTGTTTTTGGTTTTCAAGGCTTTTTGGATTGATAGCTGTCAGTGGATGGCTTGTTAGGAATGTGTATGAGGTAATAGCTATCAGGCAACATTGTGATAGCATTACTCTGTTTGTAATCCTCTTTTGTTTAAGAAGAACACCCCTTTTATTTTGGCATATTAATCATCCCAAGCATGGCTCTTAATAGTTCAAATCTTTTTTCATCCATGGCTTTTGTGAGAATATCAGAGACATTGTTCTCAGTGCAAACTTTTGCAAGGTTGATATTCCCTTTTTCAACATGATCTCGATGAAATGATGCACGACTTCAATGTGCTTGGTTTTTGAATGTTGGACAGGATTTTCTGTCATAGCAATGGTACTTGAGTTGTCACAGAAGATGGGAATGTTTGATAATTCAATTCCAAAGTCTTGAAGTTGACTTTTAAGGTAGAGAATTTGTGAACAACACAAGCCTGCAAAGAATGTACTCGGCCTCGGCAGTTGAGGTTGCAACCGAGGTTTGCTTTTTGCTTGACCATGAGATAATCCTTGATCCAACAAACCGGCATCCACCACTAGTGGATTTTCTGTCTAGATTGCACCTGCATAGTCGAGTCGGTGAATCCAACTAGGGAGAATGGGGATTCGGTGGGATACCACAAGCCAAAAATCGTGGGTTCCTTTGATATATCTCAAAATTCTCTTGACAAATTTGAGAGATGAGATTCTTTGGGATTAGCTTGAAACCTAGCACATAGACATACACTAAACATAATGTCTGGTCTTGAAGCCGTCGAGATATAGGAGAGATCCTATGTAGCTTCGTAAAGTGTTGGATTTACACTATGACCATCTTGATCAGCATGAAGTTTGGTTGTGGTTGACAAGGGAGTTTTAGCAGGGGATGCGGTTGCATGTCAAACTTTTTGATCATATCCCTTGAGTATTTTTCTTGGTTGATGAAGATTCCTTCCTTCATTTGCTTGACTTGAAGGCCTAAGAAGAAGGTGAGCTAACCAATCATGCTCATTTCAAAGCGATTCTTCATGATATCTCCAAATTCAGGCACCTGAAGTTCTCATTTGATGAGCCAAAGATTATGTCATCAACATAGACTTGGATGAGCAACTGATCATCTCCATATTTTTTGATAAACAAGGTGTTATCAATATGTCCTTTGGTGAATCCTTTTCCAAGAAGATATCTAGATAGGGTGTCATACCAAGCTCTAGGTGCTTGTTTAAGCCCATACAATGCTTTGTTCAGTTTGAATACATGATCAGGGAATTTTGGATGCTCAAAACCAGGGGGTTGAGATACAAACACTTTTTCATTTAAAACTCCATTTAGAAATGCACTCTTGACATCCATCTGAAAAACTTTCATCTTCTTGAATGAAGCATAGGCAAGAAACAGCCTTATAGCTTCAAGTCTTGCAACAGGTGCAAAGGTCTCATCATAGTCAATGCCTTCTTCTTGTCTATACCCTTGAGCAACCAGTCTGGCCTTGTTTCTAATTACAACACCTTCTTCATTCATCTTGTTTCTAAAAACCCATATTGTTCCAATAACAGATTGATTTCTTGGTTTAGGAACAAGTTGCCATACTTTGTTTCTTTCAAACTGCTCTAGTTCTTCTTCCATGGCTTCAATCCAGTCAGCATCTTGGAGTGCTTCATTTATCTTCTTTGGTTCCACTTGGGATATGAATGCACTCATGAGAAAAGGAATGTTGTCTGGGACTGGGGTTTTATCAATTTGAAGGCTGATGTAAAGATCTTTATTGGGTGGAATGATATGGGTAATAGTGGTTTCATTATTGGTTTTGGGAGGAGAAAGAGGATTATTGGATGAAGATGGAAGGAGGTCAGAAGATGGATTAGATGAGGAATTGGGATGGCTGTCAGCTAAGGGTTGGGCCAAGGGTTGGCTGTCAGCTAAGGGAGGATTTTGAGGAAGATCAGTCAAGGGATGACTATTTATTTGAATATTTTCTTCCTCATCCATTGGATTGAAGCTGGGAGAGATTGCTGTTGACTTTGTTGGCTTGATTGGTTGTTGATGAGAGTGGGATGGTTGATGGCCGTACATGCATAGGATGGCTGTCAGATGAATTTCTTGGAACCATGTATGGAAGGTTTGATGAATCTTGTTCATGACTGAGAATAGTTGAATCAAGAATGGGGGATGATTCAGGGAGATTATCTAGATTTCCCAAACCTTCATCAAAATCACATAATTCAGTTATACTTTGATCATTGTTTTCATCAAAGTCAACATGAATAGATTCTTCCACAACAAGTCTTCTTTTGTTGTACACTCTATAAGCTTTGCTTGTGTTAGAGTATCCAAGAAAAATTCCTTCATCACTTTTGGAGTCAAATTTGTCCAAATTGTTCTTGCCATTGTTGTGAATGAAGCATCTACTTCCAATGCTGTGAAAGTAGGAAATGGTAGGGACTTTGTTGTTCCATAATTCATATGGAGTCTTCTTGTGAAATTTGTTGATCAGGGTTTTGTTTTGAACATACACAACAGTAGTAACAGCTTCACCCCAAAAATATTTTGGGAGATTATGTTCTGACAGCATTGTTCTTGCCTCACAGATTGTTCTGTTCTTCCTTTCTCGCAACACCATTTTGCTGTGGAGTTCTTGGGGCTGAAAAATTGTGATCTATGCCTTTTGAATCACAATATTCTTCCACTCCAGTGTTCTCAAATTCCTTCCCATGGTCAGATCTGATCTTGATGATGGATGTCCCTTTTTGATTTTGAATTTTATTGAATAGCTTTATCAGACAGCTAAGGGTGTCACTTTTGGATTCAAGAAGAATGATCCAAGTGAATCTTGTGAAATCATCAACAACAACTAGGGAGTATCTTTTTCCTCCTAAAGATCTAGTTCTTATGGGTCCAAAAAGATCCATATGAAGCAGTTCAATAGGTCTTGAGGTGTCCAACTTGGTCTTGGGTTTGAATGAAGATTTCTTTTGCTTCCCACATTGGCATGCTTTGCAAAGTTTATCCTTTTTGAATGGGATCTTTGGTAGACCTCTGACAAGATTAGAATTTGCAAGCATGGAAATGGTTTTGTGATTGAGGTGAGCCAATCTCTTGTGCCATAGCCATGACATATCAGATTGATTGAAAGACAGAAGGCAGTGAGCATTTGAAGTTTCCACAATCTCTAAGTTTAAGCAATAGAGATTCCCTTTTCTTGATCCAGTTAGGATGACTTTATTGTTTTTATCTTTAACAGTGCATTTGTCTTTAGTACAAACAACATGATATCCCTTGTCACAGATTTGACTAATGCTGATCAAATTGTGTTTGAGACCCTCTACATAGGATACATTTGTAAAAATGATATCTTTTGTAACAAGATTTCCTGATCCTTTGACCTTAGCTTGGGAATTGTCACCAAAGGTTACATTTGGACCATTTTTAGGGGAATATTGTTGCAACCAGTCTTTATTGAAGGTCATGTGTCTACTACAACCACTATCTAAATACCAGATACCTTTCCTGGATACCTGCAAAACAAAAAATAAGATTTATGGTACCCTTTTTATTCTTTTGGGTCCAAAGGATTAGTTTTTCTTTGGAGCCCTAGCATTGTTCATTGATCCCTTATTGAAGAACTGGTTTAAGGTATGGTAATATGACATGATTTGCATCATGTAAGGTGTAAGGACAGTGGATTGGGAAGGATTGAAGTAGTGGTTTGGGTTGCTGTATTGGGGTTGAAACTGAAAATTATTTGAATGGGATGACCTTGGAGAGTCATTTTGATGAGCATGGCTTCTTCCATTTGAATATTGCCATTGAGGTTTTTGTTTTTTGGTGTATTTATGCTTGTTGTAGAATCTTTGTTGCCTTGGGGTTCTTTGTTGTTTGGAGGAATTTGGCTGTCTGTCATGCCTTGGCTGTCTGTCAAGCCTTGTCTGTCTGTCAACCCTTTGCTGTCTGACAGGGCTTGACTGACTAGCACCTTTTTGCAGTGTGCCTTGACTTCTTCCTTTATATTGGCCCCTTTTTGAACCCAAATAAACTTGCTTCCTTGAATTTTATTTGGTCCTTCCTTTGATTGACTAGGGCCACCCAAGATTTCCTTTTCTTTTCCTTTGGTTTGAATGGGATAGGTTTGAGTTTGCTAGCTGCCAGAGCTTAGGTTTTCTAGAACCATTTTTTCAATGGCCCTTTCACCAGTGGGAGGAGTGTACACCTTTTGTGTAGGATCATCAGCACCAATCCCTGTTTTGTCACTGGGACGCCTTTGGGTGTAGGTGAAAAGAGATAATGCTTTGCTTGACATGTTCCATGAATCTATTTTCTTTTTAAGAGCATCATTTTCTTTTTCAAGATTACCGAGTTTTTGACAATTTTCATGATTATTAGATGTCCTCAGCTATCGATCCATGTTTTGTTTTTCAAGCATGATGCATTGATCTCTTAGCCCTTGGCATGCTTTTTCAAGCTCAGAAATGGTTTTTGTGAGGTTGTCAATGGTTGAGGATTGGGAAAGGTTCTCATTGACCAATGAAGCAAAGCTAGTTTTTTGTTTTTTGGTTTGAATTAAAAGAGTGCAAACTAATTGTTTAAAACCATCAATATTTAAAGAGTTAAAATCATGTACCTCTTTAGTTCATCAAAGAAGAAGTGCTTCCATCTCTTCCTCATTGTCGATTCTTCATCATCTTCACCATAAGGCATATCATGGCTTCTTCTCCTTCAATTTCGTAGTCATCACTTGACATATACTCTTCATCACCGAATTTTGATGAGCAAAGCAATCATGACTTGCTCTTTGTTTTTGTCATGTTTATTTTTGGAGCAATTGTGGCAGCTTGCACTTAGAGAGCCGTGAATAATCTCTTTTGAGTAGGTCATCTTCTTAGCTGCCCGATTGTCCCTAGGTTTCCTTGGTTCGGGCACCGATGAGTAATGTCCTTGCTTTCCACAATTGAAGCAATCAATTGTCTTCTTGTAGCCGTCTTGTTGGGCATTAGAGGTGGAGGGATTGAATTTCTTGTCAAAAGTTTTCTTTTGAAATTTCATGGCATTTCCGATGCCCATGGAAATGAGGCTTGGAATGTCTTCTTGGGAGATCTGTTTGCCGACATTTGGAGCCGATGTTTATCTTTTGAAGAGCATTGTTGACAATGGTCTCAATGTCAAGGTGAGTGATTGGCTTGTTGACAGTTTCTTGTGCAGTTAAAGCTAAGGTTTGTGAAATGGAGGGAACTGATGGAATTTTTATCATACCTTCTAGTTCATAAGCTTCAAGCTTTCCAAAATATTGCTCAACTGTCATGGTGCTCCATTCAGATCCTTCTCTAATAGGTAATGCTACCTTCTCATATTCTTGAGGGAGATTTGAGTAAATCTTGAGGCAGAGATCTTGTTGTTCAAAGGTTTTTCCATGATCAGCACTGATCTAACAAGGTTCTCAAACCTCGTCCGAGCAAAGACTCACCTTTTCTCCAGGGTAGAACTTGAAATTGTCTAATTGCCTAAGCAAGTTGTACAAGTTTTGTGTCCTAACACTGGAGTGTTTAGTGAACTTGGTTTGAATAAGAGCCCATGCTGTTCTGGCATTTGGTTCCTTAGCAATTTATTGGGCTAGAGAATCATTTACACTCTTTTGAAGAATGTTCTTGACTTTCAAGTTTGCACTTACCAATTGCTTTTCAGCTTCAGACCAAGTTTCTGGGGATTTGATCTTACTTGGTCCTCCATCGCACAGATTTGAGTTGGGTATGACACTTCATTTTCTAGAACATACCAGCCAAATGCCGTTTGCATCAAGATAAGTTTTTATCTTTGATGCATAGATCTCAAAGGATCCACAGTCATCAATGTGTGGGATGTCTTTCTCATTATTTCTTCTTGGTTGAGGCATGGTGGGTTTGAAGAGAATCCTTCACAAGTTGTTAGACTTTTGAGTGTGAAGACAAGCTTTGATACCAATTGAAAGGCCCTTGCTTGATATGCAGATGATCAGACAGCCTATGGTATCGGCTTAGCTGTCAGATGATAATTGAATAGTGCAGCGGAATAAGAGAGGTTTGAAATAATGGTAGGACAACAAACACAAAGAGATAATGCAAGTGTGTGAATGTGATTGCAAAAATTTAATAACACAGAGAATTTAAAGTGGTTCGTAGTTCACTCCTCCTACATCCACCCCCACCGTCAAACTTGACAAGTGAGATCAATTTTATTATAATCTTTAATCAACAAAAATTACAAATGATTGATTCAGCAAGTTCCTTGAACTTCCTCTTCCTAATTAGTACAGTCAACTAGGGATACACTTAAAGCACAGCCTTAAGTGCTTTTACAACTTGAAGTACAGCCTCAAGATTTTACAAAATAACTAATACACTCAAAGTACGCCTTGAGTGATTACAAACTTATTCTACACCTAAAGTACAGCCTTAGGTTTTTGGGGTTTGTGAATTAACACACCGGGGTTGTTTTTGTTGGTGAAGAGGTTTAGGGGTGAAGGTTTTGGTTTGGAACAGGGTTTTAAAGGTGAGGATTGGTGTGTGTGTGTGTGGATTACAGGAGGTGTGTGTGGGGTGTTTGGAAAGGGTTTTTGACTGGGAAAATGAGTATTTTTCGGTGTTTGTTAGAGGAAGAACTCCTCTATTTATACCCTTTAATGTAGCCGTTGAAATATGACTGTTGCAGCTACATTAATGAGCTTTGATCGGTCTTTTGTCCCACTTGTCCACATGCAGGTCTTCATGAGCCGTCCGTAGCCGTGAGCTTGAACCGAGAGCTTCTAGAAGGTCTTCAGTGGTCTTCATTTTCTGGGTCTTCATTGATGGACTTGATAGCTGTGAAGATGCAGGAACTAACTTGGTTGAGTTTGTGGTAACATGGTGTGAGGCGTGAGATGGTTTGCTCGAGGACTAAAGTCATAGCTGTCAGATCATGGCAATTCTTAGCTATCAGAGAGGATCTCTAATAAGGACTGAGATGCACTTGATGATCTTGATGACTTAGAAAGTGACTATGATTCATGTTTTTGATTGATTGAAACATTGTATAAGGGAGAATCATAGCTGTCAGACACATAGCTATCAAAGAGAAGAATTATGACAGATAACATCTTTTGATATAAACCCTGTTCTATATATATATTCCTTTATCAAAACCAACTAACTAAGACATTGATCAAAGTTAGGTCCTAACACCTATTATAGCCAAATTTAGTTTTAGTCAAAATAGTGGCAATGATTATTCAAAATAGGCTTGGCTGGTCATTAAGTCTGACAGCTATGAATTTAGTTCTTGCCAAATCGAGGAAGTTTTGAAACTTGCTACTAACACATATCTATTAATGTCTCTGTTTATTCCCTATGAAATTTCACCTTTGTGTACGGAAATAACTCCCTTGTTTCATGGGAAGTTATTGTACATGTAATGAGTAGTGGGACAAAAAACACTATTCATGAACAGTCACTATCTTAAATGCTATCTTTTAACCGTTACACTAACCCACGTATTAGCCGTTTAAACAAACACAAATTCCCTCCTCAAACTATCATTTATCCTTGCGAATTAATCCCTCAATTAACAATCACTATTATCCCTTCCAAATTCATCCTTTGATTCCCTCTGTTTTTCTCATAAACCCTAAAAACTCTCAGTTCTAAGTTCAAACATGTCTTACCCTGAAGCCCATGGATATTTCATCAAACCTGAGTTCTATGAGCACAATGTTGGAGCTCTCATCAAAGAACTTCTGGAATCCAATCATCTCTGCAATATGATGGAAGCTCAACCTCCAATTTATGAAAAGCTATGCAGAGAGATTTTTATGAAAGGAGAAAGACAATCAACTGGGGCAATCAAAACCACCATTGAAGGTACTGAAATCAATGTGACCCCAAGGTTGTGTCCAAGGTTTACAACATCCCTATCAAAAGTGAAGGTCTCTCAAATCTCTGGAATAGGAAAGACAACAACTTGGAACCATTCTACAAAAGGTTCTTTGACAAACCAAGTTGCAAATATCAATTGGTTCAGGACAAACCAATCAAAAAGAAGGACCTTGATCTGTTCAAATCAACCCTAATGGATGTTGTCATCAAAGGGTTTGATGGAAAGCAATCATCTTTTGATCAAATTAGTCCTAATGAATGGAAGCAAGCCCCTAAGTTTGATAACCAAAGAGGTAAACTGGAGTGTTGCTTTACTGCATAACTTTCAATTGGCCATATCTCCTTCTCCTTGGAAATTCAAAAAGCAAAACCCAAGGATGAACAATTTCAGATTCATGAGTGGAATTCTTCATCACCTTATTCCAAGGTTGAATCCTCCCCTAAAGGATGAGTGGCTTGAGACTGCATCTCTAGTATCAACCAGAAGCTTCAACTTAAGTACTTTCAAACTCAAGAGCAAGAAGAAATTAGAGCTTGGGGACAGCTCTGAGAATTTTGATGAAGCCTCTCAAAGACTGAAAGAGAAGACTGAGAAAGATATGAAAATGTGGAAGGGATTGGTAAACATGGTGAATGACAAAAGATCCAAGAGAAAGCATGACAAAGGTGTTGTCATAAAAGAAAGAACTCAAGAGACCTCTCCTAGCAAAATCAAAAGGAG
This sequence comes from Adenophora triphylla var. japonica, assembly GCA_022495995.1. Classification (NCBI taxonomy): domain Eukaryota; kingdom Viridiplantae; phylum Streptophyta; class Magnoliopsida; order Asterales; family Campanulaceae; genus Adenophora; species Adenophora triphylla. The sequence goes on along the minus strand of JAFEMH010004095.1, from coordinate 206,237 downwards.
AAAAAGCCTAGCCAAGATGAAGAGAACTGGAAAGGGAAAGAAGCTTAGCAAAGGAAAACAAATTCAAGAAGAGGTAGCTGTTGAGCAAGAAAGTGCCCAAGGAACTGACAAAGGGAAGATGGTTGCTGAAGAACAAGCTGACAGTGAAGATACTCAGTCATATCCAATATTCAAGGACATTGATGAGTATGATGGTGAAGAGGAAGAAATCCATGATGCTGTGTATGTTGGTGAAGCTCAAGGTGATGAGTATGATGAAGATATGAGAAGAGCTGTTGCTGAGTCACTAATGGAAGTGAGGATAGCTAAGGTTGGACAGTCCTCTGGGACAGCTATGGAAGCTTCATCTCTGATAGCTAAGGTTGTCTCAATTGCTGAAACCCCATCCAAGGTAACCTCTAAGCCTTCTCTTAGTCTCAGTACTTTCTCTAGGAAGAGAAAATCAGATAAATATGCTCCCCCATCCAAAAAGTTGAAGCCAACCACTCCTCAACCCTCCTCATCCAAAGACCAATCCAGTTCACCTCATGACTCTGTGGCTCAAGGCATCTTGAATCTTAATCCCTCCAACATTAGTCCAAATGAGCCTAGTGTTGAAAAATATAGGGGGAATAGCTCTAGCTCTGAAAAAGATGAGCCTCTGTTAAGGGGGAACAAAAGTCCTATGTCTCCCATTCTGACAAACTATGCCTCTCTCTAGTCAAGGATCACCCTCTGATAGTCCCTCAGATCCTTCCCCCATTCCTGAAAACATCTTCAAAGCATCTGAAGGACTTTCCTTAGAGGATCCCAAGCATGTCCCTGCTGTTCACTACTACTTGAGACAACTGCTAACAGAGGAAGAAACCCAAAAAGCCTTGAAACTTATCAAAACCAGAGATTTGGCTAAGAAAGCAAGCATACCTGAACCTGAACCCCTTCCTGAACCTGAACCTCAACCCAAACCTGTTGAACACATTCAAACTCAAGAACCTCATATTGCTACCCAAGATTCTGAACCTGAACCTGAATCTCAACCTGAACAAGAATCCCAATTTGAACCTATTTCTCAATCTATACCTAGTGAGCCTGATCAAACCCAAGAAACTCATGATCCTTCTCTTGAGTCTGAAATCCTCCCTTCTTGTGAACCCTGGATTTTAGATTGTGACATTGACTTTTCCTTCCCCTCTATCATGGCTGCCCACCAAAGATTGAAGGATATTTCCCATTTTTCTGAAATTGCTAATCCTCACCTAGTCTCCAATCCTTGGCTGTTAAGCAAAAATTCCATCATGATCCATGCAAGAAACATGTGTGGTCTCATTATGTTTGCCCATGAGGAATGGAAAAGATATAGGATAGCTCTTCCAAACTCCTTCTTTCACAATGCCCCCAGTTTGCCAAACTTCATGGACATTGGAACCATCATTGATTGGGAAATGCTGTTCTCTCAATTATTGTCAAGCAACATCAATGAATGCATCTACATGCCCTCATCCCTAGTTTATGCCCTATGCATTGAGCTTGCCAAAGAAATGTATTGGAGGATTTGCCTCAATAAATCCATTATCATGGTTGTCATTGCAAGACCAAGCCTGACAGCTATGTTTCCCCCTTCATCTTCAGTACCCTCTTCCTTCATCCCCCTAAACACAAGATCTCTCCAATCCAATCTTCCTCCAAACTTCAATCCTTCAACATTTGTGCCTCCATACCATGTGACCATCACAGACATGCAGAAATTTACAAGGTCAATGATAACCAAAATGAGACACATTTTGGAAGTCTCATCTGTCTCAAAGTCTGAAAGGAAGTTCTCCAAAGGAAAGGCCATTGAATCTGATGAAGAAGCTGTGAACCTGGGAAAGAGAGCCTCTGGTGCTGCTCCAAATGTGATTGTGTCAAGTGATGATGAAGATGGTGCTCCTGTGATGAAACATCATCAACTCTCAACCTCTACTGTTCTCACTCTCACAACTGATCCACCTCTACATCAAACTCAACAACCCATCTCTCTTCAATCAAACCCCTTCTTTTCTAACCTATTTGCAGGAACAAGGGTTCAGAGCTCAAAACCAAAGAAAGCTCCCTTATGGGGTACTATGAGATTGAGAAATGATGAAGAGCCTCTGTCCAAAGCTGTTCTCAAGGAAAGGCAAAACCAAACCTTCACCTATGATGATGAGATGAGCTGGGAATGGAACAATGAGATGTACTACAGAGGTGTTGAGGACAAGATGAAGAGAGTGCTACTTGCAGAAAGAGAGGAGATCCTTGCAGCAAGAAGAGAAAGAGATGAATTTTCTTAAGAAAATTTTATGTCTTTTTGGATAAGTCCTTTTTAATCCCTACCCTTATTTACTGCTTTAAAAACAATGTTTATTTTGGATAATATGTTCTGTTTTAAAGCTCAGTTGATTGAATCAAGAAGATTGTTCTCATCTTCATTGGTATATTCATTCTTGAGTATCTTGCAGGTTATATCTTTATTAGATATATTACTTTGCCAAAAAGGGGGAAATTGTTAGGACCTAACTATGTAAACCACATAGTTATAAGAGGTTTTGACAAAGAAATATATCATATGTTATCTAACAGCCAAGATAACATATGACCTTGGACAGCTAAGCCATCAACTTCAAACTGCACTTCTATATATATCAACTGGACAGCTATGATTCAATCATCCTACAAAGATATCACTCAAAACCACTCATGTACATTAATGTATCTAATTACATATGTAGTATGATGCTTTACATATTGCCTAAACCTTCTAGATCAAGAACTTAGCTCTGACAGCTAAGGTTCTCTCACAGCAAAGACTTCACCCTCAACAGCTATGATCTTCAACATCAGCAGCAATGATGAATTCCTGTGATGACCAAGATGTGCCTTGCCCAAATCTCTCCATACAGATGTTGCCAGCTCATCTCCATAAAGATCACATGCTTGGTTGCAGATTCCAGCTATATTATTCTCCAGTCAACAAAGGCTCTAAATGCAACTCCAAACATGCATTTACTACCTTGTCTCCTTGTCTCCTCCAACGGCTATTTCCTAGCCTATAAAAGGAACTCTCCAAGACTGAAGAAAAACCACCCCTTACACACACAACTTCTACAAACCTTGCATCCAAACCTTCTCAACCTGCAACCAATAATCAAAACAACATTAAGACACTTGTAACTGATCTCAGGTGTATAAAATGATTTGTAAGAACCCCTTAAGACTGACTTTAAGTGGGTAGTGTGAATTGCTCAGTGTAGAGCTTAATCCCTAATAGACTGTACTTATTAGGAAGAGGAAGTTCAAGGAACTTGCCTATCCAATCCTTTGTAAATCTTAAAGGGAACTAGATTTAAGTGGATTGATCTCACTTGTCAAGGTTGACAGTGAGGGTGGACGTAGGAGGAGTGAACTCTGAACCACCTTAAAATTCCTTGTGTTCAATTGGTATTATCACACAACACACACACACATATACACACACATACACTATTCACTTGTCTTTACATTATTTCAAACACTTTTATTCCGCTGCACATTTAACTCTAATCTTTAAAACTAGTTAACCTCTGACAGCTAAGATTTCACCTCAGCTGTCAAACCTTAACTGCCTAACCTTTAATTTGATTTAAGCAAACAGGACCTTTCAAAAAATATTGGTTGCATGTCCACCGGAATGTTCTGACACCGAAATGTTGTGACAGTCGAAAATTGCCTACGTACTGCAAAAAGGTTGACGGGCTGATTGTTGGAAAGCTCCAATGTATTACATTGAGATGCTTAACGCGTTAGCTACAACACAAAATTAGGAATTTCGGACTAAATTATCGACTGAAATCATGTTAGTTAATAAACAAAAAAAATATTAAATAATTCATTTGATATTAAGAAAAATGAAGCCAATTAGTTTAATTCTTTATTTAATGTTTATAAAAGATCGTATTAGTAGAATCTAAATAATGCATTTGTATTTTTTTAATCAAACAAAACAGTAATTTCATAGCTAAAATATAAGAAGATGGCGCACTACAAGAGTCGTTGACTCATCCCAAAGAAGAAGATTTCTATGAAAATGTACAATCGCCAAAAACTGTCTGATGCGAGAAAATAACCCAATACATCTAGATTAGGTAATAAACCAATCTCCAATTAAAGTCTTTGTGAACAATAATCTTTGTGACGCCCAAATGCTTCTCCAGACAAAACATGGACACGGCTCAACACTGATCTTCAGAAAACTCACGCACGAAAAAAACTGGCATTGAAAATGTGACATAGTAATGCATTTGGGTAGGCAAGAAAGGTCCAACCAAGCAATACAAGTATTGTAACAACAAATACAAACAATACACAAAGGCTCTTGAATAAGGGGAGAAACAAATGATACAAAATGAGGGTTATATGAGAATTGACCAAACGGAATTGAAACAAGATGGGATTGAAACCCTAGATAATTACTCAGCGGCAAATCTTTTCATTAATAAAAAAAAAGTCTAAATTCGGATTACAACTTTAGGCCTATTTTATAGTGCCCATAAAACTTGAAAAACACTCCTAAACCTTCTAGAATTACTCCTAACATATATGGTAACTTAATAGGACTCAAAAACTAGTAAATCGACTTAAAATCTACTCTAAAACCATCTCTAATCAACCTACTAAAAATAATGATGAAAATAAGAAATAAAATAAAAACGTAAAATCTGGGGAGAAACGCGTTTCTCCATAACTTATGGAGAAACGTGTCCCGACTTGTCGCGCGACAATGCAGGCCAAGGCTTCTGGATATTCAGAAGCTTTGGGATGGATATCTAGAAGCTTGGCCTTTGCCCCAAACTTTTTATCTGGATATCCGTTCCAAAGCTTCTGGATATCCAGAAGCTTGGCCTTTGTCCCAAACTTTTTTTCTGGATATCCGTTTCAAAGCTTCTGGATATCCAGAAGCTTGGCCTTTGCCCCAAATCTTTTTTTTTCTGGATATCCGTTTCAAAGCTTCTGGATATCCAGAAGCTTTGGAATGGATATCCAGAACACGTTTCTCCATAACTTATGGAGAAACGCGTTTCTCCAGAGACCGACTCAAATAAAAACTAAAAAAAATTAAATCCTAAAATGCAAATTAAAATACAAAGATAATTAATATATTTGACTGGGTCAAATATTTGTCCTACATTATTCACCCTCTCTTCAAAAGAACTCTTCCCCGAGTTCTCATCCGATGTTTGGAAAGTGCCGTCCCACTTAAAAATATATTTTGAATAAATCTTCGTTTTAAGCACAAATTGACATAACATGATATCTTCCGGATATAAAATTATTCCCTCTTGCTCCGTCAGATCTGTCGAATCATCATCTTGAATAATTTTACATGGAACAGACAATTCTTTCCTCATATCACCCACTTCCTTAGACTTTGCCACAAAATTCAAAATAATACTCTCTTCCTTCTTGGACTGGACTAAGTCATTATCAGGCGACATGATATTGGCAATAATAATGTCATCACAAACCTGAATTACTTCGCTTTTTGCATCTTCACATTGACATCTTTCACAATTACACTCGTCATAGATTGGTGGTTTCGACCAATCAATGACAAGGTCTTGAATATTTGATTCTACCGTAACAATATTGAACGGATAAAAAATGTTGTCGGGATGGGCCTTACCTCCAAGTTTTGGACTCTCGATCCCCATATCGATATCCATAGAAGGATTTGCCCCATTTCTGTCGCCGAATTCGTGATCCCGATCAAAGGGATATATATTCTAATCATCAGACCACATATCTGAATCCAACCCCACGTCGGTGGGAGTCTCCAAACGCGCATGGCGACGTTGGATTCACTGAATCTCCAAACCATCAAGGCCACTACAAGAAAAATAGCCTTTTGTGACTGCTTTCTGTGATGGCTAAAAAAAGCAGTCTCCATAGACCAGATAAGGAGACGGAAATAAAAAGCAATCATGTTACCTTAAGGAGATGGAAGTACAATCACATGTGCAATCACGTTTGGTATTTTCGTCCGGAGCGCCAACGCGGGAAACAGAAGGGAATATGAAAAATCAAACGTGACCGCTTTTTTAAAACTGTGATGACTTTTGCAGTCACGTTTGATTAATTATATAATTTAATCAATATAAATACATAAAAAAAGTAATTTTAATAAAAGGTGACGGCCAATGCAATCACGTAATACCTTAAATGAAAACAAAATAATAAATTTGAGATACCTAAATATATCAAGGCGCCTCTCTCTCTATTCGCTTTCTCTCTCTATCCGCTCTCTCTCTCTCTCTCTCTCTCTGCTCCCCGCTCTGCCTCTCTCCGCTCCAGTAGTCTCTCCCGCTCCGGTCGTCTCTCCGCTCAGCATCTCTCCGCTCCGATCATCTCTCCCTTCGGTCGTCTCTCGGCTCGTCGTCTCTCTCTCTCGGCTCGTCGTCTCTCACTCCGATCCGAGCCAGTTAAAGAGGTATAATTCCCCTCATATTTTCAGTTTTTAACATGGATTTGACCATTTTGATCCGAAATTGGTCTATAAGTATACAAATATTGCGTCTTGTATGAATTTAAGATAGTTTGATTTGATTTTGAAAAGTCAAATTTCAACTGTTTTGGTATATTTTGTTGGTGTATTTTTGTTGATTAGCTAAGTTCTCGATTTGGGGTTTATTTTTAACCCAAAATTAGGGTTTAATTCCTGGTGTTCTTCACCTAATTTTCATGGATTTCCAATGTGGTTTTCCTTTTGTGTTGATTTCCGCTGCGTCAAATATGGACATATTACCAAGTCTTCCAAGTTATTGTGTATCAGATAGGCTGTGTAAATCAGACTGTGCTCCAAATGGACGAGAAATTTGTTACATGCCATCCTTATTTGCATCTCTTAGACTCTTTTAGTGGTCGTTGACTGTCAAAAGTCATTGTATGATGTTTATGAGCATACTGTATGTTCTTTCTATACATTTGCTAGGATAAGTGGGGTTATGACCCAATACTCCCACTTATCCTAGCAAATGAAGACACTTGCCTGACACATTGTTAAGTTGCTCTGAGGTTTTTGATATTTATTTTAACTCATCTATACTCTTGAAGGTGGAGCATTTGTAGGGGGAAACATGGGACGTGAATATGAACAATTTCCTATCTTAATGCTAGGAGTAAGTTTGACATCACCATCCAATTTAAAATTTGGAATTTTTGTAGAAACCTCTTCATCCTCCATATCTAGCGACTCGATTAACTCAGTATCTGACTCATCGGAAGCATCTACAAATAAGTAGAGATTAGCCTCTTCTGTTTCTTCATCACTTCCATCATCAGAATCTGTTTCAATCCATGTTGCTAATTCCTTGGAATTCTCTTCCTCCTTAGCAACCATTCCCTTGCGACGAGAAAATTTCGCAGGAGTGGTTTTCTTTTTCATGTATTCATATTTAGGATGTGGACACTCAGATGCAAAGTGACCGGATTTTCTACAGTTGTAGCAAACTAGATCACTCTTTTTCTTTGTATCTGCAGCCTTAGAAGATGTTGTTGGAGGTTTGCCTTTAGAAAATGTTTTTGTGAAAGGTTTTGAGGATTTTCTTAATTTTTGAAATCTTTTCACAAACATGGCAAAATCATCATCATCCATCTCGATGAGTGATGAGGTTGATATGGAAGGATCAGCGGTTTGATTGGATGTGGTTGGTTTCTTCTCAGGTTCCACGACGGACATGGAAAGCGATTTGGTTTTCCCTTCAATCTCTTCAATATGATTTAATTTAAGCTCATAGACTTTAAGATTTGCATACAAGTTACTTAACGATCAAGTATTCAAAACATTGGAGTCTTCTAGAGAGGTTGCTTTATTTACCCATCTAGAACCTAAAGCAGCTAGGAAAGTCGTATTGATTTCCTTATCAATTAAAATCTTGCCAAGAGATCTACAAGCATTAACTACCTCAACATAGCGGTCGTATGTCTGACGCAAGGTTTCGTTGAATTTTCTGTTGAAGTTGTTGTAGGATCTTTCAGCATACAATTTGTTTTCCTTGTATTCGTCATCACCTTCGAGGTAGCTCTCTATGGCATCCCACATATGCTTTGTGGTTTTCAGATACATCACTTTTTGAAGAGTTAAAACGGGGAGGGTTTCAGAAATGATGTGCCTCACCTTGCTGTCCAAGACAGCTAATCTCTTCTCTTCATCTAACACTACCAGAAATTGGTGTTTTAGCGACGGAATCAGCAGCGACTGACTCATTCCGTCGCTATTTAGCGGCGGAAATTAAGCTTTAGCGACGGAAATAATTTGGCGTCAAATTTACCAACGGAATTAAATTCCGCCTCTATATTCCGTCGCTAAAACGAATATTCCTCGAATATTCCTTTTATTACCGCCACTATTTTGGCGCAAGATTTACCGACGGAATATTCCGTCGCTAGTTCAGACCTAGCGACGGAATTATTCCGCCGGTGAATAGTTAATATATTTTTATTTTTTTATTTATCAGCGACGGAATTATTCCGTCAGTGAAAATTAATTTTTTTTTTTAATAATACACCGTCGGAATATTTCCGACGCTGATAAATTAAAAATATTAATTAATCAGCGGCGGAAATATTCCGTCTGTGAAAATAAAATATTTTTTATTTTTTTTTGAAATATTACAACGACGGAATATTCCGTCGCTGATTAATTAATTTTTTTAATTTATCAGCGGCGGAAATATTCCGTCGGTGAAAATAAAATGTTTTTTTTTTTGAAATATTATAACGACGGAATATTTTCGCCGCTGATAAATTAATTTTTTTTTAATTTATCAGCGACGGAATATTCCGTCGGTGATTATAAAATTTAATTTTTAATTATTTTTAGAACTAATTAACAAAATAACTAACTGAAAAACATTAAAATATTTAACTGAAACGTTAGAAAATTGACTGAAATTTCAAAAGACTAACTGAAATTTTGAAAACTAACTGAAAACGTTAGAATACTAACTGAAAACGTTAAAAAACTGACAGAAATTCTAAAAAACTAACTGGAAACGTTAAAAAACTGACTGAAATTTCAAAAAACTAACTGAAAACGTTATACCATATACTATATACCCTATACCCTAACCCCTAAACCTAATTCCCCTAAACCCTAACCCCTAAACCCTAAACCCTAAACCCTAAACCATAAACTGAAAATGTTATACCATATACTATATACCCTAACCCCTAACCCCTAAACTCTAATCCCTAAACCTAAACCCTAAACCCAAAGCCCCTAACCCCTAAACCCTAACCCCTAAACCCTAACCCTTAACCCCTAACCCCTAACCCCTAAACCCTAAACCCTAAACCCTAAACCCTAACCCCTAAACCCTAACCCCTAAACCCTAAACCCTAAACCATAAACTGAAAACGTTATACCATATACTATATACCCTATACCCTAACCCCTAAACCTAATTCCCCTAAACCCTAACCCCTAAACCCTAAACCCTAATCCCTAATCCCTAACCCCTAACCCCTAACCCCTAAACCCTAAACACTAAACCCTAACCCCTAACCCCTAAACCCTAACCCCTAAACCCTAACCCCTATACCCTAAACCCTAACCCTAACCCCTAAACCCTAACCCATAACCCCTAAACCCTAAACCCTAAACCCTAACCCCTAACCCCTAAACCTAATTCCCCTAAACCCTAACCCCTATACCCAAAACCCTAACCCATTCATCTACCGAAGGAATCAATAATTAATTCATCGCAAACTGAGAATTCGACTCATCCGCAATTAGCGAGGCCAAATTTCGCCGCCGTCAAATTCCCGCCGGTGAAGACCAAATTAACAGATAAAAATGATGAGGTTTTGCTCGCGAATGTCAACTCTACATCTTCTCCAAGTGGAATGCAACAATTTACAAATTTTGGAAATCAATTTGGACCAAGTCAAGCTTCGGCACATTCATATGCCCGTGCTGTTCAAGGCACAGTGTCTTCATTTAATGGCGTTAAAGGAGTATTAGGATACGAGAGATTACCTCCTAGAAGGAGGATGAAGGTGGAGAACAAGCCAGCAATTATTTTCTCAAATCTGGAATTGATGGCAGCTAACAGCAAACTGCGGCACTCCATGGTTTTGAAATTCTCATCAGGTAGGCCCACTATCCTTCAAATTCAGGAACATATTAAACAAAATTGGAAATTACATGGTGATTTGGTTGTCAGTTTAATTGATCCTCGTCATGTGGGAGTGTACATAGGAAATGAGGATGACTTAAGATTAGCTCTGTCCAAGGAATCTCATATTATCAACAAGTGCATGTACAGGGCCTTTAGATGGACTCCTGAGTTTAATTTGAAAGAAGAAAATCCAGTTGTGGCAGTTTGGATTAGGCTACCTGGTATCCCTTGGGCATTTTACAATGGAGCTTTACTTGAATGCATATGAAATGAACTTGGGAGGTTTTTGAGAGTGGACAACAGAACATTGGGGCTAACCAATCAATTATATGCTCGAATGTGTGTGGAAATAGATGTATCAAAGCCATTGGAAACTGAAATTTGGATAGGAGAATCCAAGGAAAATGGATTTTGGCAGAAGGTTCAATATGAAGGGAATATAGCATATTGCTCAGGTTGTGGATTACTTGGTCATTCTGTGGGCATTTGCAGGAAAGCTGGCTTGAAAAAACAACCTGAAAGTGAGAAGAAACAGATGGAATTACAGGAGAAGAGAAATGGGAAACAACCAATGGAAAACAACATAGAAATACAAGAAGAACAGAGAATAACACAGGTGTGGACTAAAGTTGGTAAAGGAAGGATTGGAGATACATCCACAAGAAATACAGAAATGGATGGGAATGTAAACAACTTGATAAAACAAATGCCAATTGAGTTAGATAATGGTTCAGGGGAGATTCTCACAGATGATCAAATGCATGAGGAAGAAATGAGAAGAAAATCAGGGAAAGGAAAGAAAAGAAGTAACAAGTTGGTAGGGGAGACAACTCAAGATAATGTAACTACTGTGGAAGTGGTAAATGTTGATGGAAAGAAAGATGGAAAAAGTACAGAAGCTGGAAACTCAAGGCATGTTGAACAGATGAGGAATGGCATTGATGGTGAAAATAAACAAACTGAGGTAGTTGATGTTACTACTGCTACAATTGATGCTGCTATTGATTCTGTTGCAAAGACAATCAGTGAAGCAAAGAAAGTTGAGGATGTTATTGAAAACCAGTTTTTGAAACCAACTACTGAAGAACAACATCGGATCCTAAAAGAAAAAGATTCAATAGGCCTTAGTGAGGAAGAAATACGATATAACAGTTTAATGAAAGATGATATCAGATCTGAAAATAGTTTGGGGAAACAAAATAAAGAAGAAGTTGAGTGTTTAGATCTATGTACATTGAACAAAGAAAACTCTTGTCATTCTAGCAATGACTTTGGAAGCCCAACAGAGGAAAGGGAAGAAGAAAAAAGTAGCAATAGGGGAGTGAAAGTTGGAAACAGCTGGGAAAAACAGGAAAAAAAGGAGAAGGAATATTCATAACCAAGTATGTTGAACAAAGAAAATTATTGCCATTCGAACAATGTTTTTGGTGGTCCAACAGAGGAAAGAGAAGACGAGGAAAGTAGCAATAGGAGAGCTTTAAGAGATAGTGATGATGATTATCAACTCCCGGTCACTAGAAAGGCCTTAAAGGATCTGAATAAGGTAGAAAGAAAGATAGAAAGAAATATTAATTCCAAAGCAAAAAGAGGTAGATAACGAGGTGCGAACAAATAATTTTTAATGATGTTTTTGAATCAGGTTGCTGTTATGGCGAAGGAGGAAGCAGGTTGGTTTATAGCTATTTCCAGTTTGCTTTTAGATATTGGAAATTGGCATCAGTTTTTCTATGTTGAAATGGTCTTGAATGCGATGTTGATCCATGGTTCAGATATCTCCAGCTTGTTGTTGATTGCTTTTTGTTTAGGTTGCTGTAATTGTTGGCTGCCTCATTCAGATGTTCAAACATCTCCCAGTTTTGGTGTTATTCTGATTGGATATTTGGTGATGAGAGAAGCTTTTGTGCTGACTCAAACAGGTATAATGTTTGTGCTGATATTAGTAGTTATGATTCAGTTTGAGGTGGGGGCTGGTTATATGGTTTGTGCAATAACAATGGTGATTCTTTTACAATCTGAAGTGGTGAATGATGTTGTCCAAGAGAATTGCTCAATGCAGTTGTTTGCTTTTATAGTGGTAGCTGATTTTATGGTTCTTGGTATAGCAGTTGGATTGGGTATGGTTTTGTTTGTTAATTCTTGGCTGAGACATTTTGTTTGGATTGCAATTGGGCTTAACCAAAGGTGGTTTAATTGGACTTTGGGTATATTGAATTCAGTTGGGCTTAGCTAAAGGCGATGTAGTTGGGCTTTGAGTATTTTGAGTGTAGTTGGGCTTAGCCAAAGGCATTTTAGTTGGGCTTTGGGTATATTGTTTTCAATTGAATGTATAAAGTTGTTTGTGTATAGATTTGTAAAAGATGGCTTTATAGATATAGATAGGCCTAGATGGTTAGGCTATTTCTTTGTAATAGTTAGTTTTGAGGTCCGGCTCCATTTCACTCATAGAAGTGATTGGTTGTCCCCCTCGTGTAATCAATTTTTGATATTAATAAAATCCTCCCAGGTACCGTCCTGGTTTCTTTAAAAAAAAAAAAACCCTAAACCCTAAACCCTAAACCCTAAACCCTAACCCCTAAACTATAAACCCTAAACCCTAAACCATAAATTGAAAAAGTTATACCATATACTATATACACTATACCCTAACCCCTAAACCCTAACCCCTAACCCCTAAACCTAATTCCTCTAAACCCTAAACCCTAACCCCTAAACCATAAACCCTAAAACCTAACCCCTAACCCCTAAACCCTAAACCCTAACCCCTAACCCCTAAACCCTAACCCCTAACCCCTAAACCTAATTCCCCTAAACTCTAACCCCTATACCCTAACCCCTAAACCCTAACCCCTAACCCCTAAACCCTAAACCCTAAACCCTAACCCCTAACCCCTAAACCCTAACCATAAACCTAATTCCCCTAAACCCTAAACCCTATACCCTAAACCCTAACCCCTAACCCCTAAACCCTAACCGCTAAACCCTAACCCCTAAACCCTAAACCCTAACCCCTAAACCCTAAGGGTATAGTATATAGGGTATAGGGTATAGTGTATAGAGTATATGATATAGGGTATAGGGTGTAGGATATAGTGTATAGGGTATAGGTGAAATTACCCGGATCCGAGAGGCAGCGCGATCGCGCCCCGGCATCTGGCATTTTGCGGCCTTGCGGCGCTTTGTTGGTGGATGTCTCGCCGTGTTTTTGCTTTGTAGAGTCGCCACGCCGTTTTTATTAAGCCCAAAACATTGAAAAAGGGCATCAGTTTAAAAATAAACTGTTTTTTTGTTGTGGGATGAGATTTTTGAGTTCGGAGGTCAGATGACTCCTCGGGAAGAGAATATTAGAATCTTAGAGCTCACCCGAGTCGCCTCGTAAAATGAGTCTTTCGGATACCCCTAATATTCTTTAACTGTTGTGTTTGTGTGTGTGTGCTTTTCAAAATGCATGTTATATCGGATGTCTACATTGTACACTACGTATTGAAATGTATTGAAATAGTAATGGAAGGAAGCCTTACCAATGTTGGTTCGTGTCTGTCTTCCGCAGGGGAATAGTGTTTGAGGTCGGAATAATGTTCCGGTACAGACCGGGATTGCTTCGGACAGAGTTTCGACGTGCGTTGGGATCGCAGGGATCACTTGGGCAGAGGTTCGGCGTGCGTTGGGATCACAGGGATCACTCGGGCAGAGTTTCGACGTGCGTTGGAATCGTTGGTTGGATTCGAGCAGAGGTTTGGCGTGGTTTGGGATCGTTGGTTGGATTCGGGCAGAGGTTCGGCGTGGTTTGGGATCGCCGGTTTGACTCGGAAAGAGCCGGGACGCCTCGGGAAAGACCAGGCAAGGCCTCGGAGTACCACGAGGGGCCTCAGAGTACCTCGAGAGTGCCTCGGGGCAGCGCGGGAGCGTCGCGGGAGCGCTCGAGGAGGCTTTGGAGCACCGCGAGGGGGCTCAGAAGGCCTCGGAAGGATCCGAAAGGGGCCAGGATTGCCCCGAAGGGTCTTAGAGGGGAGCTTGAAGGCTGGGGGGAGAGGAGAGAAGAGGGAGGTGTGTCTAAATGAGGGAGGGGGAGCCCTCTATTTATAGTGCCAGAAAACTGCAAGAAGGTCCGTACGGACCTTCTAGGTAATCTAAATTTTTGGCTTTCCTCGATTTGAGGGAATCTGTGATGATGAAGAAGATTCAGCCATGATGATGTTCCCTTTGCAATAAGGTCCGTACGGACCATCTCAGCATGCAAAGAGGTCCGTACGGACCAACCATGTAGGGGGTAATGATGTTCTCCGGGATTTGAGGGAATATTGTGGACTTTAAGGGGATTCAGTAATTATTAAAACAAAGAGGTTCGTACGGACCTTAGTTGCTTTTCCAATTTTCTGAAAATTCCCAAGAGGTCCTTTTGTCCCTTTTTATCCCAGAAAAGTTCCTCCCTTGGTTTGGCTGAGGGTTTTTTGAGGGTTTTGAGTGCCAGAGGTCTTCGAGACTGCGTTTGTGAGTCTGCGGTGTTTCCCATGTGCTCGGAAGAGGGTGATCCAGATTGGGGTACTTACAGAAGCCCCTCGACGACGTCACTTACGGAGGAAGTGGGGTCGTCGATAAGATAAGGGTCCTAATCTGGATCGCGTGTTGGGAGTGGAAGTGACCATGTAGGTCCGTGTGTGAGGACGTGGCGGTGTCCTGAGGGTGACAGCATAGGTCGATGGTAAGGTCGAAGGTGAGGACATGGAGGCATCCTGGGTGACCGTATAGGTCGATGGTAAGGACGTGGAGGCGTCCTGGGTGACCGTATAGGTCGGTGGTAAGGACGTGGAGGCATCCTGGGTGACCGTATAGGTCGGTGGTAAGGACATGGAGGCGTCCTGGGTGACCGTATAGGTCAATGGTAAGGACGTGGAGGCGTCCTGGGTGACCGTATAGGTTGATGGTAAGGACGTGGAGGCGTCCTCGGTGATCGTATAGGTCGATGGTAAGGACGTGGAGGCGTCCTGGGTGATCGTATAGGTCGGTGGTAAGGACGTGGAGGTGTCCTGGGTGACCGTATAGGTCGATGGTAAGGACGTGGAGGCATCCTAGGTGACCGTATAGGTCGGTGGTAAGGACGTGGAGGCATCCTAGGTGACCGTATTGGTCGCTGGTAAGGACGTGGAGGCATCCTGGGTGACCGTATAGGTCCCTGGTAAGGACGTGGAGTCATCCTGGATGGTGTATAGGTCAGTGGTAAGGACGTGGAGGCGTCTTGGGTGACCGTATAGGTCGGTGGTAAGGACGTGGAGGCGTCCTAGGTGACCGTATAGGTCGATGGTAAGGACGTGGAGGCGTCCTGGGTGACCGTATAGGTCGATGGTAAGGACATGGAGGCGTCCTGGGTGACCTTATAGGTCGACGGTAAGGACGTGGAGGCGTCCAGGGTGATCGTATAGGTCGATGGTAAGGACGTGGGGGCGTCCTGGGATGGAAATTTTACGATCTTCCGAATCGGGTGGTTTAAGGCCTTCTGGGCCGGGGATAATGATTTGGGAGGTTTATACGGTCTTCCGGACCGAGTGGTTTAGAGCCTTCCGGGCTGGCTGTATGTCATGTATGAGGACTTGATTCGTCTTCTGACTGCGGTTGTGCCATGCGTGAGGACTTGAATCGTCTTCTGGCTGCAGTTTGCGGAGGCGTGGATGCCTTGTGCTTTGATTGTGAGAGGTGTAGATGCCTTGTGCTTTGTTCGCTGGGGAGAAGGTTGGACTTACGATGACTGCCGGTGTTCATCCGTTGGGGATTTATCGTGGCCTTGTAGGGGCTTTTTCTGAGAAGGTGACTTCGGGCTTACTTTGATGGCCGGTGCTTGAGTTGCCGTTGAGCGGGCGAGGATGATGGCCGGTGGTTGCTTCACCATTTGGCGTTTTGGAGGCGTTTTGTGCCTTGGGATTAGTGCTGGGAGGTGCTGGCTGCTTTTGCGCCTGTTTACCGTTTAGTGGGCGAGGTCCGGGCTTACGATGACGGCCAGTGCTGGGGATATGCGGTCTTGTTCGAATTCCCTTGTGACTTGCTGGGGAAGGAGCTCGGGCTTACTTTGATGGCCGGTGCTCGAGTTGCCGTTTAGTGGGGCAAAATCCGGGCTTACGATGGCGGCCGGTGGTTGAATTGCCGTTGAGTGGGCGAGGTCCGGGCTTACACTGACGGCCGGTGGTTGAATTGCCGTTGAGTGGGCGAGGTCCGGGCTTACACTGACGGCCGGTGGTTGAATTGCCGTTGAGTGGGCGAAGTCCGGGCATACACTGACAGCCGGTGGTTGAATTGCCGTTGAGTGGGTGAGGTCCGGGCTTACACTGACGGCCGGTGGTTGAATTGCCGTTGAGTGGGCGAAGTCCGGGCTTACACTGACGGCCGGTGGTTGAATTTCCATTGAGTGGGCGAGGTCTGGGCTTACGCTGACGGCCGGTGGTTGAATTGCCGTTGAGTGGGCGAGGTCCGGGCTTACACTGACGGCCGGTGGTTGAATTGCCGTTTAGTGGGCGAAGTCCGGACTTACACTGACGGCCGGTGGTTGAATTGCCGTTGAGTGGGCGAAGTCCGGGCTTACACTGACGGCCGGTGGTTGAATTGCCGTTGAGTGGGCGAAGTCCGGGCTTACACTGACGGCCGGTGGTTGAATTGCCGTTGAGTGGGCGAAGTTCGGGCTTACACTGACGGTCGGTTCTTGCTTTGATGGGTTAAGGACCATACTGCATTGAATCTGCTGAAATAGGCCTTTGGACAGCCAGGGTCAAAGATTATAAGGGCAGAAAAGTAATTTGGCCCTTCGTTGCAAAGAGGTCCGTACGGACCAACCTGGGATGTAAAGAGGTCCGTACGGACCAAGTTTGAATTTTACAGTTCCCTAATTTTGACTGGGTTTAAAACTGAGGCACCCCCTTCATTTCCTTCTTCCAGTTCACGAACCAGCCGAGTGAGAGAGAGAGAACTCCATTTTTACACAAAAATCTTCCATTTCTTAGCTTGAATTGCTTGCGATGGCGGAAGGATCAAGGAGGGGACGTCGCCAACGGAGTCGAGATGTGATCGAGCAAAGGATGGAGCTTCAAAGAAATTGGATCTCCTTTGTGCCTTTTTCGAAGAATCCGGATGTGTTGTATCCGAATCCGGAGGTGCATAACCGGCGAGTCAGGAACGTCGGGGAGGTAAGAAATCAATTTCGTCTTGATTCCTTGCTTAAATTTTTGAATGCTAGAACTAGGTTTTAGTTCTTCGTATTTTGGGGCTATTGTTATTTGCCATGCTTTTTTGTGAAATTCTTGATGAATTGTTGAAATTGAGCATGTAAATATTGTGGGTATGTGAATTTTGTGCAGAAATGTGTAGATTAGCTCTTATTTGTGAAAATAAGGTGCCTCTCTAATGAAATGCATGCTTTGGTGTTTTGTACCTTATGCTATTTATGTATGTACATTGTGAGAAAAATTGTCATGTAGTGACAAATTTTGTAAAAAATGTGACATGTGCCGTGTTTTGTGACGGGTCTTGTCTGAAAGTATGTGCCGTGTAGGGACGGACTTTTCTTTTGAAAATGTGTCATGCAGTGTGTGCCGTGTTTTTGGTGACGGACTTTGTGGGGAAAATATGTGCAATGTGTGCCGTGTTTTGTGACGGGTCTTTTGAAAATGTGTCGTGTAGTGCTTGATCCCTTTGTTGAGAAAATTTGTACAGTGTGTGCCGTGTTTTGTGACGGACTGCATGGGGAAAATTATGTGTAATGCATGCCGTGTTTTGTGACGGGTTACATGTGAAAATTATGTGCAATGTGTGCCGTGTTTGGTGACGGACTTTTTTTTTTTATGCTTTGGTATTAAGTACTGTGACTGACGTACCTTTGCTGTGTTTACCTGCAGGATGAGGGGCTTTTGGCTGGGAAAGCCAAGAAGATGAAGACTCGGGGATCGCTCGAGGCTGTGGTCGAGTTATGGCAGCAGATGCCGAATATCTCTGTGGATGGCGGGCCGAGCCCTGTGAGGCCGGTCTATGCTTCGGCCCGGGCGTGTTCGTGGAGAACTTGGCCGGGATCTTCGACACGAGGAAGAACAAGAGTATCTTCCCGGGCCTATCCGAGTATTGGTGGGATACCACCCACACCTTCCATCCGAGCCGGGCGAGGTGACGGTGACGCCCACCGATTTTGCCGCTATCACCGGCTTTCCTTCAAAGGAAGGCCAGCGGTGGAGGGATAGGATCGCCGAGGACGTGGCCGGGCCGAGCCGCCGGGCTTTGCGCCTCTTCCTCGTAGGGCCTGGGGATGCCGTACAGCCGATGTGGAGACGAGGATTACGGCGCATTGGGCCTATTGTCTGGGCACCGGCCAGTGACGCGGGAGCAAACTGGGCGCGCTCCTTTCGTGGTTTGCCCTTTCGAGACTCTCGTTCTCGAACCACGCGACCACGGCTCCTTTTGCTCGCCGGAGAGCTTGATTGATTTGGAGAGAGTCTCGTGACATAGCTTGGGGCGAGGCGGGCCTCGGCCGAGCTTTACTTCTCCTTGGACCGGTTCAACAGGGCGTGGCGGTTCCTTGGCCTGCTTTGATTTTGCTTGAGGTATGAGTTTATTGCCGTTTTTGATTTAGCAACTTGTCATTTCTCCGTTTTCTTTGCACCGAGCCTTTTCTCGCTTTTGTCGTTGGTGTGTGGTTCTACGAGATCTTTCGTGTTTCCCGTGGATAGAGATCCCGGGGCCATACGGCCTATCCCGCTATGTTAGGTCGGGCCCGCCCGGCGAGGAGGAGGAGGATCAGCAGGGGGAAGCTCACCATCACCTACGGGAGGTGCAGCACATTTGGGGAGAGATAGCCCGAGGAGTTCGCTCTGTACCCTCGGGCTCGATACGAGGCCGATGAGTTCGAGGGGCTCCCGTGGTGATGGCGCAGCGGAAGATGCCGCGGGCCCGACTCGCGACGCCATGTACTTGGGCGAGAGGGTCTTTGGCAGCATGGCCCGGTATGCTTCCCTTGGCTCCGAGGGACCCGCCTTTCGGGATGTTGGATTCCTGGATATGGATGTACCGGAGTTTGAGAGGTATTCGGGCGGCGTGAGTGCCCATGAGTTTGTTTTGTATCGAGAGGAGTATGGGGCCTTCGTGAGGAGGAAGCCGAGGATGCCACTGTGTGTTGGCGAGGGAGAGGGAGGCTGGCCCGCCAGTGTCCCCTGCAGGTTCCGTGCCCGGGCCGGATTTCACATATGTCCGCGGGGATTCCTCGAGGAGGAGGGTGTCTCGTACCCGTCCCCGAGCAGTGCTCCCGCCGCCTACCGAGTGGATCCCGACATGCCGGAGTGTGCTTACTCTTTTCCATCTTGGCATCTTTTTCGTATTTTTCTCTTTTGTTGAGTATGACCGTATTGCCGAGCATTTCTTTGGCCGCTTGCTTGTGCAGTCCCGGGAGAGCCTATGACATGCTGACCCGCCGTTATGTGGCGATGAGGTCCTTCGCGAAGAAGATGGCGTCGAGGCTGTCTTGCCGGTCTTCGCGACGTGTGCCGGCGTACGAGCCGATGCCTTCGAGGCATTCTGTGGACGTTCCTCCACCGAGAGCCGAGCCGGAGCCACAGCAGGAGGGACCTTCGCGGGGGCGGCATAGCATGGACGCTGGGACGTCCTCGGGAGCTTAGAGGCCGCAGACCCTTCATCAGTTCTTTCCTCCGCCGGATGCACAGGCTGAGGGTTCGTCAGAGCATGCCTATTTTGACCCTTTTGTCGGTTTCGATCCTTCTGAGTATCTTGAGTACCAGCCCTGTGAGGGGATTCAAGATCTCGATGATGAGGTTGTGACTGGCGAGTTTACCGGGAAGCCCGACTTCTCGCTTGAGGATGTCAGTGATGATGATGCTGAGGAGTCGGATTAGGATTCTTTTACTTTCCCTCTTTCCATATCCCCTCTTTTTTTTTAGCAACATACATTTATGGGTACCTGTAATAAAACACTTGTATTTGCATGGCAAAAGTATTTTATTTTAAGATGTAATGTCATTTTTGTGATTCCCGGGAATTGTCCTAGGAATGGTTGCTACTATTTTTTTTATTTGTGCATGCCACGTGAGCTGAGAGTGCGTTTGTGGGTAGTGTATGCTTGCCGGAAATGGCTTTGGCCAGTGTTTGGGCGCTTTGGAGCAAGGTCCTGCTGGGGACAGTGGTTGTTGTACTGTTTGCTGGAAAAATGGGTCATGGTTGCAAAGAGGTCCGTACGGACAGACCTAGCATGCAAAGAGGTCCGTACGGACCAGCTTTGCTTTAGGGGAGGAAATAATGTTTTCAGGATGTCTGAAATCTTCCCACTCCCATTTGCAGCCATTTTCAAGCTTTCTTCCCCATTTTCTCTAGGAACCTCCATTTTTGCCATGGATTCTTCGTACGTTCCAAGAAATTTGCCAAGGCTTTCGCAGGAGCGGCAAGCACTCTTCCTTGAGCGGCTGAAAATGTGGATGCGACACCGTATGAGGCATCAGAGGCGGGCTTTCGAGGTAAGGTTTCGACTTTGCTCGGTTTGGTCTCTTAAGGAGTTGGTTCCTGATTGGGATTTGTTGCGGGCTGCCGCGAAGTTCTGGGATGTTAGGAGGCATGTGTATTGCTTCTCCTACAATGAGGTAGTGCCCACCTTTGAGGATTTTCGGGCTTTGATTGGAGGACCGGAGGTGGAGGCCATCTTGCTTCCTTTGATTGGTGGTGCTGCTGTGAGCGTGAAGCTTGCAGGCTTTCTTCGTACTTCGTTGGGAGAAGTGCAGGGCATGATCCTTGATTCGGGTCATATTGACATTTCTGCGTTGCCGGAGCGGTTCATGATTGATGACGAGAGTGATGTCTCTTGGGATGCATTTGCCTTGTGCGTGATAGCGACGCTTTTCATGGTCAGCTCCCTTGGGGTTTGCGATGGCGCTTTGCTAGATGTGGTTGGGCACTGCAGAGCTGGAGAGGATATTGTCCCGTTGGTGCTGGGGGAGACTCTTCATGGTATCGACCGTCTGGCGACTGGGGATCGGTTCATGAGAGGGGGAAGCCCTGCCTTGCTCACCTTGTGGCTGCGAGAGAGACTTCAGGCCATGCCCGAGGCTCCGACGTTGTTTAGCCCGTGGTCGTTTGCTCGGCGACCTCTTGTATTGGATATGGATCAGTCCGCCTGGGAGAGATGGATGGCACAGCTTGGTACGCATCAGATCCGTTGGTGGGTTCCGCACTGGGGTATCGAGACTAGGAGGGCCTTGCAGGAAGGGTCCTATGTTGTCAGAGTTCCCGGTTTGTCTTGGTCCTCCTTCTCTATTCCGTTGCTTGTTTCCCTACTTTTTGGGATGAAGCATGAGCCTTTGTTGGGCTGGGATGACCTTGCTACTGCGGAGGTAGTTCCTCTTTGTATGGTCGCTCCAGGTGCTCTTTTGTATTTTCTGAGGGTATGGAAGTACTCCGCTTTCCCTCAGGTGGTGCTCCGTAGACGTGGGAGAGTGTCGTATTGACGACCCAGTATCTGGCTTGGTATGAGCAGCGTGTTGGGCAGTCCCAAGTGGCTTTGGGGAGCAGGTGTGGAGCGATTCTGGGGCCCGATTGCCGTAGTAGCTATTGCCTTAGGAGTGCCGAAGCCTGGTCTGACCCTCAGGATGTGACGGGAGACACTTTGTTTGACTACGAGACGAGAGTTGACAGACTGGCGGGGAGAGGTCCCCTTTTGCAGACTCGCAAGGAGGAGATCCGAGCCGAAGCACGGGCGAATGAAGCCCTGAGAGCTACTGGATTGTTTGACTCTACGGGGAGGACCCCTGATCTCGGACTGAGAGACGCAGAGCTGGTTCGCGTGGAGCGAAAGAAGACTCGCCGAGGACGAGGGAAGAAAGGGAAGAATGGCGAGGGGACAAGCGCAGATGGCGCGGAATGACCTCCTATGTATCCATTCATTGCATTTGTAAACACATTATTTGTTAAATGTATTAAGCTGTCTTTTAGCATGTTGTGAACTTGAGAGTAGACCGTGCTTGAACTCATCAAGAAATGTTGTAATCGTTAGTGATTTGTGATTTACTTTTAAAGCTTTGTCGAGACGCAAGATCTCTTGTTCGCTTTTGTGTATTTTGTGCACCTTGACGGCGTCCATCTTTGGACTTTTCTGTTGCATTTGCGGACTGAAGCAGCCTGGGCCTTGATGGCAATCCCCTTTGCTTGGGCTTTGTGCTTCGCTGAGAGGTTGAATGATCCCCTGACAAGTCGTTTTGACGGTCATTTCCGTAGCTTCCTTGCCTCTTGTTTGTTGGCGTCGGGCTCTTGACCTCAATTTCGCAGCTTCTGCTTGAGCTTTTTTTTTATTTTATTATATATTTTTTTTTGTGAGCCCTTGCTCGAGCTCTTTTTTTCTTTTTTTGAAGCGCGTGAGGGCGAAGACAAGCCCCCGGCTCGAAGTAGACATAGGCCGCCGTTTGACATTGATTGACCTCCGGATGTCCTTTGATGTTGCCGCCGTCGTTTGACTTGGTCAAGGTGACGCTGGGGCGTGCTCTTGAAAAGTGCGTAGCTTGATGGAGGTCTTGATCGACATTCAAACTTTTGACTTTTGTGTGTTTTTAGACAGACCAATTAAGGTTGCCTACGTCTCCTGACTAGAGGGCTCAGTCCGCGTAGTTCGACACTACATGGAGTGCCAAGAGATGCACAATTGTTCTTCTTTAGGCGAAGTATCTCGCGAAGTTTGCTTCCGTTGACTGGATTCATGAATGGATTGCCGTCTAGGTCCTGTCAGCTTCATGGCACCTCCGGAGAAGATCTTTTAACCACGAAAGGGCCGATCCATGTTGGTTCCCATTTTCCCAGTGGGTTGGTTCGAGTGGGGGGCTTTTCTTTGAGTACAAGGTCGCCTTCCCTGATGTCTCGGGACTTGACTTTCTTGTCGAAAGCTCTCGCCATCCCGCTTGGTAGGCTCGGACGTGTTCCATGGCCTTTAGTCGTCGCTCGTCTAGCGTGAGCCAATTCGTCATGTCGGCCGAGCCATTCGACTTCGTTGACGTCATTTTCCAAGAAAGCACTCGGAGTGAGGGAATTTCCAATTCAATGGGAAGGACTGCTTCCATCCCGTATGTTAGGGCGAATGGGGTTTCTCCCGTGGTCGTTTCCGATCGATGTTCGGTAGCCCCAAAGTGCAAGGTGCAGCTTCTCGAGCCAATCTCGTCCTCGGGTGGTCATTTTTCGGATGATCCGTTCGAGAGTCTTGTTTGCTGCTTCTACGGCGCCATTTGTTTGTGGCCGGTAGGGAGAAGACTTGTGGCGTGTGATCTTGAATTCGGCCAGCAGTCTGTCGCATTCCCCTTCAAGTGTGAGCCGTTGTCTGATATGACCTCATTCGGGATGCCGTATCGGCAGATGATGTTTTCCTTGAGGAAATGTGCGACTTTCTTGGAGGTGAGTACCTTGTAAGACTTGGCTTCGACCCATTTGGTGAAGTAGTCGATGGCTACTAAGATGAACTCGTGACCGTTGTCGCCCGGGCGGAGCGATTTTCCCGATGACGTCAATTCCCAAGTGGCAAAAGGCCAGGGTGTAGTCATGTCAGAGAGATCGTGGGGAGGTAGATGATTGAGGTTGGAGAACCGTTGACACTTGTCGCAGCCTTCGAACAAAGTGGATGCGGCCCGCCTCCATGGAAATCCAAGAGTAGCCCATCCCGAGAAAGATTTGCATCGTGGCTCGGCGTTCATGTGGGGACCGCAAGCTCCCATTGTGAACTTCTGCTCATGAACTTGCTTGCTTCTTCCCCGGGCCGATGCAGCAGTAGGAGTGGTCCTTGGTAGCGTTTCTTGTACAAAGATGTCCCCAAGGATGACAAAGTGGGAGGCGAGGCGTTTTAGGGCCATGATGCTCTTGGCCTTGACCCCTTCCCTGTGTTGGCCTTTCCCGTTCATTAAGGCGGTTTCCCCGTTTTTGAGGTATTGGAAGATCTGGTTATACCATGGCTCATTGACGGGCTTGGGTTACCTGGGTTTGATCTCGCAACAAGAGGCGGAATTTCCTTTCGTCCGACTTTGAAGGGCTTGATTGCTTTTCCCTCGTGGATTTCCACGAGTGAAGCCAAGGTGGCTAAGGCGTCGCAAACCGATTTCGGTCTCTTGGCAAGTAGTGGAAGGTGACCTCTTCGAATTGTGTGATGAGGTCTTCCATGCAGCATGGTATTTTTGCAAGCCCGGGTCTATGGTTTTCCACTTGTTGGAAACTTGGTTGATGATCGTGGCCGAGTCCCCATAGACTTCGAAGTTTCGGACATTCCTCTCGAGTGCGGCCCGTAGTCCTAAGAAGACAGCTTCATATTCGGCGGCATTGTTGGTTGCCTCGAAATTGAGCTTTATGGCGATCGGGGTGTGCTCGTCCTTGGGATCGACCAAGAGCATACCGATGTCGTTTCCTTTTTTGTTGGCTGCTCCATCGAAGAACAGTTGCCATCGATTTTCGCCCTCGAGTGCAAAGATTCCCTCGTCGGGAAATTGTGGTTCGGGGCCTCGAGCTTCGTCGGTTGGGAAGTCAGCCCGCTTGTTCAGCCATTGCCCGCCCCTTGATTGACTTTTGGCTCACGTACTTGATGTCAAACTCGCTAGGAAGAAAGACCATTTGGCGAGCCTCATTGACAGAGATGGTTTGTCAAAGAGGTATTTGATCGGGTCCATTTTGGAAACCAAGTGTACCGTGTGCGACCGCATGTAGTGCCGTAATTTTCCGACAACCCATACCAGAGCCGCGTTGTGTTTTCTCGAGGGCCGAGTAGTTGAGTTTGCCGCCTTGAAACTTTCGACCGACGAAGTAGATGGCGTTCTCGACTCGTGACTCTTTTCTTTTCTTGGACAGAGCATGGCTCCAACCGCGATGTCCTGGCCACGCTTAGGTACAGCAACAAAGGGCTTCTCCTCGTGAGGAGGACAGAGAATCGGGGGACTCACAAGGTACGCCTTTATTTCTTCAAAGGCATCTTGGCATTCTGAGTTCCATTCAACGTCGGCGTTCTTCTTCATTAGTTTGAAGATTGGCTCGCATATGGAGGTCAATTGATTGACGAAGCGGCTGATATACTGCAGGTGGCCCAAGAAGCTTTTAACCTCTGTTTGAGTTTGCGGTGGTCTCATTTCGATGATGGCCTTGATCTTTTGAGGATCAACCTCGATGCCTCTCTCGGTGACCATGTATCCCAAGACATTGCCTCGGCTGACCCCAAATGTGCATTTGGCAGGGTTTAACCTCATTGAGTGTTTTCGGAGGCGATTGAAGAACTTTCTCAGGTCTGTGAGGTGTTGTCCATCTGATCCTGTAAGTACGCCAATCCAATTCGCAACCTTTTAGATGCATTTTAATATAATAAAACTGCATTAAAGGGCGTTTTGGTAAATTCCCGGCCTATCCCGAGACTTCCGGAAACGTTCCATGAGTTTCCCGCGAAGGAAGTACCTTTTGGTACATTATTCATGCCAAAGGACCCCTTGGGAATAAAACCTGTTGGACCTTTTGGGTATTTTCCCGGAATGTTCCAGAAACTGGTTTTTGGCGCCAAAAGCGGTTGAGCCACCTTGTGTCACGCGACAGCTTGAGGCATGAAAAGTAGACGCGTAAGGTCGTGCGACACATTAAGGCAGCCAACTGCAGCCTATAAATAAGATCCTCCCCCTCTCATAAAGGGATCCCAACTTGAGCCTACTGTTACTCTGCAGGATTTGCACCGTAACGAACCTCCCTAAACACAACCCTCTCTCTCTCCTACCTTCAAACTAACCAATCCCTTCCCATCCAAATCCAATTCTCTAGCCACACCAATTGAACCCCTTGCATCAATCCTTCCAGATCAGAAGTGACGAATTGAAGGGTTCTATATCTGACTGGATATAGAATTCGTGGAAGCATCAAGGGTAACGATTCCCTAACTATCTCTCTCTCTCTCTTGCTTAATTTCTCATAATTGTAGCATTTAATTTTGTTTGGATTCAGTAATCAGATCTAGCTATCTGGATTACTGAATCCCAATCGCAATCTCTCTATTTAAATTGAGTAATTCGTGCAATTGAGCTTATATTGTTGATTATTTGATTGAACTTGGTGTTTTGAACCCAAAGGGGGTGTGGATCTACCCATATCCACACTCCCTAGGTTGATTTAGTTTCGTTTCTGTATTTCGTTCGTAATCTAGTTATTTGATTAGATCTGTATAGCTTTCTGTTGATTCTGTGTTCGTATTGTTAAGTTTCTGCAGATGGCTCATATGTGTCACGCGACAACTTCGTCTCCAAGTGATCCTGTGTCACGCGACACATGTGGTCACTGGTGCGATATGTCATGCGACATATATGACCTATCTGCAGAGACCTCTTTCCTTTGTAATCTGCTTTAGATTGTTTGTATCGTGGATGTGGCCTCCTAAATAATGGGCCCACAATATGTAATCCTCGTTTCATAATTAATAAGATGCATTTTACCACATTTCGTTCATTATCAATATTCGCACACACTTTTGATTCATTTGGATGTTTGATTGAAAGACTCGTCTACGAACGAGGCGTGTTGGGTGAACTCTCGGTTCTTCCCAACACGTAACCTGACCCCCGAACTCATGTTTTCCTCTCTAAATAAAGGTTTTCAATGTTTCCTCTTAAAACGGCGTGGCGACTCCTTCTTTTCATTTAAACCGGAATACCAATTTCGGGCGAGCGCACATTCAAAGGGCGACTACTGGGATGAAACATTTGAAAACCTGTTTTTCAAGTGTTGAGTGGGTCAAGCTTTTATTTAGTCAAACATCCAATACATCCATTTTGTGTGCATTATTCGATAATCATTTGTGGTTCATACATCTTGTTGATTATGAAACTTGTGAGCCCTTTGTGCTTGTGGTCACTTTTTGTGCATTAGTCTTCTCTTTGTGTTGCTCTTGCTATGGTAAAACAGGGGCTGATTTGATGATTGAAGAGCTGCTGGTTCAGTGACCACCCAGGTCGTGCGACACCTTTGTCTCGGTTGTCCCGTGTCACGCGACAAAGGGTGGCCACCGAACATAACATCGAAGACTGGTTTGAGGCGCCCCTTGGATCAAGCGTGACTCATTTGATTGTTGTTCCCGTATATCCTGTGTGAGGGTGTGTTGTCTTTTCTTTCTTTAAGATAAAAAATAAAAAAAAAAAAAAATCATTTTTTCGCAAAATAAAAGAACATAGTCATCCGCACACTACATCACTTAGATTTAGAACCCTCGGGTGCGATTGACGGCATCGCGGACGGCCATGAAATTCGCCTACGCTTGAGCGCCTGAAATCAAACCTAAACCCCTAGTGCGTTATAGGTGGCACCACACTAAACCTTACCCATGGTTGGTTTTTGACACAATGTTTTAATTACAACAAAATGAGTTGTTTTTGAAAAATAGTATAGGTCCTTATACCTTCTCCCGAAACCTCACACCTTGTGGGCATGTTGCAAAATGCAACATGATTTCACGTGGGGACATGTCACTCCCGTGGCGTGTTCTAAACGAGAGATCATGCCGCATTGCCAACATGTACCGATGAGAGGTCATGCCGGATTTTCTTCGAAATTCTTCGAAAAGACCCGTTATGCTGCCCAAATTTCCTTAGAAATTTGGACGAACCTTTTAGTTCCATAAAGATGTTAGGGTTTGGTTAGGTATCATTACCTGTTATATGTTTCAAAACAAAGCATTTGGTGTAATTCGAACGTTGCGTCATTAGGGTTCCCCCGAGATCTAGATTGCGTGAAATAAAGGGTTAGCCTTTCCCAACCGTTCATAGGACTTAAAAGACACCGATTTCTACTTGAAGATTAATAAAGTGTTGCACGAGTCTGTCTCCTTTCCCGTTCTTCCCTCTCCCGTATCATCTCAAGATTCTATATCCTCCGCCTTATACACGCTCTCACCTCTTTAACTTTGCAAAGGTTACGGCAAGTTGGGTGTGCGCTCTCGTTCCCGGCGCTCATTGGTCCATATTCCCGAGGCGGAAGCAACTCAAGTGCCCGAGTGATCGTCCATCTGATGCGGAATCCAAAATGCTCGGTGCAGAGAAGACTATGGCCCACGATTCTAAAAGTTCATATCCCATGGGTCAGCAGCAGAGTGTAAAAGGTGTGTCCATCAAAGAGTTGCGAGCTACACTTGAAGATATTTTTCCTCGCAAGCGGGAGGCCCGGTGGTTTGCTCAGTTTGCTAAAGATAAGGAGGACGACCTATAAATGACAAAGAGATCGAGAAGGGTCCTCACCGCACCGATGGCAACGATGCACAATGTTGAAGAAGTCAATCAGTCCTCGTAGGGTCTAGAATGTCCACTGTCGGACATTAGTCTGTCGAGTTCAAGTTGGACCAATTTTGCTTTGCAGTGATAAAAATCTTTGTTTCTCTTCTTGCTAGACTCGAGACATCACTAGAACACCTACGTTACACTCGATTGAAATGGTCTTGTTCTAAATGATCACTTGTGTTGCTCACCGACCAACGCTTTGAAATGACTAATATTTAAATTGATCGGAGTGAGAAAATTGACTGATATCCTTCCCAGAGTGGGGCTTAAGAACTCCCCACCTCGATTCCCATATGCTCACATATCTTCCTTCGTCCTCGCTATCTCGTTGCTCGATGAATTTGCATGGATCTTCCGCGAAGTAAGCGTAAGAAAGCAATGGAAGCTCAATCTCGTTCAGACTATCCGGTAGGGACTGCGGTTGAAACCTCTCACCCTTAGGAAAACCATCACCTTACCCTCACTAAACAATATCCCTTCATTTCAAGATCGGCATATTTGAAACCCGTTTAGCCATCACCCGAAGAAGAGGGACTATCCTTGAGGCTCCCGCGATGCAAAAGAAGATCGACCTGGTCCAAGCTCAAAAACGACGGAAAGCAATGATCCATCCTGGGGACTAGCTGAAATCCTCCTCTCAAAAAAAAAAGAAAAAAGAGAGAGATAAAAATACAAAAAAAGAAAAAAGAGAAAAGAAAAGAAAGAGAGCCTAGTCCCTAGTGATCCTCCCAAAAGTGAAAGTCAAAGGATCCGGTCGTTACTCAAGAGGAGTCTCAGAGTGAATAAAGAGACAGCATGGATGTCCCTCACCATTACCTCTAACCGATCCCAAGCCGTCCTCTCGATTTTAGAGGACATTCCCATTACCCTTACCTCTGCCTTTAGCCAAAGCCAAGATTGACCTCTCATTCTTAGAGGCATTGAAGATGAAATCATGGATCCCCTCACCTTAGAAATCCCAAACATCTACCCAAGAGCCAATCTCTCATCTTTAGAGGTACAGTCAGCAAAGGGCCCAGCCGACTTCTCATTTTAAGAGGTCATGATATCCCAAATCACCCGAAGACCGATCGAAACCCCGAAACCCAGTCGCAGTTCCGACCGGATGGCAGTTTCATTCCATTATCGTTGAGATCTAAAGCAAATTATCTCTTAAAGAGGAGCCAAGTCTATCCCGGCTCAAAAGATTATCAAGCGAAGATTGTGCAAATTCCATCTGTCCATTCGACGTTGCATGTGAGCATATTTCGTTTCTACTCCGCAAACACCTGCCGTGGACGTCCCACTGGGGCTTCGCATCTGTGTCTCCCATCGACACTCAAAGAGGACATATTTTTCAATTCTTAAAATCTTCGAAGGTCCTCAGATCCCCGAACTTCATCGTTCATTCTCTTCATTCGGGATAAGCCGAACTACGGCGACCTGAGCTCCTCCTATGGAGGGGAACGTAGGCAACCATAATTGGTCCTGGTCGAAATCATAAACAAATCTCGAAAATCCGGTCTCTTCAAGGACCATGCCCATACACCGTCTATCCTTCCGATCCTTGATATCGGTGGGCTTTCTCCTCGGATTGATAAAAATATTTGCTCATATCGGCTTTGGTGGTTGAGTAACTCCGAACATCAATAAAGGGTTTTAAGCGGCTTTGTGATCACCACGAATAAGACAAGTTTTCAAGTGTCTCGAAAAGTCTTCTATTGCTACATCATAGGAAGATAGAGCTAAACACCGTTTCGGCCGGCCAGGGGCTTCCATACACTTTCCACACCTTGTGATGCTTATACTCTCTCAAAAGAGCCAAACCCAAAGCGAGAGTGTCATACACGTAATTCGGGATTCATTTCCCATCATTCGAAAGATGTGCCCCTCCGCGTAAACATTTCGAGTCTTGTCCAGCCGACCGATTGATCGCGGTTTGAAATGATGAATTGCCTCTGTGGCTACAAGATGACTTGCTCGCGATGAAGCCGCATGGAATATCCTCAAGCCGGGGCTTTGGTTAAGGTATCCCTCCAGCTCTCCTTACCCGATTCCCTCCACATTGCTTTGCACCGTCAACCGGGGCTTCACCAAGCCGGGATGGCTCTCTCGCCCTCTCGCCGCTTGCCGTCTCGTGACGCGCGATACACTATGTCCTCACCAAAGAATGAACCCGCTGCAATCCGTACTCCCGGAACGTCCCCAACTTGCCTAGCCGTGCCATATCATTTTCCACCTCACGGAGAGGACCCCTACTATACATACCTGTCCGAAACAATCCCAAAACCTCATGAATAAACCTCGGCAAAACCGACCTTTAACCCAATAATCGCATTTGCTTTCCTGCAGAGACAGGACTCGTGCAAACAAGCTAACATAAATTAATCTTTGCTAACAAGATAAGCTTATTTAGGCATAGCACTGGGAGTTGTTATCTTACCCTCGCAGGTACAATAATCAATTGAGTCTCAAGACTGGCCCTCAGGCCAAATTGAGAAAGAAAGAAAGAGAAAAAGCAAAGCCCAGTACACGAAAGAAAGAACAATAAGAGAACAGGAAAGAAGTAGCGTGAGCCCTCCGGAAGCTACACTTATCCCCAACAGAGCAGAAACAACAATGGTAGTCTAAGACCTTCCGACAGCTGCGGGTGAGCACAGCACAGGTATGAACACATATTTCTTGCAAGCGTCAAATCATCATACCATATCCTTTTTCAAAATTGGTTCGAGACACCATAGTTCTCACAAAATTGGTTTGAGACACCATAGTTCTCACATTATTTACAATATTTGGTTCGAGACACCATAGTTCTCACATTATTTACAATATTTGGTTCGAGACACCATAGTTCTCACAATATTTTCAAAAATCGGTTCGAGACACCATAGTTCTCACTTCTTCGGTTCGAGACACCATAGATCTCACAACATTTTCAAAAGTGGTTCGAGACACCATAGATCTCACAACATTTTCAAAATTGGTCCGAGACACCATAGATCTCACAACATTTTCAAAAGTGGTTCGAGACACCATAGATCTCACAACATTTTCAAAAGTGGTTCGAGACACCATAGATCTCACAACATTTTCAAAATTGGTCCGAGACACCATAGATCTCACAACATTTTCAAAAGTGGTTCGAGACACCATAGATCTCACAACATTTTCAAAAGTGGTTCGAGACACCATAGATCTCACAACATTTTCAAAATTGGTCCGAGACACCATAGATCTCACAACATTTTCAAAATTGGTCCGAGACACCATAGATCTCACAACATTTTCAAAATTGGTCCGAGACACCATAGATCTCACAACATTTTCAAAAGTGGTTCGAGACACCATAGATCTCACAACATTTTCAAAAGTGGTTCGAGACACCATAGATCTCACAACATTTTCAAAATTGGTCCGAGACACCATAGATCTCACAACATTTTCAAAATTGGTCCGAGACACCATAGATCTCACAACATTTTCAAAATTGGTCCGAGACACCAAAGATCTCACAATATTTTCAAAATTGGTTTGAGACACCATAGTTCTCACTTCTTCGGTTTGTCGTTTTCCCCTCCAGTCTTGTGTTCCGAACTACGATTTGGCTTGATTCCCTTGTTCAAGGGATACGTAGGAATCCTTTCTCAGAAAGGTCCAGCCATCTTTTCCCCCTTCTAGCCCTTCACCTTAACCCTAGCCGCTCATTGAGATTGGGTCTTATTTTATCGACAACCCCACTTTTTCCAAAAGTGACGTTGCCGAGGGGCTCTGTAAGTACGCCAATCCAATTCACAACCTTTTAGATGCATTTTAATATAATAAAACTGCATTAAAGGGCATTTTGGTAAATTCCCGGCCTATCCCGAGACTTCCGGAAACGTTCCATGAGTTTCCCGCGAAGGAAGTACCTTTTGGTACATTATTCATGCCAAAGGACCCCTTGGGAATAAAACCTGTTGGACCTTTTGGGTATTTTCCCAGAACGTTCCAGAAACTGGTTTTTGGCGCCAAAAGCGGTTGAGCCACCTTGTGTCACGCGACAGCTTGAGGCATGAAAAGTGGACGCGTAAGGTCGTGCGACACATTAAGGCAGCCAACTGCAGCCTATAAATAAGACCCTCCCCCTCTCATAAATGGATCCCAACTTGAGCCTACTGTTACTCTGCAGGATTTGCACCGTAACGAACCTCCCTAAACACAACCCTCTCTCTCTCCTACCTTCAAACTAACCAATCCCTTCCCATCCAAACCCAATTCTCAAGCCACACCAATTGAACCCCTTGCATCAATCCTTCCAGATCAGAAGTGACGAATTGAAGGGTTCTATATCTGACTGGATATAGAATTCGTGGAAGCATCAAGGGTAACGATTCCCTAACTCTCTCTCTCTCTCTCTCTTGCTTAATTTCTCATAATTGTAGCATTTAATTTTGTTTGGATTCAGTAATCAGATCTAGCTATCTGGATTACTGAATTCCAATCGCAATCTCTCTGTTTAAATTGAGTAATTCGTGCAATTGAGCTTATATTGTTGATTATTTGATTGAACTTGGTGTTTTGAACCCCAAGGGGGTGTGGATCTACCCATATCCACACTCCCTGGGTTGATTTAGTTTCGTTTCTGTATTTCGTTCGCAATCTAGTTAATTGATTAGATCTGTATAGCTTTCTGTTGATTCTGTGTTCGTATTGTTAAGTTTCTGCAGATGGCTCATATGTGTCACGCGACAACTTCGTCTCCAAGTGATCCTGTGTCACGCGACACATGTGGTCACTGGTGCGATATGTCATGCGACATATATGACCTATCTGCAGAGACCTCTTTCCTTTGTAATCTATTTTAGATTGTTTGTATCAGGGATGTGGCCTCCCTAAATAATGGGCTCACAATCTGTAATCCTCATTTCATAATTAATAAGATGCATTTTACCACATTTCGTTCATTATCAATATTCGCACACACTTTTGATTCATTTGGATGTTTGATTGAAAGACTCGTCTACGGACGAGGCGTGTTGGGTGAACTCTCGGTTCTTCCCAACACGTAACCTGACCCCCGAACTCATGTTTTTCTCTCTAAATAAAGGTTTTCAATGTTTCCTCTTAAAACGGCGTGGCGACTCCTTCTTTTCATTTAAACCGGAATACCAATTTCGGGCGAGCGCACATTCAGATCCCTTTGAGTGGATGATCATGTCATCGACGTACACTTCGATCTCTTTGTGGATCATATCGTGGAAGAGGGCGGTTGCTGCCCGTTGGTAGGTAGCCCCAACGTTCTTTAGTCCGAACGGCATTACTGTGTAGCAGTAGGTTCCCAGGGGGTTGTGAAGGCTGTTTTTTCTTGATCTTCTTCGGCGATCTTGATTTGATTGTAGCCGGCAAACCCGTCCACGAAGGACTTGACTACGAAATTAGCTGTAGTGTCCACCAACATGTCGATGTTCGGTAGTAGAAAATCGTCCTTGGGACTTGCTTTGTTGAGATCTCGGAAGTCCACGCAGCAGCGCACTTTTCCATTGGCCTTGGTGACCGTGACTATGTTGGAGAGCCATGTGGGGTACTCGATCACCCTGATGAAGCCAACGCGGAGCATTTTCTCGATATCTTCTTTGACTTGTAAAGACCATTCTGGTTTGATTCGACGTAGCTTTTGCTTGATGGGCTTGGCCTCAGGATTCAAGGGGATCCGATGTTCTACAATGTTTGGATCTAGTCCGGGCATGTCTCGGTAAGACCAAGCGAACACGTCCACGAATTCTTTGAGCAGTGCAATCAATGCGTCTTGCTCTGTGCCGGTGAAGAAACTTCCGATTTGCGTCTCTTTTGGCTCTTCAGCAGTTCCCAAATTCACTTTGGTTAAAACCTCCTCGGCAGCTTGGGCCCGGTTTTTCTCTCGTTTGACAACATGCTTTAAGATGTGCTTAATATATTGTTCGTTTAATGTGTCTGCTTCTTTATCAAGTGAATAATTATTAACTGTTTGTGTGTTAGTTAATTTATCAGTTGTTAAAGATGCAATGAGAGGATACTCGGAAAGATCAAAGCATTCATTAAGAGTATACGGGAATACATTATTGGCAATGAGTTCGTAATCTTCTGGCGTGAGGCCATCAGATGACTCGAGAGACTCAAATTCAAAGATAATGGACACGGGATGGGTTTTGACACTGGACTCTAGGACTCGAGGGGTCAGACTAAGTTGTTCGATCATGTCCTTTTTTCTGGCGGTGGGTCTGGAGAAGGTGGCCCAGTTATTGAGTGGCAATGAGCTTGATAGGAGGCGGGGTTTGAAAGGCTTTGTGTCACCGTTCCCGATCATGGCTATCACAGAGTTATCAGAAACAAAATCGATCAGGTCTGGCATCTCGATTTCTTCATTGAAGAGCAGGTGGAGCAGTGGCTCGTTCCAAGCATCGTCTGCGGAGTCTTTTGCTTTTGTCTTGGGCACTGCTAGCTCAAATGCAGATTTGTCCCGCTTGTTGAAGGCAGGGGCATTGACAGAGAGTTTTTCGAGTTCTTCTGCTAAAGAGGGAGTTTTTCCGAACCAAAATTCATTGTGAATAGTGGTGGTCGTGGGTCCTGGCAGAGTTGGTGCATCAAGAAATGCTCTTCTGACTGGATTTGGCTTAAGGCCTCTGAATCTTGCCAGGTTCTGCTGGAGCTTGTCCATGGTTGTCGGCCGGCATTGTTTGGCGCTGATCAGCTCTGTTCCCTTTCCTGTGTCTTCATTCAAACTGTCGGCCTTCTTTGTGAAGTACTTGGTCATGTCGAAGCTGTAAGGGCGAAGATCGAAGGTTGCGTGCAAGCCTCTTTTGTTATCTGCGGAGCGTTTCCGTGCAGCTCGCTTGTCTTCAGCAATGTGTTCGGGAGTAGGGATGTATCCCAGGCCGTGGAGGGTATTCTGTTCTTTGATATTGATGATTTGTTGGGTACCCTGATGGCATTTTCCCAAACCGAGCCCCCGGATGTAGTTCATGTGCTTCATCATTTTCATCGGGGGAGGGATCTAGTCCCAAATCAAAGGCAAGTCTATGTGGCACACCTGGGCCTTTGGGCTTTCGATGGTGAACCCTGTTAGCATCATGCCATCATCGTCGTGTTTGATCTCTAAGACCGGGACGCCGTTTGTGTCGGTCCTTTGGGTGACTACGCTATCACCGTAGATGATGGTTAGATATGTTCCTTGGACGAACATTACGCATTGATGGAGAGTGGATGCTACCCCATTGATCTGGTGTAGCCAAGGGCATCCCAAAATGGCAGTGAATGTGATTGGGATGTCCATGACTTGGAAGTCAGTCGGGACCATTTGTTTTCCGAACCACAGGTTCAAGGTGGCTATTCCCAAGACTGGGCGAGATGTTGAGTCGTATGCCTTGATTACCTGAGTTGAGGGCTTCAGATCAGTTGCTTTGATCCCTAGCAAATCCATCATTTTGGAGGGCAGGACATTCATGGATGATCCCCCATCTACCAAGACCCGAGGGAGACGGCGCTCGTCCAGTTGAACTGTTATGTAGAAAGGCTCATTGTGGTCAACCCCAAATTTTGGAAGGTCGAGCTCTGTGAAAGTGATGATGTTGCTGTAGTTAATATTGCCAATCATCTGAACTGCTTCATCAGGTGTCACCGTGATGGGAACCATGGTCTGGTCTAGGCTTTCTTCCAACTTGAGCTTGTGCGGGTAAGATGAAGTAAGTAGGGACCAGAGCGAGATGTTAGCCTGAGTACGCTTGAGCTGAGCTAAGACAGGATCTTCAGCCTTTGGGTCCTGGGTTTTGGTTTCTTTGGCGTAGGGCCCCTTTTCAGTTCGTGGCTCAGGTATGGCTGGCCTTTTGTCTGCCCGTGGAGGATTCATCGGGATTTGACCGGAACGTGTCAGTACATTCACCTCTGGCTTTACTGCTTTGCTTGTCTCTCCTGTCTCTGTAATGGGAGGGCCTTGGTTGGCGTAGGGCCAGACTGCGCATTTCAATTCGTTCACCGTCATAGCTTTTGTGGAGAAATCCACAGTGGCTTTGAGATCTTCCCAAGACAAGGGTTGAGGTATCTGGACCTTCGGGCCTTCGGTGGCGGTGCGGAGCTCGTCCCAGCTGATCATGGAGCAGACGTTGCCGTGGCCTTGTGCAGAGCTAGGCTGAGGAGATTTGCTGGAGTAGATGACGTAGTAGTCAAACTTTCCTGAGGGTTCTCCAAGGGTTCCGACTGTGGGATCGCCGGATTCATACCTCTTCTTCAGTTTTTGTTGAGAAGAGGGTTTCTTCTTTCTTCGAGGACGGCCCTCGTTCATTTCATCTTGGAATTCCATTTCCAGACAAGCACTGCAATCGCAGACGTCCCACCAGATGAGTTCGTTGTTTGGCGGTGGTACCGGGACCTCAGTAGGCTGAATGGGCAGGCTTTCCCCCGGGGGGTCTTTTGGCTTTATGTCGTAACTGCACGGCTCATATGAGGGCAACAGATTGACCTCTGGGAGGCAATGAGAGAGGTTAGAAGCTGCAGGAGCGGGCATGACTTTGGAAGCCCTAGGTAGTGGGTGGCTAATGTCCCGAAGTGGTGCATGGCGCCTTCAATCCAGGCTTGTTGTTCACCTTGGCGTTTCTCAATAGTCATGAGGACCTGCCAAACTTCTTCCAAGGTCGGGAAATTTCTCGGGGGTAAGGTCCCATTTTCCTCATTGTTATCCACTGACTTGGCCATGTGATACAGTATGACTCGGTACAGAAGCAGCGGCAAGCAACAAAGCAGCGACGGCAGAAACAGAGGAACTGGGAGTGAGGCGGCCGCCCCATGTGAGCCCAGGCGGGCCCCTCAAAGAGCAGCCAAGGCGGAAGTGCAACACGACAAAATGGGCTTTGGACTTCAACGCTGGCTTGGGTTTTTGGTTTAGAGTTTTTATGTCTTATTTTAATGTTTTATTTTAATGCTTTTATTTTAATATTAAGTAGGGCTAGTTGTGTAATTCGTTATTTATTAATTAGGGTTTCTAGAATATTCTTAGGATGAGTATTTAAACAATGTTAGGGCTTTTGTATTGAGGCAGTTTTTGATGATTGAATAAAGTAAAGAAAAGCTTGAAGCTTTCATAAATTGTTTCTTGTCAATATCGTTCAGCCGTTCTATTCTCTTAGCCTCCTATTCGGCATCATTTGGTATCAGAGCTCCGGTTCGCATATCAATGGCTGAACGAGGAAGCGTGGGTCGTGGTGGACATGGTGGTCGATGGAGCAGCCGTGCAGCGGAGTCCCAAGAAGATATCCATCAGTACAGACGACGCCGTCGCAATATCGAGATAGAGGAGGTACGAAGACGGATTCAAATACTCCAGATCCGCTTGGATCGCAGAGAAAGACTTCTCGCGATGAGGGGTTCAGATCCGGTTGTTCTAGCCGAGGAAAAGGAGTACTATCAAGAGGGGATGGATTCCCTCGGCCAAAATCATGGACTTCATGATAGGTATGCAACTCACCATTCGAGGGAAGTCGATATGAAGATCGAAACTCCGGATGTCAAAGGTAAGGCTATTCCTAATGATTCCTATGATTTTTGGATGGATACTGTTGGGTGTCAAGAGGGTCTGTTTGTCGAATCTTCAAGTGAGGAAAACCTTGTTGATTGGTCAAACCCCCCTCTGTTTGATTCAAATCCTGGAGATTTGATTGATTTGGGGATTGATACCATTGAGTTTAAAGAGGGGTTTGTTATCGAATCTTCAAGTCATGAAAAACTTGTTGATTGGTCACAACCACCTATGTATGATGAGTGCAATTGTGATATGTCGAAACCAGATTATACCATTTGTGCGGAAATTGAATATTCTGAACCTATTATTACTGTTCCTGAAAATCAATCGCCCGTCCAAAGTGGTGTTCTTCCGGTTGAAGCTGCAAGTGATATTGTTGACAACCAGTTGAGGTGCGAGTTTGCAATTAAACAGCCTTATAAAGACCCCTTTGATATTGATTGTGCAAATCTTTCGGCTCCTTGGTTCGTCAAGAGATTGATCATTGATTACTTCGTCTCAACACAGTGGAGCGATTGGATGGATGTAGTCACGAAGGCATTAAAGTTTAAAGTTCGTCAAGGGTACATAATTCCTTTTGCAGATGGAGTGCGAATCTTTCGGGTTATAGTGGTGTTCCTATCGAGGGCATTGACTCGAGGACGAGTCTTTTCTAAGGAGGGGAGGATGATACAGTATGACTCGGTACAGAAGCAGCGGCAAGCAACAAAGCAGCGACGGCAGAAACAGAGGAACTGGGAGTGAGGCGGCCGCCCCATGTGAGCCCAGGCGGGCGCCTCAAAGAGCAGCCAAGGCGGAAGTGCAACACGGCAGAATGGGCTTTGGACTTCAACGCTGGCTTGGGTTTTTGGTTTAGAGTTTTTATGTCTTATTTTAATGTTTTATTTTAATGCTTTTATTTTAATATTAAGTAGGGCTAGTTGTGTAATTCGTTATTTATTAATTAGGGTTTCTAGAATATTCTTAGGATGAGTATTTAAACAATGTTAGGGCTTTTGTATTGAGGCAGTTTTTGATGATTGAATAAAGTAAAGAAAAGCTTGAAGCTTTCATAAATTGTTTCTTGTCAATATCGTTCAGCCGTTCTATTCTCTTAGCCTCCTATTCGGCATCACCATGGGGAGCTGATGGACTGCCCTGGTGACTGCGGTGGGAAGGATGTTGGACCTTGCGGCTTTGACACGGGGAGACAGGTTCCCGGGTATTCTCGATCACTCTCTGTTAGCTGGAGGGGGTGACGGGCAAGGTTTACACAGAGGAAGGCATTTCGGGATAAGAGGGGGAAAGCTCACGTGA
Organism: Adenophora triphylla var. japonica; assembly: GCA_022495995.1. Lineage (NCBI taxonomy): Eukaryota > Viridiplantae > Streptophyta > Magnoliopsida > Asterales > Campanulaceae > Adenophora > Adenophora triphylla. The sequence goes on along the minus strand of JAFEMH010004095.1, from coordinate 167,004 downwards.
CATGCGGTTTCCTTTTTTGTTGTTGTTTTAATTTACTTAAAACGTGTTTTCTCAGAGTCCTAGGTAGGTTGGAAAAGATTGCTCTTCTTTTTCGCAACTATGCTAGATCCTGGGTCAGTGGAGACCATCTGTGCGGCTATAAGCCCCTCGTTTTGCACCTGTATTTCGACATCCCAGGGTGGACAACCCCGGGCAAGGGTCCTATAGAGCAAGCGGTTTCCACCGGCCTAAAATAAAAATCGAACCTAAGGACCGAGCCTGTCATGTTCGTTTTAATGCGCTAGCCATGTGAATAGTGAACCGAGCCGGCCACTGAGTCAAGATCAGGTCAAGAGTTCGGCATGACCTCTCTTTACCTTGCTTGCGCAAGGGATCTGTGACGTTAGGCATTGGCTGGGTCATATCGTCATGGCTTGCGTTTTAAAGGCTTGATGACATGGTGTCATGTGAGCATGGATGTATATCCGGGACGGAACATCGTCTGGGTGTAGCTTCGGAAATCAAGATCAGGTCAAGATTTTAGCATGATCTTTCATCGCTTTGCTTGCGCAAGGGATCTTGAGTTCCGAGCTTCAACTCAGAAAATGGCCGGCATGGCATATGTATCCAGGTTGTATGACACGGACTGGGTAAAAACCAACCGAGTCTGGACAGATTGTGACTCAAGACTCAAACGTGCAGGGTTGACGCTTGGCTAGGATGGGATGTTTGGAATTATCCCGTGCGCGTCCGAGAGGCGTAGGAAGGCCAAACGAACTGCAACTGAGACCACCCCGGGTTAAGGGTTGTAGTGTGCAGTGTATCCGAGGCAGTAGTGCGCGTAGCGTGCGGTGTAACCGAGGCAGCAGTGTGAGTAGTGTGCGGTGTAACCGAGGCAGCAGTGAGCATAGTGTGTGGTCTCTAAAACTCTTTTTCTGAGTAAAACAGAAGTTTTTGAAGAATTTTAAATGTATGCACAGATGTATATTGATGCTTTTTTTTGTATTTTTATTTTTTTTGTAAAAATAAAAAAAGTAAAGCACATGCACACACACACAACAGTTAAAGAAAGGGGTAAAATGAATGTTTGACCCTCATCATCGTTTTAAAAATTTTTTGTTTTTGTTTAAAAAGATTTTAAAACAAAATGTCCCCAGCGGAGTCGCCAACTGAAATTACCCGGATCCGAGAGGCAGCGCGATCGCGCCCCGGCATCTGGCATTTCGCGGCCTTGCGGCGCTTTGTTGGTGGATGTCTCGCCGTGTTTTTGCTTTGTGGAGTCGCCACGCCGTTTTTATTAAGCCCAAAACATTGAAAAAGGGCATCAGTTTAAAAATAAACTTTTTTTTTTTGTTGTGTGATGAGATTTTTGAGTTCGGAGGTCAGATGACTCCCCGGGAAGAGAATATTAGAATCTTAGAGCTCACTTGAGTCGCCTCATAAAACGAGTCTTTCGGATACCCCTAATATTCTTTGTGGTCGGAATTGTGTTCCGGTACGGACCGGGATTGCTTCGGAAAAGGGGCCGATTCTCTGCGGACAGAGTTTCGGCATGCGTTGGGATCGCAGGGATAACTCGGGCAGAGGTTCGACGTGCGTTGGGATCGCAGGGATCACTCGGGCAGAGTTTCGGCGTGCGTTGGAATCGTTGGTTGGATTCGGGCAGAGGTTCTGCGTGGTTTGGGATCGTTGGTTGGATTCGGGCAGAGGTTCGGCGTGGTTTGGGATCGCCGATTTGACTCGGAAAGAGCCGGGATGCCTCGGGAAAGACCAGGCAAGGCCTCGGAGTACCACGAGGGCCTCAGAGTACCTCGAGAGTGCCTCGGGGCAGCGGGGGAGCATCGCGGGAGCGCTCGGGGAGGCTTCGGAGCACCGCGAGGGGGCTCGGAAGGCCTCGAAAGGATCCGAAAGGGGCCGGGATTGCCCCGAAGGGTCTTAGAGGGGAGCTTGAATGCTGGGGGAGAGGAGAGAAGAGGGAGGTGTGTCTAAATGAGGGAGGGGTAGCCCTCTATTTATAGTGCCAGAAAACTGCAAGAAGGTCCGTACGGACCTTCTAGGTAATCTAAATTTTTGGCTTTCCTTGATTTGAGGGAATCTGTGATGATGAAGAAGATTCAGCCATGATGATGTTCCCTTTGCAATAAGGTCCGTACGGACCATCTCAGCATGCAAAGAGGTCCGTACGGACCAACCATGTAGGGGGGTAATGATGTTCTCCGGGATTTGAGGGAATATTGTGGACTTTAAGGGGATTCAGTAATTATTAAAACAAAAAGGTCCGTACGGACCTTAGTTGCTTTTCTAATTTTCTAAAAATTCCCAAGAGGTCCTTTTGTCCCTTTTTATCCCAGAAAAGTTCCTCCCTTGGTTTGGCTGAGGGTTTTTTTGAGGGTTTTGAGTGCCAGAGGTCTTCGAGACTGCGTTTGTGAGTCTGCGGTGTTTCCCATGTACTCGAAAGAGGGTGATCCAGATTTGGGTACTTACAATAGGGTATAGTGTATAGTGTATAGGGTATAGGGTATAGTGTATAGGGTATAGTGTATATTGTATAAGGTATAGTGTATATTGTATAAGGTATAGTGTATATGGTATAGGGTATAGGATATAGTGTATAGGGTATAGGGTTTAGGGTATAGGGTATAGGGTATAGGGTATAGGGTATAAGGTATAAGGTATAGGGTATAGGGTATAGGGTATAGGGTATAGGGTATAGTGTATAGTGTATAGGGTATAAGGTATAGTGTATAGGGTATAGGGTATAGGGTATAGGGTATAGTGTATAGGGTATAGGGTATCGGATATAGTGTATAGGGTATGGTGTATAGTGTATAGGATATAGGGTATAGAGTATAGGGTATAGGGTATAGGGTATAGGGTATAGTGTATAGGGTATAGGGTATAGGGTATAGGGTATAGTGTATAGTGTATAGGGTGTAGTGTATAGGGTATAGTGTATAGTGTATAGGGTATATGGTATAGTGTATAGGATATCGGGTATAGAGTATAGTGTATAGTGTATAGGGTATAGGGTATAGTGTATAGGGTATAAGGTATAGGGTATAGGGTATAATAAATAATGATATTTATTAAATTAAAATTAATTAATATTTATGATTTATTTATTTTTTCAAAAATAATATTTATTGACTCATACTTATTTTTATGACAGTAATTTAAAATAATTTTCATATTTTATAAAAATAAAAATAATGATAATTATTATATTAAAATTAATAAATATTTATGATTTATTTATTTTTTTCAAAAATAATATTTATTGACTCATATTTATTTTTTTGGGAGTAATTTAAAATAATTTTCATGTTTTATATAATTAAAAAGAATGATATTTATTAAATTAAAATTAATAAATATTTATGATTTATTTATTTTTTCAAAAATAATATTTATTGACTCGTATTTATTTTTTTGAGAGTAATTTAAAATAACTTTCATGTTTTATATAATTAAAATGAATGATATTTATTAAATTAAAATTAATAAATATTTATGTTTTTTTTATTTTTTCAAAAATAATATTTATTGACTCATATTTATTTTTTTGATAGTAATTTAAAATAATTTTCATGTTATATATAATATAAATAATGATTTTTATTAATGATATTTATTAATTATAGCGGCGGAAATTTCCGTCGCTGAGGTTAATTAAACCAGCGGCGGAAATTTCCGTCGCTGAGGTTAATTAAACCAGCGGCGGAAATTTCCGTCGGTGGTACATGCCACGTAATCGATCCATGTGAACGTAATTTCTAGCGGCAGAATATTCCGTCGCTGAGGTATAATATAAATAAAAATTTTTCTCCCTAAAATCATTACATCCTCCAAAAGCCCTCTCTCTCTTCCCGCTTTCTCTCTCTTCCACGAGCTCTCTCTTCCTTCCCTTCGTCTCAGACCATCGCCGTCGCCTCACCGCCGTCTCTCTCAACTCCACCGCCTCTGCCGTGATGAAGCTTCGCCGTCCACCATCTCCACCGTCTCCGATTCTCCTTCCCTCCTCTCTCCAGCCGACGCTCTCAATTACCCAGGTATTAATTTCTTGATTTTTACTTAATTAATTTCAATGTCTTTCAATATGTAATTCATACATGAATTTACCTTTTTAATTCAGTTTACCTGTTAATTTGATTTTTTACTTAATTAATTTCAATGTCTTTCAATTTGATACTCGTACGGTTGATTTTCTGTAATTTGACACTGCTTCTCATGATCTTCCCCAATTTTTCTTCTTAGCTTCTGTTAATTTCATAGTTGAACAACTGAATTAATTCGAATAATTTCTGTGTTCTGTCAAATCTAAAAAATTGGGTCCAATTTTTCTTCTTAGCTTCTGTTAATTTCATTAGTATCAATTCAAAGTTCTCTCAATTAGATGGAACATGGCTAGCTTTGCTAAGAGTTTCAAGTTCTTGAGAACTGGATGATTGTTAGCATTATAAGCATGTACGAGGAATATTTCTTCTGAGTTTGAGGATATGTCAATCATATATTTGGCATGTCGATTCTCTACTTAAGTTAGTATCTGTTCAGGAGCTTTCATGTTTAAAATGAGGGGCATGATTTTTGTTGTTGATTGGGTTTTCCCTCTTAATAACTTTTAGATCAAAGCATACTATGTCTGTTTTAACTAAGTAGCTAATACTATTTTTTGGTTTGCAAAACCTCCATCATCAATGGCATGCTTTGTGAAATCCAGCTTGTTGGGAGTTGAACTAAATGAAATTTTGTTTCATGTAAATGTTGTACGTCATTATACTCGTTCACAAGTATCCATTGTAATTTTTGCATATCCTAAGCATACAATGTCAGTTGTTTTAAATTTTGTTTTTACACAAGTATCTATTAAAAGGTTAGTTTATCTTTGTTCCCTTATCCTCACACACCCATTATGCTTCTTATATGGACTAGTTCAATTATGCTCATTAATATTGTTGGATGTGGCTCGTTTCTTCACGGATGGGCCTGTTGCATTGAGGCGGGCGCCCCACACAAAGTGAGGCGGACGCCTGAGAGTCAGAAGGTGGAGCTGTAGTGCCTTGGTTTGAGGCAGACGCATGGTGCTTGGCTTGGCGGGCGCCTGATGGAGGAAAACTCCCTCTTGTAATAAAAACCGAGCAAGTGTACTCACTACCGGTGTAGCAGTATGCAATTGCAGGGGTCGAATCCACAGAGACTCGTTGGTAAACAAGTAAAGTAAAAGCAGTGAATTGAGTAACCAAAGTTTATAATTTTTATTTGATTTAAGACTAAAAGCATAAACTAAATAACAGAAACTAACTAAGCAAGAAAACAGATTATGAGCAGAGATTCGTAGATTGGATTTCACTATACCATCATTCTATGTAGAATTTTACTTAAGAAACATTAACTCAACTTCTAGGGTTCATTCACTTTAGCTAGGATCGACACGGTTAGGTGGCCGGATTACAATCCCAAATACTCTTTTAATATTGTGAATTCTATTACGGTTCCACAATATGCCAAGAATATGTTAAACACATAAGAATAAAAGAACCTAACATTGATCCGATTCTATTACGACACAGACCAAATTATTCAATCAATAGCGATCAATGTATAAATCGCCCAAATTAATGGCTCGATAAATACCCAATTATTCAAAGATGAGTTCGTATCTTAACATACGTCTCGAATCTAAGAACAAGAAATTAAAATCTATTGATGAACTAGAAGAAATTAAATAGAAAGAATTAAAATATTAATATTGCATAGAAATCCGGTAAAGGTTCAAAACAATCTACAAATCTAATAAATTAGCTACTCATAATTTACAAATAATAAAAACCTGGAATGATGAATAATTCTTCTTCTTCGATTGATCCAAGAAAAGCATAAACAAAATAATAATATTCTGATAAATCCTAATGATATATGAAAAAAATGAATCCTCTCTTTTTACGTGGCTGCCATGAATTATATAAAGAATTAGGGTGAAGTCTAGACCTTGGTTCGGAAAAAGACTAGAATGCCCTCAATTATACGTGCACTGTTGCTGAACGTCGGAAGAAGCGCGGCCGCCCAAGCTTGTAAGCGCGGTCGCCCAAGTTGGCCGTGAGTTTTGGCCGAGATTATTTGTTGTGGCGCGGCCGCAGTGCTGTTGGAGCGGACGCCCTTCATTGCAGAGAGTTTGGCATGTTTGTCTTGCTCACAGCCGTGGCCCATGAATTCCAACCTCGGCCTCAAATGTCCTAGCCTTGGCCCCAAATGTCCTAGCCTTGGCCCCAAAGCCTCCTCAATTTGGCCGGCCACTTCATGGCCTTGTTTTAATACCAATACCCCTTTTTTTTCGTTTCGTCTCCGCAATTGCCGAGTCCACTTTGATCGCTCTAATGAATTCTTTTGCACTTCGCTCTTTGGGATTTTATTTTGTACTTTAATCCAAGAATTTTTAGAAATCAAATTCGTCCAAAATTTCCATAATTCCAGTTTAATCCCTGAATTTTCCAATATTTCCCATTTAGTCTAAAAGCTTCCAAATGCCAGTTTAGTCCTTCTCTGCTCCGCTCCACTTTATTCCTTTTGCACTTTTTAGCCATAAAATGACTTCTTTTATCAGCTCTATACCCTGTACTCAATAAATACTCGCAAACCACATCAAATATACATAAAACTCGGAAATCAAACACAAAGAAAGCCTAAAAGTGCATCATTTGGATGGGTCAATACACATCCATCAAACACCCACAAACTAACCTTTTGCTCGTCCCGAGTAAAACAAAACTAAAATAAGTAAAATAAAACTACTCTAAATACTAATAATAAAACATTAAAACAAAATAATTATTTTTGGGATGTTCTATCACGGATGAGTCATTGGCCATACAAGTCTCAGATTCTCACCAACACACATAGTCAACAAGTGCCACCACAGTAATGGGATTACAATCACATTGAAGCATAAAACTCACAATTTTCCACCGTGGCCTGAATGATGAATGAATTATGGGAGGTCACTGCCAACAACCTAAGATTGTTTATGGATTCACTAAGTGATGCTCTAAATAAATATGTTATAGATATTACAACCCAAAAAGGACACTCATATGCATATTTACACGATTGTCAACCCGGTTACTCGATATTGAAAGAATAAATGGCTTAAAAGTTAAGTTGCGAAAGATCGCAGGGCTAGGTTCATGGTTACAAATGAAGGTAAGGACATACGAACATAAGAAAGTGAAACTAGAAAGTCTTCTTGTAACAATACATCCCTACTTTGATGATAATTTCTCCACTCACCCTTAGTACTTCCCAATGTGCCAACCCACAAACTAAAACTTTTTCATACATTGACATGTGGTTGAGCACATTCCATTACTTTCTTTGGTCACCTTGAAATATAATTCCACTTTTGATATTAGAGAGGGCTCGATTTTTTCGTTTTTTTTTTTTTTTTTTTTTTTTTTGCTTTGCACAATTACATCACGAAGAATGTGCATTCATTTTTTTTTTCAAGCCCCTCTTTTCATTACATAACATGACCCTTTTCTTTATTTTCGTGACCACTTTTCACTCGATCCTTTGATTATCAAAACATCCCCCAAAATATCCCCATTCTTTCCCTAGTTTCACTTTCTTGAAAAGGTGAGAAAATAGTGTATAAGCTAAAATGGTGGGATAATGAGGGTACAAACGAAGGCGAATGGTGGTCTAAAATAACCTCCCACTTTGTGAGAGATTCCATTCTTTTTCAAGCTCAAACGGGGTTCTAGCGGAAAATTTTATATAAGTGACTAGAAAGTTTAAGGCTCACAAAAAGAGATTCAAAGAATAGCCATATATATCAAGTAACCTATTGACGTGTTATTGACAATCATGCAAACATGTTCTAGGGACCCCGAGAATACACAAAGTGATCCCATAAAAGGCACCTAAGTTGATGACAATGACCAAGAACATGATACGGAAGTGAGAGGTGGTGCAATCATAATTTAAATGTTTCAATGCAATCCCAATCACCACACTAATAATAGCACATGTGATTTTAAAATTAAAGCACACTCTAATCATCACAGACTTTGGCCAACATCCCAACTATGAACAGAACAAAATTTTTAAATTTTTCTATTTTTTTTTAGAGGGTGACACTATATACACTCCCCTATAAACCCACAAACTCGGAGAGTTGCCCACCCCCAAACTCAAAACATGCTATGTCCTCATAGCAAAGAGAACAAAAACGTGCTTTGGGCTTAACGGACAACATGACACGACAAAACAGTAATTAACATAAAAATAAAACATACCTCATTGGGTTGCCTCCCAAGCAGCGCATTTGGTTAAAGTCGTTAGCCCGACTATGGTCCCAAACTTACTTGGCCTTTGCTTTGCGTCCTTTGGACCATCTCTTCTCCTCACGGGCACAAACGCCCCTCTCTTTCGAAATCAGTTCTCCCTTGTCAACAAGTAGGGGTAAAGCCAAATTTATTTTTGAAACTTTACGCTTGTGCTTACCCCTCTTTCTTTTCTTTTTATTAGGGTTTCCACCCCCAAACTCAATCTTTTCCGCAACCTGCGAAACACCATTCTCACAACCAAGATCAAGAGAGTTATCATGCACAAAAATATTTAAAAATATAGAATCAGATAAATCACTATAACTCTCCTCACTAACTCTCAATTTTGAAGGCCCTTGTGGTAAATGTGATGGAATCGACTCTTTATGGAAGTCGTGTGGGGAGTGATACGACCCGTTACTCCTAGAGTATTGGTCGGCTTTAGTGTTACTAGCCAAGGGACAAACGTCCGCATTATCCCCACTTTTCTCACATCCATTCACATCATCTTTAAAAATTGGAACATCAGTTATGGCTCCTACAAAACCATCTTTGGGGGGAAGGTTCTTGTCATTCTTAAACATATCAAACTTGCATTCTTCCCCCATGCCTCTCAAAGACACCACCCCTTGACACACATCAATGGTGGCCTTAGTGTCAAACATAAATGGCCTCCCAAGCAGAATGGGAGTTTTCAGTTGTTCCTCACTTGATCCCTCCATACACATCACATAAAAGTCAATGGGGATAATGATTTTATCAATTTTAACCAACACCCCTTCAATAACCCCTAAAGGTCTTTTAATTGAGAGATCCGCCAATTGCAAGTCTCTCGTGGGTGGTTTCAACTCACATACCCCCAAACTCCTAAAAACATGAAAGGGCATCACATTAACACTTGCCCCAAGATCCAACAAACCTTTAAAATTTTGACCCCCAAAAGAAATTGGAATAGTAAAATATCCGGGGTCTTTTTGAGCATGTTTAATCTTATCAAACTCCACACCTCTCGGGGGTGTGGTTTTCACAACATTGGGGGGAGGGGTTTCTAAATTTATTGCAGAAAATATATATTGAACCTCCCCTATCTCATCCTCTTCCTCACTAACATTATCAATATTATCACATTCAAAATTATCAAGGGAAGAAAGAAATACCTCCTCAATTTCCTCACTCTCATCCCACACTGTTGTGATTGACTTTGCTTGCTCAGGTGGGTTTTTCTCTTTCATCAACTCTTGGGCAACCTTCACAAGTTGCTCTACTTGTGTGCCCATCTTCCCAATTGCAGCATCTGTATTTCTGTTGCTTTGCTGCATCTCCATCCTTAGCTGCTGAACTGCCAGCTCCCAAGGCTCTTTATCATGTTGTCCAGGTGGTGGCACATGAAGAGGTTTTACTTGCTGATTATGATGGCCACCCCATGGATTGTAGTTACCATATGGGTTGCCTTGGGGTGGTGGCCTTGGTGCATACCCATTGAACGCATGTGCCTGTTCAGGATTATAACAGAAATTTGCTGCACTTGGACACATATTAGTGACATGAGATGATAAACCACAATTTGTACAATAATCAGTAATAACATTGGCACCAGCAGAAGTGCCACAAGAAGTCAATTTATCAAATTTATTATTTAAAAGTGCAATCTGCTTAGAAATATTATCACTAGCATTCAATTCAAGCACCCCCCTTATTCTACCCCTCGAACTCTTTTGTTGAGAATTAGCACTCAACATCTCAAATAATGCCTTAGTCTCCTCAGGGGTCTTGGCTCCTATAGAGCCTCCTGCTGCAATGTCCACAACAGACTGAGTGGAATCATTCAAGCCATCATAAAAGGCTTGGTTCAGTGAAGGTAGTGTGAAATTGTGTTGGGGACATTGCATTAACATTGTATTAAATCTTTCCCATGCCTCATGAAAGGGCTCCCCCACATCTTGGGAAAATGTCATCAATTTCTGTCTAAAGCTAGCCAACAGATGATGTGGGTAATATCTTTTAAGGAACACATCTTGCAATTCTACCCAAGTACTAATGCTGCTCGGTGCAAGCATCATCAACCATGTTTTAGCCACTCCCTTAAGAGTGTAAGGAAAACACTTCAGTCTAATTTGCTCCTCAGTCACTCCCTGTCTCAACAAAAATTGAGCAACAACAATAATATACTCTTTAAGGAACGTGAGTGCATCCTCACCAGGCAATCCGTGAAAGCTTGGCAACATGGCAAAGTATTGTCCTTTGACCTCTAGATTTTTGGCTGCATCGGACAGCACTATGCAAGAGGTAGATGTGTCTACCCTAGGTCTCAGGAAATCATTCATAGTCTGCGCCGGTGGTACTGCCATCTCGGCTTTCTCTTCCTCTACCTCGGTGGTGGAGGGTTCTGATTCGGTGTCAGAATCTGAGAAAAGGGGATTAAAGAGGGGATCGCCCTCAAATACTTCCTCAAGAAGCTTAGTGTCTTTAGCTTTATTAAGTCTGTTTATGTTGTCGTTCAATGGTACCAATGTAGGCTTCAAAGAACGACGACCTTGCATTCACTACAAAACCTACTTGTTTACTTGCAACAAGACCCCGGCAACGGCGCCAAAAACTTGATGGAGGAAAACTCCCTCTTGTAATAAAAACCGAGCAAGTGTACTCACTACCGGTGTAGCAGTATGCAATTGCAGGGGTCGAATCCACAGAGACTCGTTGGTAAACAAGTAAAGTAAAAGCAGTGAATTGAGTAACCAAAGTTTATAATCTTTATTTGATTTAAGACTAAAAGCATAAACTAAATAACAGAAACTAACTAAGCAAGAAAACAAATTATGAGCAGAGATTCGTAGATTGGATTTCACTATACCATCATTCTATGCAGAATTTTACTTAAGAAACATTAACTCAACTTCTAGGGTTCATTCACTTTAGCTAGGATCGACACGGTTAGGTGGCCGGATTACAATCCCAAATACTCTTTTAATATTGTGAATTCTATTACGGTTCCACAATATGCCAAGAATACGTTAAACACATAAGAATAAAAGAACCTAACATTGATCCGATTCTATTACGGCAAAGACTAAATTATTCAATCAATAGCGGTCAATGTATAAATCGCCCAAATTAATGGCTCGATAAATACCCAATTATTCAAAGATGAGTTCGTATCTTAACATACGTCTCGAATCTAAGAACAAGAAATTAAAATCTATTGATGAACTAGAAGAAATTAAATAGAAAGAATTAAAATATTAATATTGCATAGAAATCCGGTAAAGGTTCAAAACAATCTACAAATCTAATAAATTAGCTACTCATAATTTACAAATAATAAAAACCTGGAATGATGAATAATTCTTCTTCTTCGATTGATCCAAGAAAAGCATAAACAAAATAATAATATTCTGATATATCCTAATGATATATGAAAAAAATGAATCCTCTCTTTTTACGTGGCTGCCATGAATTATATAAAGAATTAGGGTGAAGTCTAGACCTTGGTTGGGAAAAAGACTAGAATGCCCTCAATTATACGTGCACTGTTGCTAAACGTCGGAAGAAGCGCGGCCGCCCAAGCTTGTAAGCGCGGTCGCCCAAGTTGGCCGTGAGTTTTGGCCGAGATTATTTGTTGTGGCGCGGCCGCAGTGCTGTTGGAGCGGACGCCCTTCATTGCAGAGAGTTTGGCCTGTTTGTCTTGCTCACAGCCGTGGCCCATGAATTCCAACCTCGGCCCCAAATGTCCTAGCCTTGGCCCCAAATGTCCTAGCCTTGGCCCCAAAGCCTCCTCAATTTGGCCGGCCACTTCATGGCCTTGTTTTAATACCCCTTTTTTTTCGTTTCGTCTCCGCAATTGCCGAGTCCACTTTGATCGCTCTAATGAATTCTTTTGCACTTCGCTCTTTGGGATTTTATTTTGTACTTTAATCCAAGAATTTTTAGAAATCAAATTCGTCCAAAATTTCCATAATTCCAGTTTAATCCCTGAATTTTCCAATATTTCCCATTTAGTCCAAAAGCTTCCAAATGCCAGTTTAGTCCTTCTCTGCCCCGCTCCACTTTATTCCTTTTGCACTTTTTAGCCATAAAATGACTTCTTTTATCAGCTCTATACCCTGTACTCAATAAATACTAGCAAACCACATCAAATATACATAAAACTCGGGAATCAAACACAAAGAAAGCCTAAAAGTGCATCATTTGGATGGGTCAATACACATCCATCAGCGCCTCAATTGCCGTAGGTTGGGCGTGGCTTGGATCAATCCCAGGCGGCCGCATGGGTTGCCTTGAGGCGCATGCCTCAAGGCCAGCCGGGGGGCTTTGTTTCACAGGCTTCTGTATGTTTCTAATCTAAGTTGGGCTAGGGTTTAGTGGCATATATATATGCATGTAATCCTTTGTAAACTGGAGAGATTAATTGCACAAATAATAATACAGAAACGTGATTCAAACCCCAATCGATTCTTCCATCTATTTTCTCTTTTGATTGCTTGTGTGTTTTTAGGTTTTGTCAATTGGCTTTCGCTGCAATTGCACAACAACTGGTATCAGAGCACGGCTGCGATGTCTGGGGGGAATTCCATCACCGTGAAGTCCGATGTTCAGAAGTTTGATGGGCATGGAAACTTTGCGTTATGGAAAAGGAGGGTGAAGGATTTTCTGATTCAAGCAGGCTTGGGAAAGGTGCTTCGATAACCGGATAAACCTGATGATATCGAAGAAGGTCCATAGAAGGAGTTACAAGAGCGGGCCTTATCCTCTATACGGAAGTGCCTTGGGGATGAGGTAGTGTATCCCGTGATCGATGAGGAATCACCGACGAAGGTTTGGGAGATTTTGGAGGCTAGGTATTTGTCGAAATCTGTCTCGAACAAATTGCATCTTAAGCAACGACTGTATGGGCTTAAGATGGTAGAGGGTCCTGACATAGAATCTCATATACACACGTTTAATCAAATTCTCAACGATTTGGTTAGGGTGGAGGTAAAGTTCGAGGATGAGGACAAGGCTTTGATGCTGTTGAATTTGTTGCCCAATTCTTCAACATACGAATTCAGAGACATGTAGCTAATTTGGTGACAAATTAGAGACAGAACCAAAAATCAGAGACGAAATCAGATTCCGTCTCTAATTTAGAGACGGATTCTGATTCCGTCTCTGAATTAGAGACGGGCGTCTCCGTCTCTGATTTAGAGACGGGCGTATCCGTCTCTGATTTAGAGACGGGCGTATCCGTCTCTAAATTAGAGACGGACACGTCCGTCTCTAAACAAACTACAAAAAGCAGCGACGCCAATTTAGCGACAAACACTGCACGGAATAGCTACGGAATAAATCCGTCTCTAAACACGATTTAGCTACGGAATCTTCATTTTAGCTACGGAATTTGCCGTAGCTAAAATCGATTTTCCTTGTAGTGACAGGTCAGTTAATTCTGGTATAGTTACTATGGGTAATGGTGCTACTTGTAAAATTGCTGGCATAGGAACTATAAGAATTAAGATGTATGATGGTGTAGTTAGAACATTATATGATTTTAGACATGTTCCGGAGGTTTCTAAAAATTTGATTTCATTGGGTACGTTGGATGCTAACGGTATGAACTATAAAGCACAAGGTGGAGTATTGAAAGTAGTGAAGGGTGCTATGGTGGTGATGAAGGGTGAGAAGGCTCCAAGAACATTTACAGGCTGCTAGGGAGCACGGTTGTAGGTGGAGTCACATGTGTTGAGTCTGAGGTCGATACTGATGTCCTTCTATGGCATATGAGGCTTGGTCACATGGGTGAAAGAGGAATGCGGGAACTTCATAAACGTAAGTTGTTGAAGGGTGTGAAAACTTGTAAACTGGAGTTTTGCAAGTATTGTGTTCTTGGAAAGCAGAACAAGGTGCAATTCAAGACGGGTAAACACACGACAAACGGTATTCTTGATTATGTTCATTCAGATGTGTGGGGGCCGGTCAGAACAGAGTCTAGAGGAGGACATTATTACTTCATGACTTTTATTGATGATTTTTCGAAGAAGGTTTGGGTTTACTTCATGAGTTACAAGTCAAAGACTTTTGAGAAGTTCAAGGTGTGGAAAGCTGAAGTGGAAAACCAAATGGGGCGGAAAATCAAGTGTTTGAGGAGTGATAATGGGACAGTGTACACAGATGGCGAGTTAAAGAAGTTCTGTAGAGAGCATAGAATCAAGAGGCACTACACGGTACGCAAGACACCACAGCAAAATGGTGTGGCTGAGAGGATGAATAGAACTATTGCGGAGAGGGCTAGGTATCTACGATTCAATGCTGGGTTGGCAAAGAACTTTTGGGCTGATGCGGTGAGTATGGCATGTTTCTTGATTAACAGATCACCTAGAGTCTCTTTAGATAACAGGTTTGCGGAGGAGGTATGGACGGGTAATGAGGTAGACTTCACCGATATCTGGGTGTTTGGGTGTCCATCCTATGTGCATATTCCTGGTGAAGAGCGGTCGAAGCTTGACCCAAAGTCAAAACAGTGTGTCTTTCTCGAGTATGAAACAGGTGTTAAAGGATACAAGCTATGGGATCCCAAGTCAAGCAAGGTGGTGATTAATAGAGATGTAGTCTTTGATGAAAAGGCTATGTTGAAGTGTACTCATGATGATAAGGAGAAGGTGCCAGAAAGCAAGGAGGGCAACAAGCAGGTTATTGAGGTGGAGCTATGTGAGGATAATACTGATGCGGATCTCACTCTTCTGGAGTCAGAGGCAACTACACAAGAAGTGGCTAGTACTTCAGTTGGGAGACCTAAAAGAGTAATCAAGCCACCGGTCAGGTATGGGTTTGAATACATGGCTTCATATGTTCTTGTTTTTAGTAGTGGACACCCGAGTACTTTTAAGGAGGCTATAAATAGTCCGAAAAAGGACAAGTGGGTAACTGCTATGGCGGTGGAGATGGAGTCACTGTACAAGAATGATACATGGGATTTGGTGGAGCTTCCTAAAGGGAAGCGTGCTATTGGTTGCAAGTGGGTTTTCAAGCGCAAGGAGGCAGTATCAGAAAAAGAGGGGGAAAAGTTCAAGGCTCGTTTGGTAGCAAAGGGGTATTCGCAGCGAGAGGGGGTGGATTATAATGAGATTTTTTCGCCTGTTGTGAGACACACTTCCATTCGGATTGTGTTGGGTCTTGTAGCGCACTATGATTTGGTGTTGGAGCAGATGGATGTGAAAACTGCGTTTCTACATGGTGAGTTGGATGAGCAGATTTTCATGGAGCAACCACATGGGTTCACGGAGCCCGGGCAGGAGCGTTTGGTTTGTAGATTGAAGAAGTCTCTTTATGGGCTGAAGCAGTCTCCGAGGCAGTGGTACACTAGATTTGACTCCTACATGGTACGTATTGGCTACAAGCGTTGTGAGTATGATTGCTGCGTGTATGTGAAGAGCCTTGATGATGGTTCTTTTATTTTTCTGTTACTGTATGTGGATGATATGCTTATCGCGGGTAGGAGTAAGAACGAGGTCAATCAGTTGAAGGCTTTGTTGAGTACAAAATTTGACATGAAGGATTTGGGGGAAGCCAAGAAGATTCTTGGGATGGAGATTTGCCGAGACAGAAAATCTAGGAGATTGTGGCTGTCTCAAGCCGGCTATGTGGAGAAGGTGTTGGAGAGGTTCAATATGCGGGATGCAAAACCTGTGAAGACACCATTGGCGAGTCATTTTAATTTATCTGCCTCAGATTCCCCGAGTTCGACTGAAGATATTCAGAGTATGTCAAAGGTTCCCTATGCAAGCGCAGTGGGATGTCTCATGTATGCTATGGTTTGCACGAAGCCAGATTTGGCGCAAGCTATTAGTGTGGTTAGCAAGTATATGGCGAATCCGGGTAAACAGCATTGGGAAGCAGTCAAGTGGATTCTCAGATATTTGAAGGGCACTATGGATTATGGCATCATGTTTGGAGGCAAGAGTGAGGAGCTTTCTATTGTAGGGTATGTTGATTCTGATTATGCGGGTGACTTGGATCGGAGGAGGTCGACTACGGGCTATGCGTTTACTCTTGGTGGTGGACCCATATGTTGGAGATCTATGATCCAATCTATCATTGCTTTGTTTACAACGGAAGCGAAGTATATGGCAGCGGTTGAAGCTGCAAAGGAGGCCTTATGGCTTCGGGGTTTGGTCAACGAGTTGGGCATTCGGCAAGGTGGAGTGAAGTTACTTTGTGACAGTCAAAGCGCGATTTTCTTGGCAAAGAATCACATTTATCATCAACGGACAAAGCATATTGATGTTCGGTTTCACAAAATTTGGGAGTTGATCGATATGGGTGAGGTTGTGCTAGAGAAGGTTCACACTACGGAGAATGCTGCGGATATGTTGACGAAGCCGGTTACTACTGACAAGTTCAAACATTGTTTAGACTTAATGCACATCTCTAGCTGTTAGAGATGGGGAGGTTCGAGCTGGTTCCTTGTATCTTCTGTTGGTTTGGGTGAACACTCGCCAAGGTGGAGATTGTTTGATGTGGCTCGTTTCTTCACGGCTGGGCCTGTTGCAT
Source organism: Adenophora triphylla var. japonica (assembly GCA_022495995.1). Classification (NCBI taxonomy): domain Eukaryota; kingdom Viridiplantae; phylum Streptophyta; class Magnoliopsida; order Asterales; family Campanulaceae; genus Adenophora; species Adenophora triphylla. The sequence continues at coordinate 150,184 of JAFEMH010004095.1, read as the reverse complement.
TGAGGCGGGCGCCCCACACAAAGTGAGGCGGACGCCTGAGAGTCAGAAGGTGAAGCTGTAGTGCCTTGGTTTGAGGCGGACGCATGGTGCTTGGCTTGGCGGGCGCCTCAATTGCCGTAGGTTGGGCGTGGCTTGGATCAATCCCAGGCGGCCGCATGGGTTGCCTTGAGGCGCACGCCTCAAGGCCAGATGGGGGGCTTTGTTTTACGGGCTTCTATATGTTTCTAATCTAAGTTGGGCTAGGGTTTAGTGGCATATATATATGCTTGTAATCCTTTGTAAACTGGAGAGATTAATTGCACAAATAATAATACAGAAACGTTATTCAAACCCCAATCGATTCTTCCATCTATTTTCTCTTTTGATTGCTTGTGTGTTCTTAGGTTTTGTCAATTGGCTTCCGATGCAATTGCACAACAAATATAATTTTTTAATGTTCTATTTCTAAAGTTACTTGCTTAGGGTATTGTATTTCGAATCTAGAGTTGTATTTTAAACTGAGGTTTATTGATATGCTTGATATTTGCCTTTTGAATATTGCTTTCCTGAAAAAGGTAATTTTCATTGGATCACCCGAATCGTCTCTTCCTCAAAATCAAATGTTGAGCCATCTCTTTTAAAACTCATGTGATGATTTGTGCAACAGGGGTTATCTACACAAATTGTATGCCCAAAACAACACAATTTCATACAAATGACCACATGTTAACACCTCGATCTCAATAAGAATCCAAAATAAATCATGCAAGCCTCATGAACATTGCCCTTTATCGGGGCTATAGGTACTTATTTTAATCTTTTCCTTTTATTATTAGTCGGGAGTCAGTATCTTAGAATCTCTACCAGCTTATACTTGGTCTCTAGGGATCTTCATGCCTCTCACTTTGATATCACCTCCCTGGGCTTCACTTTTTATGTACCACTGGGCATCCTTGTCAAAGGCGAAAAGCGAGAATAAAGAGTATCTATGAAAATCACAAAAATAATTGATAAAGAGCTAAAGAAAAAACGAATAATGCGTAATCTAAATGGTGGTAATAATCAATTTAGTTATACCGAATCAGAAAAGACAAAAAGAAAACGATATGTTAGTAATATTAACGAATAGAAGAAAACATATGCCACTATAAAGAAAACGATAAATAACCGTACTCATAATCAAATATGTAACATGTTATATTTAGTAAACATAACATGTTACATATTTAGTAAACATAACATGTTACATATGCAACAATTAGATAAGTTACTAAATATCTAATTTTCAAGTCTTTTAAAGTCAAAGGGGGGAGGAAGGGGGGTGAATGTCTCAATAATGTAACATATTGAGACATCCAAAGAGAGGAGACCGAGTGTTAGGGATGGGGGATTACGGGCGGCAATGCCCGTCGACGTCGATCGGCCGTCGGCCAAATGTTGTCCCGACCACGTTTCATGATCCGAGGGTCGACACTCTGCAGGCTGAGTTGGCTGAGGAGCGTCTCGAGCGGGCAAAGCTTGCGGAGGCTTTGGCGACGACGGTGCAGATGCAGGAGGAGAATGATCGGCGTCATGCAGAGACTGAAAGAAAATTGGCATTGTTGATGGCTCGTATGGACCAGGACCACCAGGGTAATTTTTAGTCTCCCCCCTAATTCCCCCCGAGTTGATTACGTACTATTTTAGACTTGTTTATAATAACATTTGTGATATTTGGTACCCACAGGAGCCCCGGCCCCCTCCTCCCTCCCTCGATCCCCCTCCCGAGTTTAAGTACTATTTTAGACTTGTTTGTAATAACATTTGTCATATTTGGTACCCGCGAGAGCCTCGCCCCCCACCTTCCCCACCCTCTCCCCCTTCCCCCACCTTCCCCCCTTCCCCCCCTCTCCCCTCCCGATTTGGTACGGTGATATTTAGTTTAGTTTGGTACGCTGATATTTGATTTTTAGTTTTTATAGTTTTAGTTTTATAAATTGAATTGTTATATCAGGTACAAAAAAATTTGGTTTATTGATATTTTAATTTTTTTTTAATTTATTTCAGTATCAGCGACGGAAATTTCCGTCGCTGAAATTAATTTATTTTAACTAATTTTTATTCCAGCGACGGAAATTTTCGCCGCTATATCAATTAATTTTAATTTAATTTTTGATTTCAGCGGCGGAAATTTCCGTCGCTGGAATAAAAATTAAATTAAAATTAATTGATATAGCGGCGGAAATTTCCGTCGCTGGAATAAAAATTAAATTAAAATTAATTGATATAGCGGCGGAAATTTCCGTCGCTGATATTAATTAATTTTAATTTAATTTTTATTCCAGCGACGGAAATTTCCGCCGCTAAAATCATTTAATTTTAATTTTTTTTTTTTATTTCAGCGTCGGAAATTTCCGTCGCTCTAATAAAATTTAATTAAATTAAATTAATTTCAGCGACGAAAATTTCCGCCGCTGAAATTAATTTAATTTAATTAGTTTTTATTACAGCGTCGGAAATTTCTGACGCTGAAATTAATTTAATTTAATTAATTTTTATTACAGCGACGAAAATTTCCGCCGCTGAAAATGAAAATGTAATTAAATTAAATTGATTTAACGGCGGAAATTTCCGTCGCTGTGGTCAGAAAATCACCGACGGAATTTATTTCGTCGGTAAAATCAAAATATACCGGCGGAAATTGAGCCGTCGGAGAACAGCGGCGGACCAGCGACGGAATTTTTCTGTCGCTGTTTAATTTTAGCGACGGAAATTTGGATTTAGCGACGGAAATTTCCGTCGCTAAAACCTATTTTTCTGGTAGTGTAATCACTCGCCTTTTGGCTTTTTAACCTCTAGAGCTTCTGCACTGGTGGCTGCATCGGTGTTGGCCTTCATGGGAACAAACGGGCCATTGATCACGCATTCCACCTGCATCTCATCAATAGTTTCCAAATGAATGAGCATTCGGCACTTCCAGATGTCGAAGTGGTGTTCATCCAAAATTGGAATGTGTGAATAGTTAACAGTTGTCATTGTCTTTGAGTTTGCCATATCGAATCGGCACACAAGCTGTTAAGCTTGAAAAACAGTGGTTTTATAAATGTGTTAAGCTCTGATACCACTTGTTGGTCCCAAAGGTGGCAACAAGGGTGAAAAACAGCTAAAGGGGGGGGGTGAATAGCTGTTACAAATTTTTCGCCCTCTTTTAAAAACTAAACCTCTAAGCTTACAAAACCGCTTGCAGTTGATAATAAACTGCAAGTAGAGATGTAAAATGCACAGCGGAATATTTGAAGATACAAAGCGATTTTGAGGTGCGGTTTGTAGAGCGGTTTCGATAGTGCGGTTTCGGTGAGTGGAGTTTACAAACAAGTAAGGTTTTGACAATGTTAACTCCAGACACAATTCACAATAATGGATAAATACAATGAAGATCAAACAGAGAAAAAGATAGATAATTAAGAAGCACAAGAAATAATAAATGCAGAAAAGTAAGAACACAATATTTGGAGTGGTTCAATCGTTTAAACGATCTACGTCCACTACCAAGATGGTTAGTCTTGGATTTCTAAGAGAGATTTTATATTGAGTATATGAGAGATTACAAAGTACAATGAGTAATACTTAGATCTAAAATCTTTTCTATGAAGATCAAATCCTAGACTATAACCACTGTATCTCAAATGAGTAATCTATGTGATTAAACAAGTGAGGTGTGTGGGTGTTTACAAGATCAAGGCTCTTTAAATCTATAAGATGGAGAGCACAATGATTATTGATGTGTATAAGGCTTGATTTATGGGTTGTGATATATTTCTTGAAGTAGAAGATGAAGATTCAAAGGACTTGGAATTTCTGGGCAGAGCTTCAGCTTCTATGAACACATAACTTTCAATTTTCTCAAGCAATCTTTAAATGGTGAAGATTAGGGGTATTTATACCCAAGCATCAAGGATATAGCCGTTGGACATAGCTGTTGCAAGGACTGTACTGATGCTTTCCCATTGGTCCTCAATAACCACTTTTGTCCTTCAGAACTGTAGTTGCAGGTAAAGCTGATCAGGCCTCAGCTTCAATTAAGGTGGTTAGGACATCTGTCACCTTTTCAAGATCCTTGCAGATCTTCTCTGACATTGAGTCACGTGACAAGATATGGTGGTTGACTTTTGATATTGCTGACATGGATTCCAACAGTCAAATGTGGTTCACTTGAAGTCTTCAATCATTGGGGCGGAAATTTCCGTCGTTTTGGTCAGAAAAATCACCGACGGAATTAATTTCGTCGGTAAAATCAAAATATACCGGCAGAAATTGAGCCGTCGGAGACCAGCGGCGGACCAACGACGGAATTTTTCCATCGCTGGTTAATTTTAGCGACGGAAATTTGGATTTAGCGACGGAAATTTCCGTCGCTAAAACCTATTTTTCTGGTAGTGTAACCACTCGCCTTTTGGCTTTTTAACCTCTAGAGTTTCTGCACTAGTGGCTGCATCGGTGTTGGCCTTCATGGGAACAAACGGGCCATTGATCACGCATTCCACCAGTATCTCATCAATAGTTTCCAAATGAATGAGCATTCGGCACTTCCAGATGTCGAAGTGGTCTTCATCCAAAATTGTAATGTGTGAATAGTTAACAGTTGTCATTGTCTTTGAGTTTGCCACATCGAATCGGCACACAAGCTGTTAAGCTTGAAAAACAGTTGTTTTATAAATGTGTTAAGCTCTGATACCACTTGTTGGTCCCAAAGGTGGCAACAAGGGTGAAAAACAGCTAAAGGGGGGGGGGTGAATAGCTGTTACAAATTTTTCGCCCTCTTTTAAAAACTAAACCTCTAAGCTTACAAAACCGCTTGCAGTTGATAATAAACTGCAATTAGAGATGTAAAATGCACAGCGGAATATTTGAAGATACAAATCGATTTTGAGGTGCGATTTGTAGAGCGGTTTCGATAGTGCGGTTTCGGTGAGTGGAGTTTACAAACAAGTAAGGTTTTGACAATGTTAACTCCAGACACAATTCACAATAATGGATAAATATAATGAAGATCAAACAGAGAAAAAGATAGATAATTAAGAAGCACAAGAAATAATAAATGCAGAAAAGTAAGAACACAATATTTGGAGTGGTTCAATCGTTTAAATGATCTACGTCCACTACCAAGATGGTTAGTCTTGGATTTCTAAGAGAAATTTTATATTGAGTATATGAGAGATTACAAAGTACAATGAGTAATACTCAGATCTAAAATCTTTTCTATGAAGATCAAATCCTAGACTATAACCACTGTATCTCAAATGAGTAATCTATGTGATTAAACAAGTGAGGTGTGTGGGTGTTTACAAGATCAAGGCTCTTTAAATCTATAAGATGGAGAGCACAATGATTCTTGATGTGTATAAGGCTTGATTTATGAGCTGTGATATATTTCTTGAAGTAGAAGATGAAGATTCAAAGGACTTAGAATTTCTGGGCAGAGCTTCAGCTTCTATGAACACATAACTTTCAATTTTCTCAAGCAATCTTTAAATGGTGAAGATTAGGGGTATTTATACCCAAGCATCAAGGATATAGCCGTTGGACACAGCTGTTGCGAGGACTGTACTGATGCTTTCCCATTGGTCCTCAATAACCACTTTTGCCCTTCGGAACTGTAGTTGCAGGTAAAGCTGATCAGGCCTCAGCTTCAATTAAGGTGGTTAGGACATCTGTCACCTTTTCAAGATCCTTGCTGATCTTCTCTGACATTGAGTCACATGACAAGATATGGTGGTTGACATTTGATATTGCTGACGTGGATTCCAACGGTCAAATGTGGTTCACTTCAAGTCTTCAATCATTGGGGCGGCCTGGTGTACATGCGGTTGACAAGTGCAGTTGGTTACACCAGTGAGATTGCTGAGGTGTGGTCTTGAGATAAGAACTAGCAATGCGGTTTGCATATGCGGTTCTTGACCTGTAGTTGCACTACGGAATTCCAAGAGCGGTTTCAACGATGCGGTTTGCATAAGCGGTTTGAGATGGTGCAGACTGAACCTCTTGGAATTTCAATCTCATATCCAATGAATCTTGTGCCAGTCTTCAAGCCTAATTTATCATATTCTATAAAATGGACTTAGTTAAAAAAATTGAAGTCTAAGCTTCATTACATATGGGCCTAAAGTCCTTAAAATAGAATGGAGGTTATAGTATCAATCAAATCATAAGCTAATCTAGGAGGGTTAAAATACGCATACCCAACAACCGTGCAGAATGGCGTCGAACGAACTTAAAGAATTAAAGAAACAACTACAAGAATTGTTGGATAATGGGTTGATAAGACCGAGTGTTTCACCTTGGGGTGCATCGGTATTGTTTGTAAAGAAGAAGGATGGACCGATGAGAATGTGTATCGACTATCGAAAGTTGAATCGAGTGACGATTAGGAATCAGTATCCGTTGCCTAGGATTGACAACTTGTTTGACCAACTTCAGGGAGCGTGTTATTTCTCGAAGATAGATTTGAGATCAGGATATCATCAGCTGAGAGTGAAGAAAGAGGATGTGGCGAAGACGGACTTTAGGACAAGGTACGATCATTATGAGTTTTGGGTTATGTCGTTTGGGTTGACGAACGCGCCGACAACATTCATGGAATTGATGAATAGGATATTTCCGGAGTTTCTAGATAAATGTGTAATTGTATTCATAGATGACATCTTTGTGTATTCTAAGACTAAGGAGGAACATGAAGAGCATTTAAGGTTAGTATTGCAGATCTTGAGGGAACAAAAGTTATACGCTAAATTCAAGAAGTGTGAATTTTGATTGGAGAAGGTAGCATTCTTAGGACATGTGGTGTCTAAAGACGGAACTGAAGTAGATTCGGTGAATATACAGGCTATAGTGGATTGGGAGAGACCAACTACAATTAGCGAGATAAGAAGTTTCTTGGGGTTAGCAGGATAGTATAGGAGATTTGTTGAAATTTTTTCAAAGTTATTAGGACCGTTAACGAAGTTAACGCAGAAAGGAGCAAGGTTCGTTTGGTCGGAAGAATGTGAAAGGAATTTTCAAGAGCTGAAGAGTCGATTAGTGTCCGCACTAGTTCTTACTGTACCATCAGAATTGGACGAATTGTGATTTATAGTGATGCTTCGTTGAAGGGCTTCGGATCATAATATTCTTAAGTATATTTTCACTCAGAAGGAATTTAACATGAGGCAAAGAAGATGGCTAGAATTACTTAAGGATTATGATTGTACCATTTTGTATCACCTAGGAAAGGCCAACGTGGTGGCTAATGCCTTGAGTAGGAAGAATCGAGGAACCTTAGCGACATTGATTTCTAAGGGGGTAAGTGCATGGAATGGCATTGAATTTTCAAGTATAGAAGTGAGAGTTAAAGAGTATTTAGCTCAATTGGGTGTTCAGCCAACACTAATCAGACCAAACCAAAGAAACACCAGAAATAGATGAAGAACCGTGAGGATACATTAGAGTATGGTAAAGGGAAAGGTAATAGATGTTCATATAGAAGACAATGGGATTTTAAGGTATCAATAGAGAACTTGAGTACTTAGCGACAAGGGTATAAGAAGAGAGAGTGTGCAGGAAGTGCACTGTCAAAAGGTTTTATGTACATTCTGGGAGTACGAAGACGTATAGGAACCTAAGGGAATCATTTTGGTAGAAATAATAAGACGGGAACGGTGGCAGAGTTGTATCGAGGTGTTGGTATGTCAGCAAGTGAAGAGTGAACACCAGAAACCGACAGGATTATTACAGTCATTACCAATTTCGGAATGGGAGCGAGAGAATATAGAAATGGATTTAGTAGTGGGACTACCGAAAAATTTGAAGGGTCATAACGCGATTTGGGGTTATAATGGACAGACTTATGAAGTCAGCCTATTTCTTGACAATTAAGGTGACAGACTCATTGGAGAAGTTAACCAAGTTATACGTGGATGAGATAGTGAGATTGCATGGAATACCAATAGGGATAGTATCCGATCGGAACGCGAGGGTTACATCAAAGTTTTGGAAGAGTCTACGACAAGCTTTGGGTACCGAGTTGACGATGAGTATAGCTTTTTACCCACAGACAGACGGACAGTCAGAAAGGACGATTCAGACACTTGAGGATATGTTGAGGGCTAAATCATTGGATTGGCAAGGGACTTGGTATGAGCACTTGCCATTGGTAGAATTTGTTTATAACAACAGCTATCACGCTAGCATCGATATGGCACCGTATGAAGCCTTGTATGGACGGAAATGTAGATCGCCTGCTTGTTGGGATGAAGTTGGTGAGAGGAAGCTGACGGGACCAGAGATTGTTCAAGTAACCGCGGATTAAGTACAACAGATTCAGAAATGGTTATTGACCGCTCAGAGCAGACAAAAGTCGTATGCAGATCTCCGACAACGAGACTTAGAATTTCAGTTGGGGGATCATGTATTCCTGAAGATTTCGCCAACCAAGGGAGTTATGCGATTTGGTATTCACGGGAAATTGAGCCCAAAGTATGTGGGACCATTTGAAATTTTGCAGCGAGTTGGGCAAGTGGCCTATAAGTTGGCTTTACCACTTGTGCTTGCAGGTGTGCATAACGTATTCCATGTCTCGATGTTGAGAAAGTACATCTCTGACCCGAGTCATGTGATTGAGTATAGGCAGATGAGATTTCGTGCCGACTTGAGTTACGACGAACAACCGGTGAAGATTGTGGACCGAAAAAACAAGTATTGAAGAAGCGAATTATTCCTTATGTGAAAGTGCAATGGAGCAACCACACGGAAAGAGAAGCAAAGAGGAAGCTCAAGAGTGAGATGCGAGAGTCATATCCCACCATGTTTTTCGATTGAGTGCATTTGGTTTGGAGGACCAAACCTTTTTAAGGGGGTAAGAATGTAATAACCCAAAATTTGATTACCCTTTTTTTATTAATTTAAATCATTTAAATTAATAAATACTCATAGTTTTCTTTTGTTTCCTTTTATTAATTACTTGTTCCTAATATTAGTTGGATTAGGAGTTTTGGGCTTGAGTTATTATTGGACTAGAAATTGTGGGCTTGTTTTAATTGGGCTTGAGTAACCTTGTGGGCTTAGGAAATCTAATTGGACTAGGATTAGAAAACCTACATATATAAACCCCTTTCTTAACCTAATAACCCTCATTAATTAAATCAATTAAATAAAGAAAAGAGAGAAAGAGGGAGGCGGCGGCACCTTGAAATCGAAAAGAGAGAGAGAACTGTGAGAGAGAACCGTGGTGACGTGAAGTAAAGAAGGAAAAAGCGGGAAGGAAAAGCTGTGAAGACCAAACCAAACCCAAGGTAAAGGATTCGTTCCGTATCAATTATTGTTCTTGGATTTAAAACCTAGAAAAATTCTAGAGATTTAATTAGGGTTTGTTTTATAATATTGATGATTAATTAAGAATGACCCAATGATATTTTGATAAAGGATTATAAATTGAAAACCTAATATTGATTTGGGTTCGGGATGTAATCAAAGGAATTAACCTAAGGTAGTGCATGCTAAGAATGGAAGAATCGAAATTAGGGTTTTGTGTGTGTTTCTGTGTGCCGGTGTGTGTGATGTGTGTGCTGTGTGTGTTCCGTGTGTGTATCCTGTGTGTGTGAGTGTATGTGTGTCGTGTAAGGGCAGCGTGTGTATGGGTGTAGTCAAGTGTATGTGTATGTGTGCCGTATTGGTGAGTTAGGGTTTAGTGTGTGTTTCTGTGTGCTGAGAATAGTGCTTTCATATATTGTGAATAGTAGTTTTCTTACGCTGTGAATAGTGCTTGTGTGTGTGCTATGAATAGTGCACTTAGAGAGAGAAAGGTCATAAAAGGAAATTGAATAAGGTTGAGTATAGAAAACCCCAGGGGTAATTTGGTAACACCTATGGGGAATTGGTTAACCTAAGAAGGAGTTAAGGATGATTAACTTATAGGTTAACAAGAAAGATTAAAGAATGTTTGGGTTAGGTAATTAAGGATTACTTGTTCCCTAAGAAAATCTCTTTGCATTATTGTAGATTCGTGCAAGGATTAATTGCAAGGAAGTGCAAGCGATTAAGGTAAGGGATTACTTTCTTTAAGTATTTGAATGTCTCTTTCCTTCGTGATAGGATTCCCTATTTGATGATTTGTATACTACCAAGTGGCCAGTAGTTTTTCATTTGTATTACCTCGTTATGAACGTCTTTTGGAATACCCTACCATTGGTAATGTGATGTTCAATGAGTATCCATGTCGTTTGGATTTGACTAATGTGTTCTTGTACCCTTAGAACCTTTGTGAAACTGAAAAAAGTGTTGACGTATTCTTGTACCTATGAATACATATTATAGAATGTACTTAGTCTTTGAGGAAGGCTTTGAAATTTACACTACTTGATGAAGTAGATGAAATGGTTTGGAATTTACTTAGTCTCTGAGGAAGACTTTGACATTTGAATTGGTCTAGACAGATTGAAATGGCCTTAATGATGAATGAATTGGTCTAAACGGATTGAAATGACCTTAATTCTATATATGATCATCATGATGCATCAGAATAAGGGAGCGCTCTGATAAAGTGTAGGGAACCTTATTCAACGAACACCTTGAAAGGTGTATCGGAGCCACCCTAGATTAAAGGTGCATAATTATTTGGAATTGACGGACTATGTGTATACTGTCTTCATCTTGATTATTCGTGTGAAAGTGCCACTACTTGTTAACTGAAAAGTGTTCTTCTTTGTGTTCTCATATCTGAACCGTTATTGTATAAGTTATGCTTTCATTTATATATTCGTTGAACTCCGTTTGTTCTGGTCATCTCTTCCTAGAACCCGAAGAGATCCCGTATGAACTTACTGAGCATTGTTCGCTCACCCTTTCCTATTATTTCCCCTTCCAGGTAATAAATGCTTGGAGTGGATTGGCTGCATGTTTGGTGGCTTAGCGGCTATTGGAGTTCGAGTTATTATTTTTAGGACATTAAGTATATATGTTGAGCTAGTGGATTGTACTAGTTGTTGAAATTTTTACCGTTATCCGCATTTAAGTTATTTCGAATTGTGGTTAGTATTTGAATTATGGTTTTAGTAGCCGTTGGAGAGTATTTCCTCCTTCTACCTCTGTTCCTCCTACATCAGTCTCCTCCACTTCCAAAGAACTCGACCCCGAGTTCCCATTATGATAAGGAACTCCATCCGCGTGGTTGTAATTACCTATAGGAAATTGCCCCCTCCGCCTCCTTTTGTCAATCTGAGGCGGAATGTCTCTCATAAGGGATCTCATTAGGCCGCTCGTCAGAGGTCAACTCCTGAACCCTTGGAAGAAATTCTTCAACATCTATCGGCATCCCCATCTCCACACTAACATAACCCAACAGCCCCTTAATCACTATCGGACAAAAATAATCTGCTTCTTCAATAGTTCCTGTCGGATCTTTCTCGTTCTGTATAAATATCACGACCGGCTTTCCTTTCTCAACCTTTTCCTCAAAATGCAGTACATGAGCTATAGCAATTTTATGTTTATCCCATGTGAACATCAACACATTATACCTACCCTGATAAGCAATATCGTGATCATACTGCCACGGGCGACCAAGCAATAGGTGACATACGTCCATATTCAGAACGTCACAAACGACCTCCTCCTTATAATGCTTGCCAATGGAAATAGGGACCCTACAAGTCCGTGATACCCGAAGTTCTGAACCTTTATTCACCCTTCCCAAACTATAAGGTTTCTCATGAGGTTCAGTTTTTAACCCAAAAATATCAACCAATTCCTGCGAAACTAGATTCTCAATACAACTATTATCAATAATCAAATTACATACCTTGTTGTTAGCAGAACAGTGTGCTCTCAACAGATCCTTCCGTTGGCCCTCGTCTTTGGAAGAAAGCATTATTTATTGAAGCACACACCATCTCCTCTCCTCAGACTCCTCTTCAGCAAATTCGACCCCTTCATACTCATTCACTTCGGGTTCTTCCTCATTGTACTCATGCAAAACTGCAGCAGTTCTCCGGGTGGGGCAAACGTTCGACCTGTGACCATGTCCCTAACAACGAAAACACTTATCTCCTGTTGGCTTGGCATACAGATTTGCTATTTTCTGTGTTGGAGCCTTGTTCCCTGCGCTACTACTAGCACTGACTACACTCATGGCCTGCGGGGTTGGGTCCTTATCGGCTACTGCTTCAGAACTATCCTATTGAGGAAAACTGCGAAAAGGAGAAAAATCTTTCGAACTCGACTTCTCCATAAGTTCAGCTTTCAGGGCTAGAGTGGAAGCGTCCTTCAAAGTCCACACCTGATGTAAACCCATCTTTTCCTGTATTGAACCCTTCAACCCATTAATATAACGAGCAATTCTCTAATCCTCGGTTTCTTCAACCCTAACCCGCGCTGTATACCTCTGAAATTCTGTAGTATATTCATCAACCGTTCTCTTGCCCTGCACGCAGTTGAGATACAGTTTATACAATGTCTGTTCATAATCCGCTGGCAGAAACCTCTCGGAAATTAACTTCTTCATGCACCTCCATGTTTTAATTGGCCCTTTTCCTTGTCGTCGCCTCTGACCAACAAGTTTCTCCCACCAAACTGCAGTTGTACTCTTTAACCGGATTGCCACCATCTTTACCTTTTATTCGTAGGTACCTCCATAACCTCGAAAAATCGGTCAACATCATTCTGCCAATCCAGAAAACCCTCAATTCACATGGTCCCATAGAATAAAGGAATGTCGGCCTTAATCCTATAATACTGGCGGTGTCGATTACCACCCTGACCCGGCTCATCATCACTATCAATCTCATCATCAGAATTAGAACTAGAATCCTCCTCATCCCGATTTTCTGCCCTCCTAGGGCGTCGACCCTGTTCAACCTCCCTGTCTCTCTCGTCACCACGGTTACGATTATCACGAGCATTTTGACCCTGTTGAGCAGCCACCAACGCCGCAATCTGTGTTGTCAACGCAGCAATAGCGGTGGTTATACCATCGATATTTGCCTTTGTTGCTTGATCCCCCATAACAAATCAGTGATGACAGACATGATAAAGCCTGGTCTGATACCAACTGACGCAGCACAGAAGTGATAGATTCGTGAATAGCGCACTAATCACAAGAGTTCACAAGCGATGAAACCTAGAAACACAATAACTGGAATCCACCAGGAAAAAAGTGAGAAAACACTTTAAATTAATTGATCAAAAACTAAGTTTAATCCAACCCTAAAAGATGTTTAAATACTACTTAAAACCCTAAAACGAAATAAGCAAACAAAGACTAAAATATCTTCTTAATTAACTCTAAAACATCAGCAATTAAACGCAACATCAGCAATAATGAAACAATGGAACAGGCTTCCCGTCATTGAGGCACTCGTCGGAGGAAAGGTCAGGCACCCGCCTGGCCTCCAGTAGCTAGAGGGTCGCTGATGCCGCGGGGAGGCGCACGCCTGGACTGTCGCGAGGCTGCCGCCTGGGAACTAGAAAGATTATGCATGTTGAGGCATTGTGGGGCGGCCGCCTGGTGGTTTCTTGGGCACTCGCCTGGGTTGCAGGTTCTTCCCTTTGTTCCTCCTTCTCCCTCTGTTCCTCCTACATCAAAAGATAAATACAAAAAAATAACCTTTATGATATGTATCTTGATATAATAAATGTACAAAAGAGATAGAGGTTATTATTGTAAAAATAACAAAAATAACAACTTCTAAGAATCACTTTTAATAAAAGTTGGGTCATAGCTGCTTCTACCTAAACACGGTATTTTGCGTTTTAACTGATTAAAATCATAATCACTATTGTTATCCAAATGCTATTATAAGTAATTTTGAGCTTCAAAAGTGATTATAAGCCACAAAAAACACTTCCAAACTCACACTAAATTACAAGTTGTAGCGATGCTGATTAATTATTTTTGTCTTAAAAAATCATATATATGCTGTCTTAATTATAACAAGATTGGGTTATCAAAACTTTTTTTTTTTTTCATATTTTTGTCTTAAATTAGTTTTTGTGTATTAATTTGGAAATGTGGGATTAGATGGAAGATATGTTTTTTTAACAGAAGTAAACAAACGTTTCTTCTTCCTCCCCTCGCTAATCTAATTATCCTTAATTTCCCGACTACACAAGTTGCCTCCTCTCTTCTCTCCCAGCCCTCCCCGTCTTCTCTCCCTCTCTCTAGATCTAGCTTTGGTTCTGATTTGTTTATTTGTGTAAAACTTTTGATTGGTACCGTGTATCCATTTGACGCAGCACGGAAGCCGGATAAATTTCGTGATAAGCGCACTAATCACAAGAACCCTTCAAGCGAAGGATCCTCAAACACATTACTGGAATCTACCAGCAGTAATCTGGAATCCACCAGAAAATAAAGAGAAAACTCTTCAATTTTAATTAATCAAAAGCTAAGTTTAACAATGACCTAAAAGATTGTTTAAATACTTTCTCAAAACCCTAAAGCAAACCCTAAAATGAAATAATAAAACAAAGACTAAAATAACCCTAATTTAATTAATCTTTAAAACAGTAAATTGAAAAACGGCAAACATCAGTAACATTCCCGTCATTGAGGCGTGAGGCGCCCGCCTGGTACCTGCGAGGCGTCCGCCTGAAGATCAGAAAGCAAGGCCGATCCAATTCCCCCAATTCCCCCTTGAGGCGCACGCCTGGGACACCCTCCTGCGCCCGCCTGAAGCCAGAATACTCCCTCTGTTTTTGTTGCTGCGATACTGCATCATACGCGCCTAGATTGCAGATAAGAACCCAACCTCCTCCTACATCAGTCACCCACACTTCAAAAGAACTCGACCCCGAGTTCTCATTCGATATTTGACAAGATCCGCCCCAGAAGAACAAATACTTTGAATAAACCAAAGTTCTCCTCGTCCTCGGAAAGAAAACGAATTCTCTTCCGTCCCAGTGAAACAAATACTTGGAATAAATTTGTTCCTTGAGCCCGTACCAATGTAAATTTTGTTTTTCCAAAAATAAAATTATGCTAGCAATGTCGACAATCATCCGGCGATCGTCCGTCCCATCTCCCCCAGGGTCAACAATAAATACAAAATTAACGTCCCCCATGGACTCTTCCACAGTCTCCCCATGATCAATAATAAAAATATCATCTACACAATCATCACCCCACACAAAATTCGATTTTGCAATAAACCAATTAGTTCGGACTTCCTCCTTCACCTTGGGCTCAATAGGGGCATGAACATGGATCATAATATTTGCAGGAATAATTTCACCACATACCTGAATGATTTCGTCTTTTGCACACAAATCTCCCTCCTTAACTCCCAAATTCTCCTCTTCAATCTTTTCCTTCGTTTCTGCCAATGGAACTGCTGAAAAGACGGATTTGTCGACTTCTGGAACTTCTTGAACATCATTTTTGTTATTCTGCAACAAGACCTCGAACTGGCCCCGACGTTCTTCTTCAGCACGTTCATGGACTGCAGATCTACGCGCTTTCAGTTTCTGAATCTTGGCTGTGTAGTGATCGGCTTTGTCAGCATAAAATTTGGCTTCCATCCTATGTCGCTGCCTAAGCACTCGCTCCCTTGATGCTCGATTCAGATCTCTGATTGATTTATATTTCTGCACACGTCGATCATGCTTGTCCGCTTCGTCGAGTTCTTCGTCCTCTAACACTAGAAAATATTGTTCCTGTTGTCGAGCACGAGCCAATCGAAGATCTATTTCGTGAATAACCTCATCATCAGATCTGGAACTAGAATCCTCTTCATCATTATTTTCGACCCTCCTAGGGCGTCGTCCCTGTTCAATACCCCTGTCTCTCTCGCCACCACGGTTGCAATTAGCACGATCATTTGGACCTCGTGGAGCAGCCATGAACGCCTCCATCTGCGTAGACAACGCTGCTGCGGCTGTGGTTAACCGATCAAACTCCTCCCTTGTTACTTGGTCCCCCATAACAAATCAGCGGTGAAAAGACAGGTTAAGCCTACTCTGACACCAACTGACGCAGCACGAAAGCCGGATAAATTTCGTGATTAGCGCACTAATCACAAGAACCCTTCAAGCGAAGGATCCTCAAACACAATACTGGAATCCACCGGCAGTAATCTGGAATCCACCAGAAAATAAAGAGAAAACTCTTCAATTTTAATTAATCAAAAGCTAAGTTTAACAATGACCTAAAAGATTGTTTAAATACTTTCTCAAAACCCTAAAGCAAACCCTAAAACGAAATAATAAAACAAAGACTAAAATAACCCTAATTTAATTAATCTTTAAAAACAGTAAATTGAAAAACGGCAAACATCAGTAACATTCCCGTCATTGAGGCGTGAGGCGCCCGCCTGGTACCTACGAGGCGTCCGCCTGAAGATCAGAAAGCAAGGCCGATCCAATTCCCCCAATTCCCCCTTGAGGCGCACGCCTGGGACACCTCCTGCGCCCCGCCTGAAGCCAGAATACTCCCTCTGTTTTTGTTGCTGCGATACTGCATCATCGGCGCCTGGATTGCAGATTAGAACCCAGCGTCCTCCTACATCACCATTTAACCTAAATCTTAGTTTTCAATCTATGATGGTGGTGCGTCATGGTAGTTGTGCAGCGGTCTTGGACAAGAAATTTGAAGAAAGAAATTAAAAAAAAAATAAAAATGTAAATAATGGATTTTTCTTCGATATGCACTAGCTATTGTTTCATTTAGTGTTCTTAAGAATTTATTATCTTTTAGGTTTTGAATGTAGTGATTTCTCATGGACAATTTGGAGGGTTAAAAAGGGATAGAAGTTTGAGAAAGAAAATTCAGATCGACAGGGAGCAAGAAGATGTGTTATTAGTTTTATATAACTTTTATTAATTTTTGTTAGGTTTTTCTTAATGTTAAGGGATGGCGTATGAACGTGTATTTTAACTGCTAACAATATAAAAGTGGTTAAAACCAATATTTAAGCAAATTACGATATTTCAAAATGTCGATAAGCCTTTTTATTCTCAATTTTTCATTAATAGACAAAATATTCCTAAAATGTTATTGTTGAAAATGTATTTATCGAAATGTTCTATTATTTTGAATTATCTTTTGATGAAGTAAATTTAAAGTTTTGGTATTTAATTTGCTATTGGCAATAGTAAATTTATTTATTTATTCTCAAAATGTTATTGTGGAAAATGTATTTATCGAAATGTTCTAATGTTAAATCATAACATTATAAAACCTTTTCTGTTATGGTAATACTGAATACGTTATTGCTATAACAAATTCAATAAAATAACAGAAACTTTGTAAAATATATTTTCAACAAGAACATTTTGGAAAATGATTTGTCCATTTGTAGAAGTTGGAGAAAAATCCAAATAGCTTTTACTTTGATTTTCTTGAAACCAATTTGGTTTTCTTCCAGTAAAGGAAATAAACTATGTATTTCATTCACCTTGATCAAAAGCGTACATAGCTTGGAAATATATAACAGTGTACAACAATGAGATAAAACCAAAGAAACCTATCTACAACAAACTAAGAGATAGGGATAGGCTAACAATATTATGATGAGGAAGCATTTGAACTGCTTCCTGACCAACTCGAAGCTTGGACCTAAAAAATTCTAACAATGGACAGCCCAGACTCTTGGTGAAAATGTAAGCAATCCGAAGATTCGATGGAACAAATTGGGTAGTGAGACCAACTCTCGAACAAAATTAGAGCTGTCAATTTGGGATAACGAGACGGGACGGGACGAAACTATAATATCTCGCAACTACGCGGGATGGGATGTGTCGTCCCGAATTATTTATGGGCCTAAAATACCTCGTAACGTCTCAAATCTACCTCGGGAACCGGGAAAATACGGGACAATGCAGGACAATAAGACTCTAATATTATAAAACTAAAATCCAACTGAAATGATGTCAAGTCATTAAATTGAAAACATAAAATAAATCTTTTACAATCCAATAATATCAAAACTTCTTAATTTTATAAAACAGGTTAATCAACACAAAAAAAGACAATGTATAGTTGAAAAAAAAAACAAAAATTAATTGCTAAAATACATTTGAGGTAAAAATAAAATAAAATAAATATTAAAATTAAAAAAATGTGGGGTGTCCCGTCCCGTCCCATCCTGCTTTGTCCCGCGTCCCAAAAGAAATTTCCCAAATAGGCCCGCTTTTATACTTGATTATAATATAATATCCCGTCTTGTCCCATTTATATAACGGGACTACCCCAAATTGACGGCTCTAAACAAAATGATAGCCAAGATCGATGTGCTTAGCCCGTTTGTGAGAAACAGGGTTCTGACAGAGGAACACCGTAGAAGGTAGGGTACGGAGCTCACAAAGCAGGTTGGTGACCCAAACTAGCTCAGCAGCTGTGTTTGCAAGTGCTCGATATTCAGATTCACAACTTGATCGTGACACCGTAGGCAACTTCTTAGCGCTCCAAGAGATTAAATTTCCGCCAAGAAAGATGGAGTTGTTGTAGGTGGAGCGCCTAGTTTCTGTTAAAGATAAAGAAGGAGATTCACCAAATATTCAGTTACCTAAGTTGGTATTGAGCCTGTTAGTACAGACCGTGGATGTTACCACAGGTGCTATCACTGGCAGTTGGGTGTTACCCGAACTGAAATGATTTGTAATTCAATAATTCTTTCCATATTATTTTATATACTAATGTCTAATATTATTTGCAAGATATATGTGTTTGTTGGTCCATATTTAAGTTTAGACATGGTGGGATTAATTGCTAGAAACAAGGAAGAAGTTGTTGAAGGAGTTATTCGTAAATGGGAGATTTACGAATAACTTTGATTGGTCCATATTATTTGTTGATAAAAGAAAAACGTGAGAAGACCAAGTCTTGGAGTTGTTGCTGATTATTAGAAGAGTACAATGGCAATAAAGCAAGAGAGTACAAGGTGATAAAGCAAGGACTTGGGCTTCAAAATTTCGGTTGCTACATTTAAGGGGAGTTGGCGCATGAAGAGGAATTCAATCCAAGAAATCTCTCCACTCCTCTCACACGATCTGAAAGTCCAAGGCTGTTATTTTGGAGTAGCCTCCAAGGCATTTAAAGTATATAGGTAGGCTAGGTGTGGTTCATTTGAAGTATGCCAAATACCAAATATAAAACACAAACACCTTAGCACAAGAGAAACAAAGTTCCTTTGGTTCGCATAATCCTTCCTCCCTTGTGATTCTAGCTTAAACACTGAGTGTTTAAGAGAGTGTTGGCTAAGGATAGGATTTGTGCTTTGTCTCATTAGTTCCATAGAGCATTATCATTGTTTTAGCTATAGGGAACTTTCGACTTTGTAATTGATCTATATTTATTATAAAGTCTTCGCCATCTAGGAACACTTAAGTTATATATTTATATTACTTGAGAAAATTATATCTTGTGTTATTTATTTCCGCTGCACAAAGTTCTTACAAACTATTTATTTTGGTTTGTGTGTGTTGTCCGTCAGTGTGTTATCCAAGGTGTTGGGTAACATCTACGGTAACATCTCTTTCCAGTGAAGCCATTGACAATTTCAATTGGTATCAGAGCAGGTCACTTGACGATACTAAGTGCTTGGTCTAGGTGTCATGGCTTATGATCCGGCTAATCCTTACCATAAGCGTCTTCCTATGTTAGATGGCTCGAATTATTGTTATTGGAAGATCCGTCTACGCTCGCATATCAAATCAATTGATTTTCGAGCATGGCGATCTATAACAAACTAGTAAAAGCCCGTGTCCAAGGACACGTGTTTTTTTTTTAATTAAAATTTTTTTTTTTTTAAAGGGCAAAATGGGAAAGGAACAACTTAGTGAGGGCAAAATGAGAAATTTGGCACTTGGAACTGTTCATTGTACTGTAGCAAGGAGGGGTCTTATTTATACTATAGATGGTTACTCCTTACCAATGTTACCTGATGATGAGGATGGTGACGTACAAGTCAAACGTGAATCAGAATGGAACTTGGAAGAGATCAACCAAGCTAATTTCAATGAAAAGGCACTTAATGCCATTTTTGAGTGGGTTGATATGCATATTTTCAAACTTATTCAAAATTGTTCCACTGCAAAGGAAGCATGGGACATTTTACAACGTTTTTGTGAAGGTGATGGCAGTGTGCGTGAAACTAAGCTTAGGGGTCTTACTAGCAGATTTAAAAGATTAAGGATGGGTGAAAATGAAACTATTCCTTCTTATTTTGAAAAATTATATGATATTGCTAATGAGTGTCAATTGTTGGATGAACCATTTACCAACAAACAACTTGTCTCAAAAGCAATTAGAACCCTTCCTGAGCGTTTTAATATGAATGTCTCATCTGCTGAAGAGGCTCACAATATTTCAACTATGGATATCAATTCTTTAATGAGTATTTTGAAAAACTTTGAGTTAAATCTCCTAGATCAAAGTGAAGCATTTAAGGGGAAAAATGTTGTTTTGAAAACTCAAACCTCGAGTTCTTTGGAAGAAAATGAAGATGAGGTTTTTGATGAAATTGATGAGAATGATAGTGTTGCTTTACTTGCTAGAAAATACAATTCTATGGTTAGAAAGTATAACAATGAAAAAATGCAGGTGAAAGCAAAGGAGAAGCAAACCAAGGTTTATGATTCGATGCCAAAAAGGACCTTCCCATCTAACCCAAAGTCGAACCCAAGAAGATCATCTTCAGAGGTCTGATCCGAAACACATTGAATCCATTCAATGTCATGCATGCTCGGGTTGGGGTCACTATTCCAATGAGTGTGCAAATACTCTTAGGAAGAGAGGAAAGAACCTATGGGTTTCTCTCAGTGATGATGAGGATGAAGGACCATCTCAGGAGGAAGAATCTGATCAAACAACCATGTTTGTCACAGTAAGTAACACGGATGGTGACAGTGTTACCCAAGGTGCTATCCAGTCTGAGATAACATCTGTGATCACACCTGACAGGTATGATGAATTATGTGTTAATAATGCTGTTTGTTTTGTTGGTTCTTCTAACCCTGATACAGGAAGTACACAAGAGGATGAGCAGAGCAAAGATGACCTCATTTCCGGGTTAAAATACATCTATGAGGCGTTGCTCGTTGAATGGAAGAAAGAGAACAATTTGGTTAAGTCCTTAACCAAAAAGAATGAAGGACACCGGGCCTATGTGACTCATAAGGAGATTCAAGCAACTAAGAGAGAAGTCGAGCTTGAAAGAGTTAAGGGAAAATTGACTCTAGCCGAAACCGCCTTGAAGAAGCTCAACATCGGATCTACCAAATTGGATGAGATCTTGAACTTGAGTACACCTCTCAAAGCAGGTATTAGTTTCCAAGAATCTTTGAATAGTATTATTTCTACTTTGTCTAGGAATGGTAATGATAATTGTTTTGTTAAGGAACGTTTTTTTGACAAAGATTCTTCTTCAAAAGAACCATGTGACAAAGGGAAAGTGTGTCAATATTGTCACACACCTAGACATTTTAAAAATAAATGTCATGATGTTTCGAAAAAACTGTCTAGTCCCTTGGTGTTACACAAGGTGTTGCCCAGCACACATGATAACACACCAAGTCAGAATGGTAAAAACTTAAAAAAAGGTGTGGAAACCAAAATCTAATCTGAGATATGATGTTGTTTACACTGCTTTAAAAACGAATATAGAAGGTTCTTGGTACTTTAATAGTGGATGTTCACGTCATATGATAGGAACAAAATTGTTTTCAAAAGACTATGAAACGGTTCATGGGGGTAGAAGAACATATGGTGGTGGGAGCAAGAGTAATATCATTGGGAGAGGAACACTAAACGTGTCTGGATTTCCAACCTTAAAGAATGTCTTACATGTTGATGGACTTGTAACTAATTTAATTAGTATTAGTCAACTTTGTGATGAAAACTTAGAGGTGAAATTTAATAAAGATACTTATGAAGTTTATGATAAGACTAACAATTGTGTGATGACAGGTACAAGATCTAATGATAATTGTTTTCTTGTTGAAGACAAGCAAGTATGCCATTCTGCAAAAATTGATGACACTACATTGTGGCATCAAAAGGTTGGACATGTTCACTTTCGTAACATAGAAAAGATAGCTAAACTAGATGCTGTCCAAGGAATTCCTAGCCTTGATCTTAAACAAAAAAATTGTTTGTGAGGATTGTCTCAAAGGGAAACAAACTCGTGTTACCCATAGTGCTGCCCAACACAATGAACAACACACTGGTACAACACATTATTTTCAACTCTTGCATATGGACTTAATGGGTCCACTTGAGATAGAAAGTTTTGGAGGCAAGAAATATATTTATGTCATTGTTGATGATTTTTCAAGATTTACTTGGGTTTATTTTTTAAGGGAAAAATATGAGACTTTTGAAAAATTCAAAATCTTGCACTCTAAGATCAAAAACATGTTTTGTGCTTCAATTTTTCTAATTAGGTCCTATCATGGAAGGGAATTTGAGAATGTTTATTTTTCAAATTTTTGTGAAAGAAAAGGTATTCACCATGAATTTTCAGCTCCAAAAACACCTCAACAAAATGGGGTAGCTGAAAGGAAGAATAGGACTTTACTTGAAATGACTCGTGTGATGTTATTTTCAAAAAGAATTTCGAAATGATTTTGGGCTGAAGCACTAAATACGGCTTGTCACACGGTCAATATATTTTTTCTATGATCCGGCAGAACCATGACTCCATACGAAATTTTGAATGGTAGGAAACCAAAAGTTAATTATTTTCATGTCTTTGGTTGTGTGTGTTACATTCTCAATGATCAGGACTACTTAGCAAAATTGGACTCTAAGAGTGATAAGGCCATTTTTCTTGGGTATGCTTCAAATAGTCGTGCATATAGGGTATTTAATCTAAGGATAAAAACCATCCAAGAATCTATGAATATTGTTTTTTATGATCACTCAAGTATTGCAGGAGAAAGTGTTCAAGAGACACCCTTGGAGCTGTTGGAAGAGGTCAGACCAGAAGGTGTTACCACAAGTGTTACCACGAGTGCTAACACTGATAGTAACACAGAAACTGAGCAGGGTGTTACCATTGATGAGATAACACCTCAAATAGCACCTGATTCCAGTCCCGCGAATGAAGATCAAGAAGGAGTTGAAACTGAGGTTCACGAGAACGTGAGAAGAGATCCTCCACCTAGAATCAGTAGGAATCATCCTACAACTCAAGTAATTGGGGAGGTGAATGAAGGTGTACAAACAAGACGTAAGGATCCCATTAGTTACCGTGACATGGTGAGGTATGTGTGCATGTCTACCACATACTCAAAGGTAACATACTCTTGTTTTACTTCATCCGTAGAACCTAAAAATTTGATTGAATCCTTAAAAGATAATTTTTGGATTCAAGCAATGCAAGACTAACTTGATCAATTTGCTCGTAACAATGTTTGGTCTTTAGTACCCCGTCCCTTAAACACTAATGTTATTGGGACAAAATGGATTTTCAAAAATAAGACCGATGAATATGGAAATATTGTTAGGAACAAGACTCGTCTTGTGGCTCAAGGCTATATACAAGTGGAAGGTGTCGACTATAACGAAACCTTTGCACCTGTGGCTAGAATTGAGTCAATAAGACTTTTATTGGCCATTACTTGTTTTCTTAAAATCACATTGTTTCAAATGGACATCAAAGCAGGATTTTTAAATGGATACTTAGATGAGGATGTTTTCGTTGAACAACCAAAAGGCTTTGAAGATCCATTTCAACCAGACCATGTGTATAGACTTGATAAAGCTCTTTATGGGTTAAAGCAAGCTCCACGTGCATGGTATGGTAGGTTAACTAGTTTTTTACTAGAGTATGGTTTTACTAGAGGAGAAGCAGATAGGACCTTATTCATTCTTAAACATGGAAAAGAACTTGTCGTGGTTCAAATCTATGTTGTTGACATAGTATATGGCTCTACATCAAAAAAAAATTTAAATGACTTTGTAGAGGCTATGACATCAACATTTTTTTTTTCTTCTTTTTTTAAAGAAGGGGATCAACACATTTCACCGCTCCCCCCTTGATGCACTTCACAGAGGCGCCTAGCTATACTAGGGAGGGCAATGTCATTCCCTCTAACCACTGGTGGGGGAATCGAATCCATGACCTCCAGGTTGGAAGCCATGAACTCTAACCATCAGGCTAAGACCCCGCGTGCACTATGACATCAACATTTGAGATGAGCGTGATTGGGGAACTTAACTTCTTTCTAGGCTTGCAGGTTAAGTAAACTAATGAAGGGATTTTCATCTCTCAAAGCAAATATGCAAAACCTGGTGAAGAAGTTTGACAACAACAACAAGTCTTCAACAATAACAAAGTCTTGAACAACAACAAAATCTTCAACATCAACAAAGTCTGCAGAACAACAAGTCTTCATTATGTCCAAGATTGGACTCTCCTATCGGCCGTCCATCTTGCAGGGGCATGTTAGAGATAAAGAGGAAGATTCACCAAATATTCAATTATCTAAGTTGGTATTGAGTCAAATTAGGAAGGCTGCCTTAGTTAGAAGTATTCTCCAATTAGAATTATATTTACTATATTAGAATCCTAGACATATTAGATTTTGTTATTACATTATTTACTTCCTCTTGTTATGTATAAATATGGCATTTACTGTGGGAGCCTCCCCAACTCCGGGACCTATAGACTTGTGTCCCAAGCTGAAGGGTTCCCAAAATACCACTTTCTAAAAAAACTTTTCTTTAGATTAACTTGAAAAGTATAACACCCTTTTTAAAATCAACATCAAAATAACCTCTCTACCTGGAGGTGATATATAAACCTGCTTTAACAAGTTATAACCTGTTTAAGTACAAACAGTATCAATTTAAAGGCTTACACAAGCCAAATTTGAAACAAAACCAACTCCTAGGTTTAATTACAACACAACATACTGAAAACCTGTTTATAAAAGTTTTATATACAAAACTCCCTAAAAGAATAACATCAACCATGACCCCCAACTCCCAAACCACAACATACCCTGACAACCCAAAAGAAGTCCAAACTCCTCTCCGGCCTCACTGGTCCGGTCCTCCTGTCTCAGCGGGATCTAAAACAATAAAGGGAGAAGGGTGAGAATAAATCTCAATAAGCTATTATGGATGCAACAATATGCCATATAATATGCAACACGTAATCAGGTTGCTCATAATCACATTGGGAAAGCGGTAAACACATTACGTTACCTCATTTTACCAGCTTTCCCGCTTGACCAATAAGTCATACAAAACATATAAGACTCCCAGCTATCTGTAAGGCTCTTGACACGATACAGAAGTGGCCAATCCCACATCTGTGACCACATACGGACCCTGTCACAAATATATTGTAATACTCCCAGCTATCTGTAAGGCTTCTAGCACGATACAACAATGGCCAACAGACGGGCCTAACCATAGGTATAATGCAATCCAATCACTTATAGAACAAATCTATACTTGATTGTGTCCCATTATACCCATAACCTCAGTTCATATAACCACATTCAAGTACATAAAAAGTTACTTGAAAATAAGTCCACACATTGGGATATCAATATATAACATGGTAATATTAATCATGTCAAACCATTACCACAGTGCAACTTACATTGGAAACACCGTTGAATAATTCCAACCAACAACTTGGTAAAATATTCATGTTCAAACCAATAAAGTAGTGTGACATGTATTTAAACACTATGTGCACAACCAATCATGAATATGCAATCACATATGGGCACAATGAATAACAAGTAAGCCCTACATATCCATGTCGTAATATTAAATATCTTCTATAAAGGTTTCATATCAATTTATCAAGTTTTAACAACTTTGGTTACAGTTTCACAATTGACGTTCAACCATTTTCAGGTCAAAATTTAAAGGTCTTCCATTTATCATTTTGGGTCATTTATGACTCCATTGCCAAGTACTAATATTGTACTAGAATCATAGCTACTTTGTGCTAAGGAAGGAATGAGGGAGCTAAGGTATATAAAGCTTGGAAAATTGATCACATGCAACTGTACTGGGAACGTGCCCTATGGCACGACTTGTACCCCAATTTCGCACGACTGCATGGATAGTCACGACTAGGGATAACGACTGCAACTGAGGGTCACGACTCGTGCTCAAGGGCACGACTCATGACATGGCCTAAAATGTCGCACGACGAGGGCAACCTCTGTTGCGTGACTCAAGAAGACACCTCTTGTGATTTTCAACATCAGTAGTAAGGCAAGAAATGATCCATCCCAATCCTACCCAGCTATGCCAATCAGACCAATATCAGTCTATAACAGTTCTAAACCATTACCATACTCCCTCCATGACATATACCATATATACAACATATTCCCATTTCAAACCAACCATTTTATCAACCCATAATTTACCACCCATCATCCTACTCATTTTCAAACCATTTTTCATCATTTCAAAGGCCAACCAAATTGTCAAACTTACCAATAATTATTTATATGGTAATAATTGTTGGTGTAATGCCCTAGGCTTTAGTTATGTTTAACTTAAAGACATTATGTATCATCTTTATCGTTTAATTTTATTATTTGATTATTATATATTTTGCATATTTATTATAATAATCTCCTTCCCTAATTATTAAGTGAATAATTAGTATAAATGTTAATGGATAATCATATGATGATTATATGCATAGAGATACACATTAAATTTATGGGTACTTGTTAGTGAACAAATGACTGGACTTGACCATTATGAGATTTATGTCATGGTCAAATGTCATAATTAAATCTCATATGGTCACTTCATTTAGTCCCTAGACCTGAGATTATCATGACCTTACATATGATGAAAGTTATGTTTGATTTTAGTCAAACGATATCTTAACACGATATCTATAAAGGCTATCTTTGGCATGATCGGATTCATGATGGGAGGATACTAAGTCAAGATGGAATTTGTCCCTCGAAAGAGAGTTGTTTTGATTGGGCCCCTCGATGAGTGATAATGATGAAAGTGTATGGCCATACCCCAATGCAATTGAATTATCATTATACTCAAGATCGAGAAAGCATTGAACAAATACAAGTTGACGTGGACCATGACTTGTGTTCAATATAGCATCGTGAGACAAAGGGAGAAATGGAAGTGTTCCATTGGAAACGTGAACTCTTACGTTATATTAATTGGGTAGACATAATGGCTTGCTAGAGTCCGCTTATGTTTTATGAGGGTCGATTTGATCGGACTCATTTCTAACATAATATAATCCTATTGGGTCACACACAATTAGAATGAATTGGTTAAACCAAAGAAAGAATGATTGAGAGTTCCTGATATGGCTTAAGAAGCCGCGCGACAGAACTGGCCAAATGGCACAAGTCGCTGCGCGACACTTCATGCCAGAGGTGGTTTACAGCTTTTTTTCTAATATGATTAGGTCACAAAATCTAATAATAATGTAGTATAAATATGAGTCTGTAAACCCTAATTGATAGCCGAATTTTCTAAGGAAAAATCACAACAAAGGTTTCTCAATATTTCTTCCATAGGTTTAAGAATCTAGCAATTCTCAAGAACTGTTTTTGGTTCATTCTAAAGTGTTGATACTACTAGAGGGTCTTCGCTCGTACGAAGATCAAGGCCTTGAGTTCAAATTGTCCAAAGCAATCTGAAGATTCAAATCTTGAAGATCGAAGTTTGTGATTCAAAATCACATTGATAATTGTTCGATAGCTCAAGAACGGAAAGCGTTTAAGGTTGGTAAAATTCTATCTCATAGGAACTCAAGCATAATTATATAGAACGGATCTTAGGGCTCTTGGATTTTGTGTTATTAGATGCTTAATTCCGCTGCGCATGGACCCATAAAACCCAACAGTGGTATCAAAGCCCCGTTCGTATGGTTAAGTTTGAATTGGCATGCTAGAATTAAGATATAAATTGTTTATATGCTTATTGCATGTTTTGTATGCGATAGTTTTCATCGTTTTTGAAACAATGTGAAAATCGTTTTCTGATTATGTTGAATTAAATTTGTTTAAGGCTGTTTATAAGATTTAATTGCTTTATGATTGGAATTGATTGAAATTCGGAAGAACTGCCAGACTAGCTTCTCTCGTCGTGCGACAGAGTTGGCCACGAAGAGAAAATATGGCAGTTGGGCATGGTATGTCACGCGACAGATCTAGCCAACTGGCTGATGTCGCCGCGCGACAGACTTTGCCAATCTGGGCAGAATCAGTTTGTTAACTTTTCTGCTAATCTGTGATTATGTTTATAATTTGATATGTGTATGTCTTAATCTAGATGCTATAAATTTCTGGAAACTAAATTTATAGGGCTATGCTAGATTAATTCATTGTTTATGCATGCTTAATTAATTTAAATGTGATTTTATTAATTGTTGCGATGCATGAATTGTATGTTCTTAAGTGTTAAGGGCTTTGTTAGATGTTTAGTTGAAACATTGAATTGTTATTTCCTGTATGTTTAGTTGAAACATCAAAATTTTGGTTTTCTGATTGTTTATGAGAAATAAGTCAGTTTGCGCAAAATTTAAAGGAATCTGATTGTTTGTGAGAAACAAGTCAGTACACAAAGTATTGATTATGTTGCAAATCAGAGCTGATATTCTAATTGTGCATGTCTAGGAGAGTTCTGTCGGAGGAGAGATTTGGTACTTAAGTAGTCCTTGTGGCTCACCTATTTTCCTAGGAACTTACCTGGTGCGCAATTATGATTATCTTTGCTGATATGCTTATAATCTGCTTTAAAGAACCTTCATTTAACTTTTAAGTTCTTTATATCAATCCATGATTAAAACACTTGAGACCACTCGGATAGTTTTGGGTGGGCTTGCCATAGCAAGGTACTTTGATTCTATTTCGTTTGCGAGCAAGATGAGGAAATGGTGGTTCCTATACGTTTAAAGTGGATGAACTTAATTGGGTTATCAAAATGGTTTTGGACCCAAGGCATAAGATGAGATTAAAATATGCTTAGACATATGATGTCTTATATAAATCTCATAAAGATCTAAGAGTCATATACGATATGATTGATGTTTTCTACCTAATTAATTTTAATCTTGAGCGGTGCGCCATACCGTGCTTGAGATTAAATTAAAGCTGGATCTTAGCCCATTAAATTATATTATGCTTATTTGCATTGGAAGGTGTATAATTTAGTGGGAGTATTTGTGAAATAAATGATTTGCTCTTAGATGATAAATGTGTTGATATTAATATGTGTTCATATAATTTGTATATTTTGTTGTAGAAGTAGCATTACACAATAAATTGCGATTCATCCTTATGAAGGACAAGGTTCGGAAGGAACGGTACAGATAATTCTGATTGGATCAGAAGCCTAAAGAATGGTTCTTAGGCAAATGTGTTCGTTCTTGATGAATCCATTCCTGCTGAACCTACTGCAAATGTTGCAAAGGGCAAATAAGAAGCAACATTAGAAACATGTTGATGATTCTAATAATATTGTTTGCCTTATAATTGCCACCATGTTTAAAGATTCTTACGAAGAACCTTGAGCACATGGTAACTGCTTTTGTTCTAGCACAATGCTTTTGTTGTGGTGAAGGCTCATAATTCATGAGATGAAAAAGGAGCAATCCGTAAATGTGTTAATGGTTAACACAAGAAAGGGGTTCAAAAGGGAAGGAAAAGAAGGTAAAGCAAAATTTGCTAAACCTAGGGCAAAAGTTGCCAAAGCCGAAGGGGCTAAACCCAAAGTTTCTCAAAAGGATGCATTTTGCTACTATTGCAATGAGATTGTCATTGGAAGCAAAGTTGCAAGGCTTGTTAGGAAGGACTAAAAGGTGAAGAAAGGCAATATGATTGCTACTACTTCAAGTATCTATATGATAGATATTTTCCTTTCAACTTCTTGTTCTTGGGTATATGATACCGGATTGGATCCCACATTTGTTGAAAAATGTGCAAGGAACAAAGAATAGAAAGCTACTCAATGAAGGTAAGTTAAACCTATGTGTAGAAATGAAGCAAGAGTTGCTACATTAACCATAGGGACTTATGAAGTCACTTTACCTAGTGAACTAGTACTTGTTTTGAACAAGTGTCACTACATTCTGGATTTGAGTAGGAGTATTATTTCTGTTTCTTATATGGATGATGAAGGATATAATTTTCTTATTGAAAGTAAGAAGTTTTATATTTATTTAATGATATGCCTTATTGTATTGCATATGTCATTGAATGGTCTTCATATCCTTGATGATGAGAGACAAAATAATATTGAAGATATCTATAATATAAATGGGATATCTAAACCGAATAATATGAACAACACGTTCATATGGCATTGTCGGCTTGCTCAGATAAATAAGAAATATATATCTAAACTCAATTAACATGGACTTTTAGACTCATATGACTCTGAATCATTTGAGGAATGTGGATCTTATTTATTGGGATTATTGACCAAACCACCCTACATTAAGAGTAGTGGGAGGGCTAGTGACTTATTGGTCATTATACATGAGATGTATGTGGACTATTAAGCAGCATTGCTAGGGGAGGATTTTTGTGTTTCATCACATTCACCGATGACTTATCTAGATATGACTATGTCTATCTGATGAAGTCCAAAGGTGAATCATTTGAGATGTTTCGAACATTTCAAGATGAAGTACAAAACAACTTGGCAAAATTATTAAGTACTTCGATTAGATCAAGATGATGGATATTTGATCCAAGAGTTTGAAGATCATCTCAAAACTGTGAAATTGTTTCAGAGTTGACTCCACTCGGAACTCCACATTGTATGGTGTGTCTGATAGGAGGAATTGAACCTTGTAGGACATGGTTCATTCGATGATGTGTCAATTTGACTTTCCTATTTCCTTTTGAGGATATGTATTGAAAATAATGCGGTTACACTAAATTGTGTCCCTACTAAATCAGTTCCTTAGTCCCCACATGAGATGTGGCATGGAAGAAAACTTAGTTTGTCTTTCATGAAGATTTGGGGTTACAAAGCTTATAAGAAGAGACTTGTCTCTGATAAGTTAGCACCAAATCTGACAAGGTTATTTTCGGAAATTAATCTTACAACCGCAAAGAGAACAAAATGTTTGTTGCTCTGTACGATTCGTTTCTTGAAAAGGTTCAAGAACCCGAAAATAATATGGATCAAAGAGTAGAGATGGAACCAAGTTCACAAAGAGTTGTGGAACCAGTTCAAGATGCACAAGTCCATCGTAGATTAGATAGGTTACAATCCGAACCCGAGAAATATTAATTTCTCGTATCGAAAAGTAATAAGGTGGAAGTCATTGAGAATGACAATCCTACTTCCGATCTTGAGGCGATGACCACTCCTAATTTGGATAAATGGTTAGGAACCATGGAATCCGAATTACAATCCATGTTTGATGATCAAGTTTGGAACTTGATTGAGCTACCTGAAGGTGTAAAAACCAAAGGATGCATGTAGGTCTTCAAGACCGACATGGATGGGAAGGTGTATACTTTCATGACTAAGGATCGTAGCAAAGGGATTTAGGCAAATTAATAGTAATGACTATGTTGAAACCTTTTCGCCAGTTACAATGTCGAAGTCTATTAGAATTTCAATTGCCATTATCACATATTGTGACCATGTGATATGACAAATGGTTGTCAAATGACTTTCTTTAAATGGAAAGATTATTAAGAATGTGTATAGTATACAACCCAAAGTTTTGTCAATCCGAGAAATTCTAATAAAGTATGCATGTTGCAAAGATCCATGAGATGGGTCAAAGCAAGCTTCAAGGAATTGGAATCTTCCTTTTGATGAATTGGTCAAAGTGTTTGACTTCATCAAGTACGAAGATGAACCTTGTGTATACATGAAATTCAGTGGGAGCGTAGTATTATTTCTATTGTTATATTACAATGATATTTTTTCTCATTGGAAAACCGAAGCTTCGACACTTAAGACTGTCAAGTCTTGGTCAAGGAAAGGTTTCTCAATGAAAGATATGGATGAAGCCGCTTACATCCTTGGCATCAAGATCTATAGAGATAGATCTAAAAGGATAGAATTGGTTTGAGTCAAAATACTCACATTTACAAGGTTCTTAGAAGAGTCTAAGAAAAGTAACTTGTCAATGGGTTATGGTGTTTCTCTTAGCAATACTCATTGTATTGTGACAACTGATGAGAAAAAGGGAATGAATGATGTTCCATATGCTCCGGCATTTGGATCTGTCATGTGTGCCATGACTTGTACTAGACCCGATGTCTCATATGCTTTGAGCATGACGAGTCGATACCAATCTGATCCTTTTGAGAACCATTGGATGGCAGTCATGATGATCCTTAAGTACTTGAGAAGAACTAAGGATACGTACTTGGTATTTGAAAGATTGGAAGTAAATCTTGTTGTAAGGGTTACATAGGTGCTAGCTTCCAAACTGACAAAGTTAATTTAAAATCGCAATTAGGAATTGTGTTTATGCTTATAAGAGGTGCAGTTTGATTGGAAGAATTCCAAGTAGAAAATCGTAGCCAATTCTACTACTAAGGCCGAATTTTAGCAACATATGATGTGACTAAAAGAGGCAGTTTGGATCAAAAGTTCATTTAGTGATTTGGAAATGTTCCAAGTATCACTAATAGGTGAACTTTGTTGTGATAAATATGGTGTCATTTGTGCAAACAATGGAACCAAAATCACAACGGTGATCCAAACACACACTTAGACATTTTTTGAGAATTCATAAAGAATGAGAAGACGTTAAGATATGAAAAATATCAACCGATGATGACATTAGGGATTCACTTACAAAGACCCTTGCACAGGCAGAAGCATGATGGTCATGTTAGGTCCATGAGTATTCGATGCATAAATGGAGCCTAGTGCAAGTGGGAAACTGTTGGTGTAATGCCCTAGGCTTTAGTTTTGTTTAACTTAAAACCATTATGTATCATCATTATCGTTTAAGTTTATTATTTGATTATTATATATTTTGCATATTTATTATAATAATCTCCGTTCCTAATTATTAAGTGAATAATTAGTATAAATGTTAATGGATAATCATATGATGATTATATGCACAGAGATGCACATTAAATTTATGGGTACTTGTTAGTGAACAAGTGACTGGACTTGACCCGTATGAGATTTATGTCATGGTCAAATGTCATAATTAAATCTCATATGGTCACTTCATTTAGTCCCTAGACCTAAGATTATCATGACCTTACATATGATGAAAGTTATGTTTGATTTTAGTCAAACGATATCTTAACACAATATCTATAAAGGCTATCTTTGGCATGATCGGATTCATGATGGGAAGGATGATAAGTCAAGATGGAATTTGTCCCTCGAAAGAAAGATGTTTTGCTTGGGCCCCTCGATGAGTGATAATGATGAAAGTGTATGGCCATACCCCAATGCGATTGGATTATCATTATACACAAGATCGAGAAAGCATTGAACAAATACAATTTGACGTGGACCATGACTTGTGTTCAATATAGCATTGTGAGACAAAGGGAGAAATGGAAGTGTACCATTGGAAACGTGAACTCTTACGTTATATTAATTGGGAAGACATAATGGCTTGCTAGAGTCCGCTTATGTTTTATGAGGGTCGATTTGATCGGACTCATTGCCAACATAATATAATTCTATTGGGTCACACACAATTAGAATGAATTGGTTAAACCAAAGAAAGAATGATTGAGAGTTCCTAATATGGCTTAAGAAGCCGCGCGACAGAACTGGCCAAATGGCACATGTCGTCGCGTGACACTTCATGCCAGAGACAGTTTATAGCTTGTTTCCTAATATGATTAGGTCTCAAACTCTAATACTAATTTAGTATAAATATGAGTTTGTAAACCCTAATTGATAGCCGAATTTTCTAAGGAAAAATCACAACAAAGGTTTCTCAATATTTCTTCCATAGGTTTAAGAATCTAGCAATTCTCAAGAACTGTTCTTGGTTCATTATAAAGTGTGGATACTACTAGAGGGTCTTCACTCGTACGACGATCAAGGAAAAGAGTTCAAATTGTCCAAAGCAATCTGAAGATTCAAATCTTGAAGATCGAAGTTTGTGATTCGAAATCACATTGATAATTGTTCGATAGCTCAAGAATGGAAAGCGTTTAAGGTTGGTAAAATTCTATCTCATAGGAACTCAAAAGCGTTTAAGCATAATTGTATAGAACGGATCTTAGTGCTCTTGGGTTTTATGTTATTAGATGCTTAATTCCGCTGCGCATGGACCCATAAAACCCAACAATAATAACATCATTAAACAAGGTATGAACAATTATAGAAAGAATCACAATAACTTACCAAAATGTTTCAAAAATAATATTAATTTTGATCGGCTCTAAATGATCCACTCGACTCCCTGATCAATAATATGAACTCAAAACAGACAACGGGTCGACGGTTGATTTGCTAGAATTTTCGGAAGGTAACCCTAGGTTTAGGAACTCTCTGGTACGTAAGAGAAGGAAAGAAAAATAAGCTTACTGAGGAAGCTAGAAAAGAGATTTATATAAGGCAATTTACAGTTAAGCTCCTCCAAATTTTCAAATCTTACAAACAACCACCTTATACTTATATTTACACCTAAGCTCCTCAAAACTTTTATAACCTTTTATCTCAAATTTCAATATTATCACTTTACTACAAAATTTCCCATTTATTCATTTAGACATTGTATAATTCAAATTAATTTGTTAACATTTAAAATCACGTAATTCATCAAAATATAAAAATAAACATGTAATCAATCTAAATATCAAATAATGTCTAACATGAGATGCAATGCACCCCACCCTCACGTGCTCCACGTGTGCCCAAAATGGCACCTAGGTTTAGGGTCATGACATTTACAACATCAATAAAACTCATAATATCATCTTCAATATTTATCAAAGCTGGAAACCTTGCCCAATCGGCATTCGAGTAACCAACAATGGAGGGAGCCAAACTGTGAGAGAAGGAGAGACCGAAATCAATTGTTCCCTTAACATAACGAAGAATACGTTTGACGACATGAAGTGATCAATAGTAGGAGCATGAAGAAATTGACTAACAAGATTCACCGCAAAAGAAAGGATGGGGCGGGTGATTGTTAGATATTGAAGAGCGCCAACAAGATAACGATAGAGGCTTGGATCATTAAAGGAAGTGCCATTGCTTGTTAGTGTGGAGCCTACAGCTAATGGCGTGGAGACTGGCTTTGAATCTAGTAGATCAGCCTGAGCGAGAACATCACGAGCATACTTGGCCTGGCCAAGAAAAAGTCTGGAGTCATTGTAAGTGATTTCAAGGCCCAAGAAATAATTGAGGCGCCCAAGGTCTTTAATGGCAAACTCATTGCGGAGACGAGAAATGAACTGTTGGACCAAGGACGAAGTATTACTCGTAAGGATGATATCGTCTACATAGACAAGTAGATATAGATTAGAGGATCCACGGTGAAATATAAATAAAGATGTGTCGGCACGACTACAAATAAAATCGAGACGGATCAAGAACTCGCTGAAATGAAACCAGGAACGTAGAGCATGTTTAATACCTTATAAAGCTTTCTTGAGACGACAAACATGAGCTGGAAAACGAGGATCCACGTAGCCCGGTGGTTGCTCCATATAAACTGCTTCGGAAAGGACACCGTTAAGAAAGGCATTCTTGACGTACAATTGCCTAAGAGGCCATTTGTGAAGGACTGCAAGAGTAAGAATAATGTGAACCGTGGAGGCTTTAACAACTGGACATAAAGTATGAGAGTGAGAGTAATCAAAGAAACCTATCTACAACAAACTAAGAGATAAGGATAGGCTTACAATATTATGATGAGGAAGCATTTGAATTGCTTCCTTTATTTCCACCAGGCCATTTTTAATGATTCTCTTTTTTTATGTTAGTTTGTACTAGCACCTGGTGCCATGGCGCCTGGTGCAACAGATTCCAACTTCGAGCTCGAGGATGAGTAGATGGTCTCAATTAATCATGCATTTCTTAATTAATCCAACATTAAACCTCAATCATATTTATCTTAGGACAAAATGAAAATTAATGTCTTTGAATTAAGGAATCAATCAATTTTGTACTTTTTTATCGTGATAGTCATACCATTTTTTACTCTCTTCAATTCCTAACTCTTTATTTAATCGTGTTACGATGACTTCAAAACTTAAAGTGATAATCTCACATCAAATAAATTCAAAAGTATTGAAGGTACTTATTAATGCATACGCGTGATAGAGATTAGAATAACCGAACGATAGAACAAGAAACAATAATTGAAAGCTTCAAGCTTTTCTTTTCTATTTCATAAAATCAAAGTCTGCCTAAAACAAAAGGCCTAACAACGTTTAAATACTAATTCTAAGAACATTCTAGAACCCTACCATACCCTAATACAACTTTCCAAATAAAATACCAAAATACCCTAACTTAAAATTCATAAAACAATTATTTGAATCCCTAAACTCAGTAACATTGAAGCCCATAGCGCAGGCCTGTTTCTAATGTTCCGCTTCTGAAGTTTTCGCCTGGCTCCCAGGCGCCCGCTTGGCCGA
Source organism: Adenophora triphylla var. japonica (assembly GCA_022495995.1). NCBI lineage: Eukaryota > Viridiplantae > Streptophyta > Magnoliopsida > Asterales > Campanulaceae > Adenophora > Adenophora triphylla. The sequence continues at coordinate 113,689 of JAFEMH010004095.1, read as the reverse complement.
AGGTGAGGATCCAGCCTCGCTTCCAACTGCCAGCCTCTATTTCTGTTGCTGCCTTCTACCTGCCTTCTGCCTGCCTTCCTTTATTTCTATTGCTGCCTTCTGCCTGCTATCAACCTGCATCATCATCCCCTCCTTAGAAAAGACTCATCCTCGAGTCAATATTCTCAATAGGAACACTACGATAACCAGGAAATTCTGACCTTCATCTGGAAAAGATACTATATGTCCTTGATAAACTCTAAACTTCATTTCCTTTGTGACAACATCCATCCAATCACTCCATTGTGTGGAGACGAAATACTCAATAATCAATTTCTGAACGATACACAAAACAGAAGAACGGGGGGTATACGTGACAAATAGATCTGCGTACCGATGATCAACAGTAACCGCCTTGAACGTCCACACCAATTGATTATGTGATAATTCACTATCAATTGTTTTAACAGGAATAGGATCTGCAAACACTTCCTCGGTCTCCTTATCTGACTCAGCAACTGATTCAACGTCATCAACATGATCGGATTTCATCGCTTGAGGAACATCACAACGACACCCATCAACATAGGTGGTTAGGGCCAATCAATAAGATTTTCTTGAATTGAAGATTCGAAGAAAGAACCCTCTTTAAAGCCAACAATATCAATCCAAGAATACATCAAATCTTCAGGATTTGCATCAAACGGAGGGGGTTTTAACCAATCAACAAGATTTTATTGACTTGAAGATTCGACAACAAACCTCTCTTTAAACTCAAAAGTATCAATCCAAGAATCAAGGAAATCATCAGGATTTGCCTTACCTTCATTCTCTGGAATTTTGATCCTCACATCGACATCCCAAGAAGGGCCAACCGCACAGCCTGGCATGATATTCATGATTTTGGGCAAAGGAATCCATCCCCTCTCGATACTCCATATCCTCGGCTGGAACAATCGGATCTGAACCCTTCTTCGCTAGAAGCACCACGCGATCCATGCAATTTTGGAGTATTTGAATCTGTCTTCGTATCTCATCTATCTCGATATTGCGATGGCTTCGTTTGCGATGATGGTCATCTTCTTGGGGCTCTGTTGCACAGTTGCTCCATCGACCACCTCGTCCACCACGATCAACACGTCCTCATTCAGCCATTGATATTCGCGCCAGGTGCTCTGATACCAAATAATGCAAATGGGTGCTAGAGATTAGAATGACCGAACGATAGAACAAGAAACAATAATTGAAAGCTTAAAGCTTTTCTTTTCTATTTCTTAAAATCAAAGTCTTCCTAATACAAAAGCCCTAACAATGTTTAAATACTAATTCTAAGAACATTCTAGAACCCTACCAAACCATAATACAACTTTCCAAATAAAAGACCAAAATACCCAAACTTAAAATTCATAAAACAATTATTTAAAGCCCTAAACTCAGCAACATTGAAGCCCATTACGCAGGCCTGTTTCTGATGTTCTGCTGCTGAAGTTTCCGCCTGGCCGAAGGTGAGGATCTAGCCTCGCTTCCAGCTGCCTGCCTCTGTTTCTGTTACTGCCTTCTGCCTGCCTTCCTTTATTTTTGTTGCTGCCTTCTTCCTGCTATCATCTTGCATCACTTATTCATTTTCTTCTTATTCTGATTTGCTGAATTTTTGCAGCAATGAAAGAGAAATATAGAAATAAATGACATGTTGTTACTGCGAGAGTGATATATAATTTGAATAATTGTAAATGGAAAAAGACCTTAAAAACAAAAAGTTTTGTAAAAGGTGAAAGGTCCTGTTTACTTGATCAACTAAAATAAGATCAGACAGTTAAGCTTTGGCAGCTAAGGTGAATTCTTAGCTGTCAAATATTAATTGATTAGATAACAAGAGTATAATGTGCAGCGGAATAAACAGAGTGAAATAATGTAAAGACAATGTGATTAGTGAGTGTGCGAGAGTGTATGTGTGTGTGTGTTTGTGTGTGATAATACCAAATGACACAAGGGTTTAAAGTGGTTCAGAGTTCACTCCTCCTACGTCCACTCTCACTGTCAATCTTGACAATTGAGCTCAATCCACTATACTCTAGATTCTTTTAAGAGTTACAAGATTGATTAGGCAAGTTCCTTGAACTTCCTCTTCCTAATTAGTACAGTCAATTAGAGATTTGCTTGTTACGAAGCAAATTACACAATACACACTTAAAGTACAGTCTTAAGTGGTTTACAATATTGTTTATACACTAGAAGTGCAATCTCAAGTGTCTGAAGCTGTTTTGATGATTGTTTGCAGGTTTACAGGTATGTAAGGGTATGAGAAAGGTTGGAAAGGTTGTAGGTAGAAGGGCACGAGCTTCAGTCAATGAGGCTTCCTTTTATAATCTGAGATATAGCCGTTGGGGGAGACAATGCAGTAAATGAATGTGGGTGCAATAGTGTTTGCATTTAGAGCATTGTTGACTGGATAAGAACATGCTGGAATTTGCAACCCAAGTGCAGAGGATCTTCATGGAGATGACATGGCAATGTTTGTTGATAGTTTTGAGCAAAGCACATCTTGGTCATCACAGAGATAAATCATTGTTGTTGGCTTTGAAGATCATAGCTGTCAAAGAGATGAGTTCTATGCTGTTGAGAATCTTAGCTGTCAGGCTTAGCTATTAGATCTAGATGAGTAAGGGTCAAGGTTTGAGGTAGATGACATGTAAAGATCTCTTTGTAATGAAATACATTTGAATTATTTGATTGGTATTTATTGATCATTGTTGTCAGGTTGATTTATCAGAGCAGGTTAAGTCTTGGTTGTCTAATGTCCATTGAGTGTATCTTGGCTGTCAGATGACATTCGATATGTTTCTTTGTCAAAACCATACATAACTATGTATCTACATAGTTAGGTCCTAACAATTTCCACCTTTTTGGCAAAGTAATATATCTTATGAAGATATGACCTGGAAGATAGCTTATGAATTGAATAAACCATTGACGAGAAGATCAATCTTCTTGATTCAACCATAAGAACAGAAACACAAAATATTATCCAAAATAAAACATGTTTAAGACAGGGGTTAAAAAAAGGAGAAAATAAAAGACTTAGCCAAAAAGTTTCTAGTCTGAATATTCTTCTCTTTCTTTTCTTGATGCAAGGATTTGTGCTCTCTCAGATAACAGTTCCTTCCTCATCTTTTGTTCCACACCTCTGTAGTACATCTCATTGTTCCACTCCCAGCTCATCTCATCATCATAGGTGAAGGCATGATCTTCTCTTGACTTGAGCACACCTTTGGTCAGTGGTTCTTGATCATCCCTCAGCCTTAAGGGACCCCATTTGGGAGCACTTTTTCCTCTTGCAACTTGATCTTTAGTTCCTGAAAATAGGTTAGGGAAAAAAGGGTTTGATTGCATAGAGAAGGTTGGTTGAGCTGGATGGTATGGAATTTCTGTAGAGACAAGGTGAACAGCTGAGGTTGTGGATGGTGGAACTTGCTTCACTGGTTCATCATCCTCTTCATCACTGGACACTATGATATTTGCAGCAGAACCAGAAGCTCTTTTTCCCAGGTTAACAGCTTCCTCATAAGAATCATTGAGCTTTCCTTTGGAGGTCTTCTTTTCTGATTTAGCACCAACTGAGGCTTCCATTATGTGTCTCATCTTTGTGATCATGGTCCTTGTAAATTTTTGCATATCAGTGATGGTCACATGGTCGGGAGGCACATATGTTGAGGGGTTAAAGTTGGATGGAAGGTTTAGCTGAAGAGATCTAGTGTTTGGGGAAATGATGGGAGGTAGTTCTGAGATGGTTGAAGGAAACATGGCTGTCAGATTTGGCTTGGCAATGACAGCCATGATTTTGGCCTTGTTGCTACTGATCCTCCAATATATCTCCTTAGTCAAGCCAACACAAAGGGCATACACAAGAGAGGAGGGCATGTAGATGTATTCATTCAGGTTGTTTGACAGAAATTGGGAGAACATGACTTCCCAGTCAATTATTGTTGATAAATCCATGAAACCAGGTAGTCTTAGGGCTGTATGGAAGAAGGATAAGGGGAGATCTGATCTGTACTTATTCCATTCTTCATACCCAGACATAATTAGGCCACTTCTATTTCTGGCATGAATGATGATGACATTTTTGGTCAACAGCCAAGGGTTTTTAAGGATGTTTGGATTGGCAATTTCAGGAAAATGGGTGATTCCCTTGAACCTTTGGTGAGCATTCATGACTGATTGAAATGAGAAGTCAATTTCACAGTCAAGAATCTAGGGTTAACAAGCTGGGAGGGGTTCACTATCAGAGGTAGGTTCAGGTGGCAATTGAGGTTCAACATTTTCAGCAGGTTTAGATGGAGCTTCACTGGCAGGCTTGATTGACTTCTTGGCCCTGTCTCTAGTTTTGATCATATCTAGAGCTATAAGCATTTCATCTTCAGGCAACACATGTCTTAAATAGTAGAGGGCAGTGGGAAGCATTTCTGCGGATCCTTAAAGGGTTAATCCTTCAGCAGCTTTGAGGATGTGATTAGGAATGGGTGGTGAATCAGATGGGCTGGAGATAGGTGAGGATTGGGATAAGGAGGCCTTAGCTGTTAGATTAGGGGATAAGTGACTACTGTTCCCCCTCAACTGAAGGTCATCTCCTTCTGATTCAGAGGTGTTCCCCCTCTCATTTTCAACACTTGGCTCATTTGAACTGAGTTTAGAGGCATTCAGGTTTAGAATTTCTTGGGCTACAGAGAGAGGTGGTGAGCTAGATTGTTCTTTGGTTGGTGAGGGGAGAGGTGTGTTTGGTTTCTTCTTTTTGGTGAGGGGAGCATTCTTATCTAATTTTCTCTTCCTAGTAAAAGTGTTTACTAAGAGAGAAGGGTTAGTGATTACCTCAGTTGAAGTTTCAACTGGTTGAGAAACCTTTGCTGTCAGACCTTGCGCAATCATAGCTGTCCCTGAAGTTTGCCCTGTCTTAGCTGTTCTGTGCCTAGCATCAGCCAGTGATTCAGCAAGGGCTTTCCTTAGCTGTTCATCATCATCATCATCTTGACTTGCTTCATCTCCTCCATCAAACTCATCAATGCATCTGTAGATGGGGTTAGAGTTGGTTTCTTCCCTGTCAGCCAACTGTTCTTCAGCAATGTTCTTCCCTTTGTCAGCCACTTGTACAGTCTTTTCATTAAACACATTTTTCCTTTGCCAGTTTTCTTCTTTGAAGCTCTGCCTATCCTCTTTCCAGCTTTGCTAGCTGTAGTTTCTTGAGCCTTTTCTTTGATTACAACCCCTTTGTCATGCTTCCTCTTTGTTCTGTTGTCATTCCCCATGTGTACCAGTTTGTGCCACAGCTTCATTTCCTTTTCTTTATTTTCTTTCAACCTCTTAGTTGTTTCTTCTAGGTCTCCAGATACTTCAACTTCAAGTTCCACTCTTTTCATTCCTTTTTAGCCTAAAAGTGCTTAGGCTGAAGCTTCTAGTTTGCACTAGGTTTGTGGTCTCAAGTCATTGATGATTAAGAGGAGGGTTCAGTTTGGGAATCAGGTGGTGTAGGATACCACTCATGAACTTGAAGTTGTTCATTCTAGGGGATTGTTTTTTGAATTTCCAGAGTGAAGGGGATGCAGCTAATTGGTAGTTGTGTAAAAGGCTACGCACTAGTTTGTGTTCTTAGCTATCAAACTAAGAGCTTGCTTCCACTCATTTGGGCTAATATGATCAAATGTGGACTATTTTCCATCAAAGCCCTTGATCACCATATCTATCAGTGTTGATTTGAAGAGATCTAGAGTTCCCTTACCAATGGGCTTATCCTGCGTCAGTTGGTAATCACAATTGGGTTGTTTGAAGAACATTTTGTAGAATTGTTCCAACCTATTGTTTTTTCTGCCCCATATGTTGCTAAAGCTCCCAACTTTGATTGGGATGTTGTAGATTTCAGACACAATGGTAGGAGTTACAAGAATCACAGTTCCTTCAATGTTAGCTCTAATGGCACCATTTGCTAATCTTTGCCCAGTCAAGTAAATTTCTCTGCACTGATTCTCGTAGATTGGAGGTTGTTTTTCCATCATTTCACACAAATTGTTGGATTCAAGAAGGGTTTGAATGAGGGCTCCTACCTCATGTTCATAGAAGTCAGGTTTGATGAAATAGCCATGGGCTTCTCTATAGGCCATTGCTGTCAAACAGAGATTTAGGGTTTTAAAAAATAGAGAGATTTAGAGAGGAGATTTTGGAGGGTAAGGAATGATTTTAGAAGATGGATTAGCTTCGAAAGATTAGAGGTTAATGAGGAGAGGAATTTGATTGGTTCAAATGGCTAAGTCATGGGTTAGACAACGGTTAGAAACCTGCATTTAAAGAGGTAACTGTTCATGAACAATGGTTTTTGTCCCCCACTACCCTTTTTACAATAACTCCCCATAGAACATGGGTGTTAATTTCGTACACAAAGGAAAATTTTCAGAGGTCATGATCAGTGAAGTAAATGATCTTTTGTGAGTGGCAAGTTCCAATAACCTCGAATTGCAAGAAATCAAAATCATAGTTGTCAGACTTGATGGGCAGCCAAGCCTATTTTGAATGATCATCACATCTATATTGACTGAAAACATAACTTGTCTATAAAAGGAAATGAATTAGATGATAAGTTTATCAAGTTCATTTCATTCTTAGAACTAATGGGAATATTGGTTTCTATGTTCAGTCCAAGCAAAATGGCTAAGACTGAAAAGAAATTAGTTTTCAAAAGTCCAAGGCTGGAAGAAACCAAGGAAGAGAGATTTGAGAGAGTGTTCTTTTATTATCAGATTCAAACTGATAATGGTTTAGTGCAGGAGGTGGATCAGCTTCTGAGTGATGATCCAAGAAAAGAGGTGGAGTTGAGAGAGAGAGATAAGAAGGAAATATTGGGAGGAAGAGAGATGGCATTGATAGAGGGTGAGAAAAGTAGGTTAGAGGAGATAGCTAGGGAGAAAGGTAAGGCTAAAATAGAATATGAGGGTGAGGAAGGTCAGACAACTAAGGTGAGGCTGTTTAACAAGGAAACTGAGGGTGAATGCAGTCAACAAGTTGGAGCTGGAGTTGAGAGGGTCTATACACTAGGAGAGCTGGTGAAGCTGGACAGCCAAGAAAGGATTAAGGTTGACACACCTGTTGGTCAACCTGATATCTTAGCTGTTAGAGAATACACTGCTGTAAAAAAGGATTCACTCTCCTTGAGTCAAGCAGTTCTTGAGGGAACTGGAGATAATTTTGCACGAGTGCAAAGTTCTCCATCAAAAGTCTACATGAGGCTGTTCTCTCAATTTCTGAAATGCTTGAGTCCAGCTGCAATGAATGGGGAGGAAGATGTAGATCCTCAATCAGATCAGGCTATTATTGCACAGGAGAGTGAAAATACTTCAGGGACCTTTAGCTTTGTCTCTCCATTGAGTGATTTTCCTCCTTACAATGCTGTTGAAGAGTGGTAGCCAAGGACGGTGTGTCCTTCTCTACAGTTCTAAACATCAGCAATTGATACTTTCATGAAAAGGCATCCAGTTTGGCTTGAAAGGTATGGAGACATCAGGGAGAATGTTTATGAGGCTCCTGATGTTGCCTACAATGAGCATGAGTATTCAAAAGTAGATTTCCAGGATCAGCCAAGGAACAGTCTAGGATGAGAAATCTTAGCTGTCAGAGCCTATAAGAAGATCAGCTGAGGGAGAAGGAGGAAAGTCTGTGAAGCTTTTGGTAATGTGGATTTGTGGTTATTTTTTTGTTTGAATTATGAAGAGGCTGGTGGGAAGGAGTTTGGTTTTAGTTTTTATATGTTTTAGGTAAAGGCATGGTTAGCTGTCAGATACCAAACTGTTGACAACAATCATTTTGATTTGAGTAATGAAAAAATCTTATTTTGGTAGATTTATCATTCCCAGCATTGCTCTTAGCGTCTCAAATCTTTTCTCATCCATGGCTTTCGTTAGGATATCAAACATATTGTCTTCTGTGCACACTTTAGCCAAGTTGATGTTCCCTTTTTAAATATGGTCCCTTATGAAGTGTTGCCTAACTTCAATGTGTTTGGTTTTAGAGTGTTGAACTGGATTTTCTGTCATTGCAATGGTGCTTGAGTTATCACAGAAAATGGGAATATTTGAAAGGTCCATCCCAAAGTCTTGGAGTTGACTTTTGAGATATAGGATTTGAGAACAACAAAGGCCAGCAGTAATATACTCAGCCTCTGTTGTTGAAGTAGCTACTAAGGTTTGCTTCTTGCTTGACCAAGAAATTATTCTTGATCCAATGAACTGACATCCACCACTTGTGGATTTCCTATCAAAGTTGCATCCAGCATAATCTGAATCAGTAAATCCAATTAAGGAAAATGGAGATTCAGTGGGATACCAAAGACCATAATCAAAGATATTCCTTTGAGATATCTCAAAATTCTCTTGACAGCTGAGAGATGAGATTCCTTAGGATTGGCTTGAAACCTTGCACAAAGGAAAACACTAAACATGATGTCAGGTCTGGAGGCTGTTACATATAGGAGAGATCCAATATAACTCCTATATAGTTTTTGATTGACACTCTGGCCATCAGGATCAGCATGGAGTTTGGTTGTTGTTGATAGAGGGGTTCTAGCAAGTGAGGCAGTTTGCATGTCAAACTTTTTAATCATGTCCCTTGTATACATAGCTTGGTTAATGAAGATTCCTTCCTTCATTTTTCTGACTTGAAGGCCTAAGAAAAAGGTGAGTTCACAAATAATGCTCATTTCAAACCGATTCTTCATGATTTCCCCAAATTCTGTGCACAAGTCTTCATTTGATGATCCAAAAATAATATCATCAACATAAACTTGGATGAGTAGCAGGTCGTCTCCATATTTCTTGATGAACAATGTGTTATCAATATGCCCCTTAGTAAATCCTTCACCAAGGAGGTATTTTGATAGGGTGTCATACCAAGCTCTAGGTGCTTGTTTAAGGCCATACAAAGCTTTGTCCAGTTTATACACATGGTCTGGAAACTTTGGATGCTCAAAACCAGGGGATTGAGACACAAATACCTTCTCATTTAGAACTCCATTCAAGAAGGCACTTTTGACATCCATTTGGAACACCTTCATCTTCTTGAATGAGGCAAAGGCAAGGAACAGTCATATGGCTTCTAATCTTGCAACAGGTGCAAAAGTTTCATCATAGTCAATTCCCTCTTCTTGTCTATACCCTTGAGCAACCAGTCTAGCTTTGTTTCTTACAACAATGCCCTCTTCATTCATTTTGTTTCTAAAAACCCATCTAATTCCAATGACAGTTTGGTTTTTAGGTTTGGGAACAAGCTGCCAAACCTTGTTCCTTTCAAATTGTTCCAGTTCTTCTTCCATAGATTCAATCCAATCAGGGTCTTGAAGGGCCTCATTTATTTTCTTGCGTTCTATTTGGGAGATGAAGGCACTCATTAATGAGTCATAGACAGGCATATTTGGAGGAATGACCATTTTATGAATGGAAAGGTCAATATAGATGTTGTTGCTAGGTGGAATGATGTGGGTGATAGGTTCAGGTTGAGAAATAGAGTGATTGTTGTTGCAGAAAGGTTGGATATGGCTACTGTCATAGGTATTTTGTTGGCTTGATGAAGGTAAGCTGTCAAGGGCATCATAGCTGTCAGATACACCTTTGCTGTTGGGTTGGGATTCTTGGCTGTCAGACACAATAGGATTTGTATTAATGTCTTTGGGCACAATATAGGGAAGAGAAGGTGAATCTTCTTCAGGAATGATGTTTGAGGAGTCATGCACAGGGGACACCTCAGGTATGTTGTCTGAATTTCCAACAGCTTCATCAAAATAACACAATTCATTGTAGCTTTGATCATTGTTTTCATCAAAGTCAACATGAATTGATTCTTCTACAACAAGTCTCCTTTTGTTGTATACTCTGTAGGCTTTACTAGTGTTGGAGTATCCAAGGAATATCCCTTCATCACTTTTGGAATCAAACTTATCAAGGCTATTTTTGCCATAGTTGTGAATGAAGCATCTACTTCCAAAACCATGGAAGTATGAGATGGTTGGTGTTCTACCATTCCATAACTCATAAGGGGACTTGGTGTGAAATTTGTTGATGAGAGACTTGTTTTGGACATACACATCTATGGTGACAGCTTCTCCCCTGAAGTATTTAGGCAGGTTGTTTTCTGACAGCATAGTTCTGGCTGCTTCACAAATGGTTCTGTTCTTTCTTTCTACAACACCAATTTGCTGTGGTGTTCTAGGAGCTGAAAAGTTGTGCTCTATTCCTTTCTGATCACAATATTCTTCAACACAGTGTTCTCAAATTCTTTACCATGGTCAGATCTAATTTTGATGATAGATAGACCTTTTGGGTTTTTTATTTTGTTGAACAATTTGACCAAGTGATCCAAGGTTTCCTTTTTGGATTCAAGGAGGATAATCCAAGTGAATCTAGTGTAGTCATCAACTACCAATAGTGAGTATCTCTTTCCACCAAGAGATCTGGTTCGAATGGGTCCAAAAAGATCCATGTGAAGTAGTTGCAGAGGTTTTGTAGTGTCTAATCTTGTCTTGGCAGAGAAATAGGTTTTCTTTTGTTTGCCACATTGACAGGCTTTGCAAAGCTTGTCCTTTTTGAAGGGGATTTTGGGAAGACCTTTGACTAGGTTGGAATTTGCTAATTTGGAAATGCTTTTGAGGTTGAGGTGAGCCAATCTTTTGTGCCATAGCCATGACATATCAAACTGACTATAGGATAGCAGGCAGTGAGACAATTCCCAAGTTTAGACAGTAGAGATTTCCCTTTCTTGTTCCGGTGAGAATAGCTTTGTGGTTGACATATTTGACAGTGCAATGATTCTTTGAGCATACAACATAATATCTCTTGTCACAAATTCGACTGATGCTAATCAAATTATGTTTGAGACCTTCTACATAAGATATATTAGTGAAAATGATGTCTTTAGTTACAAGATTTCCTGATCCTTTGACTTTGGCTTGAGAATTATCACCAAAAGTTACATTTGGACCATTTTTAGGGATATATTGTTGCAGCCACTCTTTGTTGTAGGTCATATGTCTGCTGCATCCACTATCCAAATACCATAGTCCTTTCCTAGGTACCTACAAAACAGAAATAAAATTTATGGTACCCTTTTATTCTTTTTGGGTCCAAAGAATTAGACATTCTTTAGTACCCTAGCTTTGTTTATTTCCCTTTTTCCAAAAAACTGGTTTAGGGTATTGTAGTATCCCATGATTTGCATCATATATGGGGTGAGGGCAGTAGGTTGGGATTAGTTGAAAAAATGGTTTGGGGAAAAGGATTGGTTGTGGTTATAGTGATACTGAGTCTGGCTATGAAAGTTGTTTGAGTGAGATGATCTTGGTGAGTTATTTTGACTGGCATGACTCTTTCCATTTGAGTACTGCCAGTTGGGTTTTTGATGTTTGGTGTATGTGTGATGGTTATAGAATCTTTGCTTTCTTGGTGATCTCTGATGTCCATCAAATCTTTGTTGTCTGTGGAATCTTGGCTGTCTAGGAAATCTTTGCTGTCCAGTAGATTTTTGCTGTTTATTCTTCATTTGCTCTTTGGCTCATTTTTTTGCCAGATGTATTTGTTTTTGTTTGCTTTTTTTTTCTTCTCCTTTAGGTTGACTTGAGCTTGCTTCATAGGTTTCATTGATTTGACTGGAGCTTGCTTCATTGGTTTCATTGATTTCTCTTTGTTTCTTTGAGTCCTCCTTTGTTTGAATGAGATAGACATTTTGCTGGGCTTTGACATAATTCAAGCTTTCAAGAACCATCTTATCAATAGCCTTTACATCAGAGGTGTGTATGTTTTCAGAGTGTGATTTTGGGCTCCAATCCTTGACTTGTCACTAGGATGTCTTTGGTTGTAGCTGAACAGTGACACAGCCTCTCCTGATTTGTTCTAGGAATCAATCTTCTTTTAAGAGCTTCATTTTCTTTTTGAAGATTGATGGTATTTTGGTTGTTTTCAAGAGATCTTGAATTCTCAGCTGTCAGCTCACAATTTGTCTTTTCAAGCATAAGACATTGCTCTTTTAACCCTTGGTTGGCTCTCTCAAGGTTTTAAATGGTTTTGCGTTGGGAGAGGTTGTCAGTGAGCAATGAAGCAAAGCTAGTTTGGTGTCTCTTTATTTGAATTAAGAGAGTGCTAACTAATTGTTTAAATTCTTCAATATTTAAAGAGTTAAAATTGGGTACCTGTTTTAACTCTTCAGCAACAGCCAATGCTTCAAGGTCTTCTTCACTATCTAATTCTTCATCATCTCCTGCCATTAGGCAAATCATTGTTTCTTCTCCTTCACTGTCAGAGTCACTGGAGTCAAATTCCTTATCACTGAATTTTGATGAGTCTGCAATCATTACTTGTTCTTTGTTTTTCTCATTCTTCCTTTTGGAGCAGTTGTAGCAGCTGCATCTGGAACTGTGAATGATTTCTTTTGAGTAGGAGAGTTTCTTAGCTGTATGATTATCCTTTGGTTTCTTTGGTTCAAGACATTCAAATGAGTAGTGACCAAGTTTTTTACAGTTGAATCATTCAATTTTCTTTTTGTGGTTCTCTTGATCAGATGTGGATGGACTGTAGCTTCTCTCAAATGTCTTCTTATGAGTTCTCATGGCATTTCTGACAGCCATGGATATGAGACTTGGTAGGTCTCCTTGTGAGATATGGTTGTTTGAGAGGTGGTTTACTTTCTGAAGGGAGATGAGAACCATAGAGTCAATATCTTGTTGAGTAATGGGTTTGTGAGGAGTTTCCTGGGCAGCCAAGGCAAGAGTTTGTGATATAGAAGGAACATGTTGAATTTTTATCTTTCCTTCTAGTTCATAGGCCTCAAGCTTCCCAAAGTATTGCCCAACAGTCATGGTGCTCCATTCTGCACCTTCTCTTATAGGTAAGGCTACCTTCTCAAATTCTTGGGGAAGATTGAAATATATTTTCAGGCATAGGTCTTGGTTCTCAAAGTTTTTTCCATGATCACCAATGGATCTGACAAGGTCTTCAAACCTTGGTCTAGCAGCACTGACCTTTTCACCAGGGTAGAACTTAAAGTTGTCTAGTTGTCTAAGTAGATTGTACAGCTTTTGGGTTCTAACACTAGTGTGTTTCTGGAATTTGGTATGGATGAGTTCCAAAGCTGATTTTGCAGTTTGTTCTTTAGCAATTTCTTGTGTTAAATAGTCATTCACACTCTTTTGAAGTATGTTTTTGACTTTAAAGTTGGCACTAATTAATTGCCTTTCATATTCAAATTCAGATTACGGATATTTCATTTCGCTGGCTCCACCATTTGAATCTGGTTGGATTGGATAGGTGACTTCACTTTCTAATGCATACCAGTTCCATATACTACTTGCATCGTGATAGGTTTTCATTTTTGATGCATAAATTTCAAAAGATCCACAGTCATCAATGTGTGGAATGTCTTCTCATTATTTCTTCTTGGTTGAGGCATGGTGGGTTGAGAGAGGATCCTTCACAAGTTGTTAGACTTTTGGTGGTGAAGACAAGCTCTGATACCAATTGAAAGGTCTGTTTACTTGATCAACTAAAATAAGATCGTACAGTTAAGCTTTGGCGGCTAAGGTGAATTCTCACTGCCGAGATATTAACCGATTAGATAACAAGAGTATAATGTGCAAATGGAATAAACAGAGTGAAATAATGTAAAGACAAAATGATTAATGAGTGTGTGAGAGTGTGTGTGTGTGTGTGTTTGTGTGTGATAATACCAAATGACACAAGGGTTTAAAGTGGTTCAGAGTTCACTCCTCCTATGTCCACTCTCACTGTCAATCTTGACAAGTGATCTCAATCCACTATACTCTAGATTTCTTTAAGAGTTACAAGATTGATTAGGAAAGTTCCTTGAACTTCCTCTTCCTAATTAGTACAGTCAATTAGGGATTTGCTTGTTACGAAGTAAATTACACAATACACACTTAAAGTACAGTCTTAAGTGGTTTACAATATTGTTTATACACTTGAAGTGCAATCTCAAGTGTCTAAAGTTGTTTTGATGATTGTTTGCAGGTTTACAGGTATGCAAGGGTATGAGAAAGGTTGCGAAGGTTGTGGGTAGATGACATGCAATGATATCTTTGTAATGAAATACTTTGAATTATTTGATTGGTCTTTATTGATCATTGCTATAGGTTGATTTATCAGAGCAGGTTAAGTCTTGGCTGTCTAATGTCCATTGAGTGTATCTTGGCTGTCAGATAACATTGGATATGTTTCTTTGTCAAAACCATACATAACTATGTATCTACATAGTTAGGTCCTAACAAAAGGGAATATGCTCGGTCTCCTAATTAACTCCTATAAGAATAATAAGGTACTATAAAGCCAAAATCTAGGGAGAAACGCGTTTCTCCATAAGTTATGGAGAAACGGGTCCCGACTTGTCGCGCGACAATGAACTGGATATCCAGAACCTTATGAAAGTGATATCCAGAAACCTTCAAATGAATATCCAGAAACCTTCAAAATGTTTCTGGATATTCATCTTATGGTTTCTGGATATACATTTGAAGGTTTCTGGATATCCAGAAACCTTCAATAGCAATTTCTGGATATGCCCTAACACATTTCTGGATATGCACCTAACAGTTTCTGGATATGCACTAACAGTTTCTGGATATACATTTCACATACTCGGATATGCACCTAACAGCTTGGATATCAAACCCAAAGCTTCTGGATATCCAGAAGCTTTGGTCTTGGCCTTGGATTTTTTTTTTTCTGGATATCAAATGCAAAGCTTCTGGCTATTAAAAACACGTTTCTCCATAGTTATGGAGAAACACGTTTCTCAGCAGACCTACTCTACTGTAAAAGGGCGTCCGATTTGACCGGAAACCTTTCACATTTGCAAATGGAATCGGATTGCTATTTTCGTTTTTGGAAAATTTTATTAAGATAAAAAAGAAACAGAAAAGCCTTGTTTTTTGTTTAAATATGCATCATCTGAACCAATATTTTGAGTTCCTTTTGGAATTTAGAACATAATAAATCAAAGGGAAAATAGAAATTAATTCATCCAGTGCTTCTAAATAATTTATTATCCTTCACACATGTCTGTAATGTTAATATCCTTTTGTACTTCATATGAGATGCCTATATTAAAAACAAGACAACAAATGGCATCACAATTGCGATGATGAAAGAGAAATGCAACAAAAGTTTCATGAAGAAAATCTTAAGAGGGTCAAATTTCCCAAACCCCTACTACAAATCTGTGGTGATATATATATATATATATATATATATATATATATATATATATATTATGTCGACGAAATTGCCCCCCTATGAATAAAGCTGCTCTACATAATGCAAGATTTTTCATGGTACAGCTACAATTCAACATCCACTAAAATTCAGAACTCATACATCTGGATCCGCCATATTGGAAATGTAGTAGTAATGCAAGGTATTTTGTGGTACGATTACCCACCATCCACAAAAATCCAAATATTTGTCCAAAGTTTATAAATTTTTTTATAAAAAAATATTATTGTTTTTTAGCCAATGATCACATTATTTACCAACTAGCTAGTATAAGATGAATATGATCAACCTAACATTTTTCCACCACAATAACAAATTTGGTGTATTGGTTAATGTTGTTGAGTGAACGTTTGCAAAAATATATACTGCATTCAAAGAAAGATGAGGATGATAAGAATTTGGTGTCCAATGGAACTGTTATTAGAGGTGTTCTTTTTATGCAAGCCCTTCACTTTGTTGTCAACACCATCCACAAAAATATATACTGCATTCAAAGTAGCTTTTGATTCCAATTATGATAACATATGTTTGATTTTTGACATGCATTATTTGCTTGTTTCATGATATATATGTACAACAAAAGAGTATTTCTACTAATTTGTTATATTTACACAATAGTGATGGGAGAAGAGAGCAACTAATTTGCCATGTGCTCTTTTCCTCCTGTCGGGATTAAACTTGAAAGAATGGGAGGAGACAGCTGGTACCACGCATATATTATTTGAACTAAAAATACACCCTCCATCCAAAAAAAAAAAAAGGGGCATTTACCAAAAACTACTTTTGAAAGATGGATATAACAAAAAAAAAAAAAAAAAACACCACACAAGTTGGATATTACAAAAAAAAACTTTAAATATTACAAAAAACTACTTTATAATAATAATAATAATAATAATAATAATAATAATAATAATTATTATTATTATTATTATTATTATTATTATTATTATTATTATTATTAATAATATTTTGCGTTTATAACAGATAAATGCATTTATCAGTTGTTTTAACAAAAGATCAAGCACAAAATACTCTTTAAAAAGCTGATAAATGAATTTATCAGTTATAACAACTGATAAATGGATTTATCAGTTGTTTATCCAAAAATCAAGCACAAAATACTCTTTGAAAAACTGATAAATGAATTTATCATTTATAAATAACTGATAAATACATTTATTAGTTGTTTTAACCAAAAAATCAAGAACAAAATATTCTTTTAAAAAATGATAAATGAATTTATCAGTTATAAACAATTGATAAATGCATTAAACAATCGTTTCAACTGAAATTTTTTTTAAAAAAAAAATTAAAAAAATAAAGAAAGAAAAAGAAAATAGTTTTTTGATAAAAACTCCAAAATAAAGCCGCCTTAAAAATACTCCAGTAGTGCAATTCGATGGAGGTACAAGCAGAGAAAGTTACATATTTATGAAATTTAACTTGTCAAGAGCTTCTCTCTTTTACTTAATAAAGGATAAAGTTACATATTTACGAAATTTAACTTGTCAAGAGCTTCTCTCTTTTACTTAATAAAGGATAGTAATGAAATAAAGTTGGCAAGAGCCTTTTTATTTGATAATTACCACCAACTTAGTTTCTTTATATATTATGTCAATCTTGTTTTTAGGACATCGAAATTCTCTTTTAATTTAGTTTCCTGCTAATTAAAATCCTTTGAAAATGATTTTATGTTGTACAAGGTGGTTAACGAATGGCTAAACTGGGACTTTAGTTTTAAAAAATTTCAAAATTCATGAGGATAATCATTTTTCATTAACTATCAAAATTCAATCACATTGAACATCAAAGTTATAGTAAGACTAAATTTCAGAGATTGAGAAAATACTGTATGTGCTTAAAACTTTTGGTGCTTTAGCAGTAAGAAAATACCCTTTTGTTAGTATTTTAATACCCCTTTTCTTTCCTCCTCATATCAAACAAAACTACTTAGAGGAGATAGGTCCACCTCTCTCTTATCCTTCATACTTAACCAATATCTTTGAATTTTATGGCATGCTTAATTGGTCTCATATTGATAATATTACTGACTGATGTGCTAATTTCTCATGGGTACTCTTTTCAAATTATTATATGTATTTGAAATCAATATTGATGCTTCCAATGGCAAACAACCCCTAATTTCCCATGCTAGGAAATTGTTTACAGCAATGGTGGCATTAGATGCGTGGCAATATTTCATCCATTATCGTTTGCACATGAACAAATTCTTGTACCACCACATCCATTCTCATCATATAACACCCTCAATCGCAATAATGACAATTTCAAATAAAAGAGACGTTACTCATGAGACTAATCCATAATAATCTTCAAATATCTCAACATTCCAAAGCCAACGCATCAAATTCAATAATAATCAAATTCAATTGCCACCTAAAAGTTCGTGACATTTATTACAACTTCAAATAGTGCTTACTATGTAAAATAAATTGAACTACTAGTTTTATTCTAAGCTTTTTCCAGTGATGCTCCAACTGGTAGCCTCCTTCCTACTTGTTACCTGGAAGGAAAATAATTAAAGAAGGGATGAACTAACTAAGCTCAGTAAGGTCCTATGCCGCCCCTTTGATTTATAAGAAGGGGTGGCATCAAAAAGTATCAATGAATAGTCATCATAAACGAAACGGACTATTAAAATCAAATAATATTTCAAATATAAAATAAGTACTATGGCACAATAAATGTTCGATATTCAATGTTACCAATATAATCACATAGATGTCACTATTAATCAAGTGTCCCAATAAGGGGATTCAATGTGTCAATATTTCAATGTTTGGTATATCCGGATAACCTAACCATAATTCTTAGTGGTGTCAATGTCAATAATAATAAGGCCACATAGGTCTGTCATCATGATTTACCCCTCATGACCGGGTGTCAATAATGTCATTTATACCCGTGACTGGGTATGGATTATGTCATTTATACCCATGACGAGGTGACAATATAGTGATCATTAAATAAATTACTGCAAGATGTGACTCAATGGACCAATAACTGAATGCAAATAAGTTTGGAATTAAATTCAAGGACGTAAGCACATGAATGAGGGTCAATAATTCACCGGCCATAGCGGTACAATATATTTACTCGATGGATAGGAGGATCAAAAGAAGTCATCATATTAGAAAAGAACTAAGGAAACGTATTCCTTACCTTAGCTTAATCACGCCGACAATACTGTTTTCACGAATGAACGGACGCACCTAACGTTGCTTCCCAAAATCTATCAATAAGAGATATCATAATCAACAATATCAAGAAAACAATATTGATATAAACAAAATGCCAAAGCAACTCCAACAAGAATACCAGAAACTGCAGCAGGTTCGGACCAGAAAATCACCTGTTTGAGACCTAAAAGCCTGATCGACACCGATATGATTGAATTGAAGCTTTGTCTCTTATGGAAAAACAGGCGAAAAAATCACTCTAATCAGACCATAAACGAAATGGGAATCGCGATTTGAAAACTGCTTCGCTGAAGCTATATGGCATACGGGAACTCTGTTTTTCTC
The DNA here is from genome assembly GCA_022495995.1 of Adenophora triphylla var. japonica. Taxonomy (NCBI): domain Eukaryota; kingdom Viridiplantae; phylum Streptophyta; class Magnoliopsida; order Asterales; family Campanulaceae; genus Adenophora; species Adenophora triphylla. The sequence goes on along the minus strand of JAFEMH010004095.1, from coordinate 94,857 downwards.
TCAGCAGCCTGCTAGGGTTTAGGTTAAGGTAATATATTTATATAGGGGTGATTAGGGTTGACTTACTGACGTAGTGGTTAATTTGGATAGATACCAATACTAGCTAGTAGAATTTAATAAATACTAGTAAACGACCTTCAACACTAGCAGAATTTAATCGATCTTAGGATTGGGATAGATATCAATTATTTGTGTAAAGTGCTCGTTAGCCAGTAATCGATCTTCAACAATCGTAGAATTTAATCAATACAGAGAGTCGACATCCAAAAGGAATTTAATCACTTCTAGGAAATACAGGGTAAACACCCAATATGAAATTCTATTCATCAAAGCTCATCCTTCTCCCAACCCTAAAACAACTATAAATACTAAATACTCTAATGAAACCCTAAAACAACTTTTCAAATGAAAAGACTAAAATACCCTAACTAATTATTTCATAAAACCCTAAAACCTATCAACAACTGAGGCCGCTCCAGAATCTGCCGCATTGCACGGCCGTGTGCCTCACCTTGTATGGCCGCTCCTATCTTCTGCCACAAGCACCAGGTTATTGACCTGTATCATTCACACCTCCTTTGAAAAGACTCGACTACAAGTCAATATCCTCCTCCCAGTCTCGCTGCATATGACAACCACCAGGTCCGACTTGATTCCTCTGTTTTGTTGATTGAACAAGTCGGTCATTATGCCCGTTAACTGTTCCCTCATCAATTCCATACGTTGATCTACGATGGATCCAATGCGACCTTCTAGAGCTGCCTCATCTCGCTCGTAGACATCTTCCATAGTTTGTTTCTTTGCTCACAACCTGATTCAGGGGATTGACACGAAGCTCTGATACCAACTGACGTAGCGGAAGACTTGGATAGATAACAATACTAGTAGAATTTAATCAATACTAGTAAACGACCTTAAACATTAGCATAATTTAATCGATGCTTAGGGTTGGGGATATATATCAATTACTGTTGTAATGCGCACGTTAGTCGGTAACCGATCTTCAACAATCATAGAATTTAATCAATACGGAGAGTCAACATCCAAAAGGAATTTAATCACTTCTAGGAAATACAGGGTAAACACCCAATATCAAATTCTATTCATCAAAGCTCCTCCTTTTACCAACCCTAAAACAACTATAAATACTCTCAAATAAAATCCTAAAACAACTTTTCAAATGAAAATACTAAAATACCCTAAAATACCTTAACTAATTAATTCATAAAACCCTAAAACTGTGTCAACAACTGAGGCCGCTCCAGAATCTGCCGCATTGCACGGCCGTGTGCCTCACCTTGCACGGCGGCTCCTATCTTCTGCCACAAGCGCCATGTTGTTGACTTGTATCACTTGCTAAAATAAACAGTAGGCTCAAAATCTTTATTTCTCTGGCCCACAACTAAATTAACAATAGGTTCTTGCATTGGGTCGGATAGAGGTAGCTCGGGCCATGCGTGTTGCGTCGCTAGGAGAAACCTAGTGGTTCATGGGCCAACTATGCAAGGAGTGGCCCAATTGTGCTAGTTTTGAATTAGCTCAAATTCGACCACAACCGTGAAGCCCGCAAAGGCTGTATTGGGTGCTTTTGAGGCGCACACTTTGCACTGAGCCTTAAACTTTTGAGAAATTTCCAAAGTTCATGGCTCGAGTTGTTCAAATGGTTTGGTTCGGTTCTTGCATGGGATAGGCTAGAGGTGGCTCGACCGAGGCGTGTTGCGTCGCTAGGAGCTGTGGAGCCTGAAACTTTTGAGAAATTTCCAAAGTTCATGGCTCATGTGGTTCATGCGGTTTGGTTCGGTTCTTGCATTGGGTCGGCTAGAGGTGGCTCGACCCAGGCATGTTGCTGGTTAAGGTATGGGCTACCCAGGTGAAGAGGGCCATGCATTAGGATTCTGGTTATGTATGTTCGTGAACCTTGGGTCGCTGGATAGGATCCATACCCATTCGTGTATGGGTGCGGACCAGGTGCGATCCGGCGGCCAGGATTGATCTAGGCAGAATTGTGACTTTTTACAGAATGGTCACCAGAACTCTTGGAAAACTATTAATAGCCCCTTCAGGATGGTCAATTCAATTAATTTAGTCATCAACCTATCATTAGCAAGTAAGAGAGAGAGTATCTTGAAGCATAAATTTCCTTCAAGTTCAGAAGTTCCAAATACTAAGATTTGTTCGGCGAAGTCGTTAATTTGGAGTGCTCATATTAACGACAGTTAAAGTCGTTGCATCTTACGAGAAGATTGTCGGTAACTGTTAGCACCGGCGTGGGGTAATTACTTCTTACGGAGATTGTGTCCAACACAAGCCTCGACTTTCCTCCGTCCTTGCTTAATTTAATTTTTCGGTGTTATTTATTTTAAGTTATTTTCTTAAAAAAATCATTTTCGAATTAGAATTACGTTATTTTTTCCTATCACAATTTAAGTATGTGATGAATATGATAAATAAGGTATGATTAATATAATAATAATACTGTAAAATGTTTCCTTTTTTAAAGTGAACTTATCAATACACATGCGAAACGGGCAAATGCACAATAATATTACTATAAAATATTTCCTTTTTTGAAAGTGAACTTATCAAAACACCTGTGAAACGGGCAAATGTACATATTCAGATGGGATGGAGGTGGTAATTATTTATAGAGGTAGTGTTCAAGTAAATGTTCATTTTGTGACACTGACCATATGATGCAATACATATTAATGGAAAATGTTAGGACCTAACTATGTAAACCACATAGTTATACAGGGTTTTGACAAAGAAACATATCTTATTCAATGTTATCTGACAGCCAAGATAACTCATGAACATTGGACAGCCATGACTCAACTGCACATCTCATAAATCAACTGGACAGCAATGATGTAATGATCAAACACAAGACCAATCATATAAATCAATGTATTTAGGATCATTACATAATCATCTACCCAACTCCTTGTCTCCTAATCCTGCAAACTCATAGAACTAAGCCTGACAGCTAAGGTTCTCAACAGCAGTGATCTCATCCCTCTGACAGCTATGATCTTCAATGTCAACAGCAGTGATGTATTTCTATGATGATCAAGATGTGCCTTGCCCAATCTCTCTCAACAGATGTTACCAGCTCATCTCCATGAAGATCATATAAAACGATTGCAGATTACAGCCTGTTATTATCCAGTCAACAAGGCTCTAAATGCAAACACTATTTCACCCACTTGCATTTACTATCTTGTCTCCTCCAACGGCTATATTCAAGCCTATAAAAGGAAACCTTCAAGACTGAAGACAAAGCCCTTCAACATACAACCTTTACAACCTTACCTTCAACCCTTCCACACCTGCAAAACCTGCAACTAACAATCAAACAACATCGAGACACTTGTAACTGTACTTCAGGTGTATAAACTATTTTGTAAACCACTTAAGACTGACTTTAAGTGTTTATTGTAATTTGCTTCGTAACAAGCAAATCCCTAATTGACTGTACTAATTAGGAAGAGGAGGTTCAAGGAACTTGCCTAATCATCCTTTGTAAATCTTAAAGGGAACTAGATTTAAGTGGATTGATCTCACTAGTCAAGGTTGACAGTGAGGGTGGACGTAGGAGGAGTGAACTCTGAACCACCTTAAAATTCTTGTGTTCATTTGGTATCATCACACACAAACACACACACACCCAAACACACATACACTAATCACTTGTCTTTACATTATTTCAACACTATTCATTCCGCTGCACATTTCACTCTTGCTTTTTATATCAGTTAATATCTGACAGCTAAGATTTCACCTCAGCTGTCAAAGCTTAACTGCCTAACCTTTTAACTGATTAAGCAAACAGGACCTTTCAATTGGTATCAGAGCTTGTCTTCACCTACAAAAGTCTAACAACTTGTGAAGGATCAATTCTCAACCCACCATGCCTAAACCAAGGAGAAATAATGAGAAAGACATTCGACATATTGATGATTGTGGATCCTTTGAAATATATGCATCAAAAATCAAAACCTACCTTGATGCAAACAGCATCTGGAACTGGTATGCTCTGGAAAATGAAGTCACCTGCCCTGTCACTCTAGATTCAAATGGTGGGCCCAGTAAAATGAAATCCCAGAATTCTGGACTGAATCACAAAGGCAACTAATAAGTGCTAATCTTAAAGTAAAAAACATACTCCAAAAGAGTGTAAATGACTCCCTAGCACAAGAAATTGCCAAAGAACCAACTGCAAAGGCTGCATGGGAACTTATCCATACCAAATTTCAGAAACACACCAGTGTTAGAACACAAAACCTGTACAATCTACTTAGACAACATGACAATTTTAAGTTTTACCCTGGTGAAAAAGTAAGTGCTGCTAAACCAAGGTTTGAAGATCTGGTCAGATCCATTGCTGACCATGGAAAAACTTTTGAGAACCAAGATCTATGTCTCAAAATATATTCCAACCTTCCCCAAGAATATGAGAAGGTAGCCCTACCAATAAGAGAAGGTGCAGAATGGAGCACCATGACTGTTGAGCAATACTTTGGAAAGCTTGAGGCCTATGAACTAGAAGGAATGATAAAACTTCAACCAGTTCCCTCTATCTCACAAACCCTTACCTTAGCTGCCCAAGAAACCACTCACAAACCCATCACTCAACAAGACATTGATTCCATGGTTCTTATTTCCCTTCAGAAAGTAAACCACCCCTCAAACAACCTCTCTCAAGGAGACCTACCAAGTCTCATATCCATGGCTGCCAGTAATACCCTGAGAGCACATAAAAAGACATTTGAGAGAAGTTATAGCCCATCCACTTCTGAACAAGAGAACAATAAAAAGAAAGTTGAATGCTTCAACTGTAAGAAGCTTGGTCATTACTCATCTAATTGTCCTGAACCAAGGAAACCCAAGGACAATCAGACAGCTAAGAAATTCTCCTACTCCAAGGAGATCATTCACAGTTCAAGATGCAGCTGCTACAACTGCACAAAAAGGAAGAATGAGAAGAACAAGGAGCAAGTATTGATTGCTGACTCATCCAAGTTCAATGATGAGGAATTTGACTTCAGTGATTATGAAAGTGAAGGAGAAGAAGCAATGATATGCCTAATGGCAAGAGATGATGAAGATTCAGACAATGAAGAAGACCTTGAAGCCTTAGCTGTTGCTGAAGAACTAAAGCAGGTACCCAAGTTTAACTCTTTAAATAATGAAGAATTTAAACAATTAGTTAGTACTCTTTTAATTCAAATAAAAAGACACCAAACTAGCTTTGCTTCATTGCTCACTGATAATCTATCCCAAAGTAAAACCATTGAAAACCTTGAAAGGGCCAACCAAGGACTGAAAGTACAATGCCTTATGCTTGAAAAGGCTAATGATGAGCTGACAGCTGAGAATTCTATATCTTTGGAAAACAACCAAAAAACCGTCAACCTTGAAAAGGAAAATGAATCTCTTAGAAAGAAGATTGAGTACTGGAACAAATCAGGAGAAGCTGTGTCTCTATTTAGCTACAACTAGAGACACCCAAGTGACAAGTCAGGGATTGGAGCCAATAATCCCACTATGAAAACCTATACTCCTCTCACTGATGAAAGGGCTATTGACAAAATGGTTCTTGAAAGCATGAACTATGTCAAAGCCCAAGAAAATGTCTATCCCATTCAGACAAAGGAGGACTCAAAGAAAAAGGGAAAGATAGATGAAGCTAGCTCCAGTCACATTGATGAAGCAGATCAAGCCAGACCCACTCACACTAATAAAACACATGAAGCTAGCTCAAGTCAATCCAAAGGCAAAGAAAAACAAGAAAATAAAGGCAAATACATTTGGCAAAGAAAAGGAATCAAGGAGCAAGTGAAGAAAAACCAGCACAAAACCACTGGACAGCAGAGATCTTCTAGACAGCCAAGATTCCCCAGACAGCCAAGATTTGATGGACAGCAGAGATCTCCTAGACAGCAAAGATTCTATAACCATCACTCATATTCCAAACATCAAAGACCCAACTGGCCATGCTCAAATGGAAGAAGTCATGCCAGTCAAAATACCTCTCCTAGATCATCTCACTCAAACAGTTCCCAAAGCCACACTCAGTTTCATAACCAAAACCAATTCTTTTCTCCCAACCAGTTCTTTAACCAATCCCAACATACTTCTCCTACACCCTATATGTTGCAGATCATGGGTTATTATAATGCCCTAAACCAGTACTTTGGAAAAAGGGCAATGAACAAAGCTAGGGTACCAAAGAAATTCTAATCCTTTGGATCCAAAAGAATAAAAGGGTACCATAAATTTATTTTTCTGTTTTGTAGGAACCTAGGAAAGGAATATGGTACTTGGACAATGGATGCAGTAGACACATGACCTTCAACAAGGAGTGGTTGCAACAATATGTCCCAAAAAATGGTCCAAATATAACTTTTGGTGATAACTCTCAAGCCAAAGTCAAAGGATCAGGGAACCTTGTTACTAAAGACATTATTTTTACTAATGTGTCTTATGTAGAAGGTCTCAAGCACAATTTGATTAGCCTTAGTCAAATTTGGGATAAGGGATATTATGTTGTATGTTCCAAAAACCACTGCACTGTCAAAGATGTCAACAACAAGTCAATTCTCACTGGAATCAGAAAAGGCAACCTCTATTGTCTAAACCTGGAAGTTATGGAATCATTAGATGCTTATTGCCTGCTCTCCTATAGTCAATCTGATATGTCATGGCTATGGCACAAAAGATTGGCTCACCTCAACCTCAAAAGTATCTCTAAACTTGCCAATTCTAACCTTGTAAAAGGCCTACCCAAAATTCCCTTGAAAAAGGACAAGCTGTGCAAGGTCTGTCAATGTGGAAAGCAAAAGAAAACTTCCTTCACTGCCAAAACCAGATTGGATACCTCAAAACCCCTTCAATTACTCCACATGGATCTTTTTGGACCAATCAGAACCAGATCTCTTGGTGGAAAGAGATACTCTCTAGTAGTAGTTGATGACTACACTAGATTCACTTGGATCATCCTTCTTGAATCCAAAAGGGAAACCTTAGAACAACTGGTCAAACTGTTCAACAAAATTCAAAACCAAAAGGGTCTATCCATCATCAAAATCAGATTTGACCATAGTAAGGAGTTTGAAAACACTGGTGTTGAAGAATATTGTGATCAAAAAGGGATTGAGCACAACTTTTCTGCTCCTAGAACACCTCAGCAAAATGGAGTTGCTGAAAAAAAGAACAGAACAATATGTGAAGCAGCAAGAACTATGCTGTCAGAGAACAACCTCCCTAAATACTTTTGGGGAGAAGCAGTCACCACTGCTGTGTATGTCCATAATAAGACTCTCATCAAAAAGTTTCACTCCAAGACTCCCTATGAGCTATGGAATGGTAGAACACCAACCATTTCATACTTCCATGGCTTTAGAATTAGATGCTTTATCCATAACAATGGGAAAAACAACCTTGATAAGTTTGATTCCAAAAGTGATGAAGGAATCTTCTTTGGATACTCCAATACCAGCAAAGCCTACAGAGTTTACAACAAAAGGAGGCTTGTTGTAGAAGAATCAATCCATGTTGACTTTGATGAAAACAATGATCAAAGCCACACTGAACTGTGTGATTTTGATGAAGCTGTTGGTAACTCAGACAATCTACCTGAGGTGTCTCCTGTGCATGACCCCTCAAGCCTCATTCCTGAAGAAGATTCACCTTCCCTTCCCTATATGGTACCCAAAGACACTAATAAACACCCTATTGTGTTTGACAGCCAAGAATCCCTCCCCAACAGCAAAGGTGCATCTGACAGCTATGATGCACCTGACAGCTTACCTTCTTCCAGTCATCAAAATTCCCTTGAAAATAACCCCTCCCTTCTCTCACAGCTAACCCTCATACAGACTCTGACAACTAAGAATTCTCTTTATTTGTTCCTTGGTAAATCATGGATATCCTCATCTATGAACCCATACTCATTATAGGCAATATCAGGAGCCTTATAAACATTCTCCTTGGTGTCCCCATACCTCTCTAGCCACACTGGGTACCTCTGCATGAATGGATCAATGGCTGATGATGAGAACTGTAAAGAAGGACACACCCTCCTTGGCTACCATTCCTCCGCAACATTGTAAGGAGGATATTCTCTTAGTGGAGAGACAAAGCTAAATGTTCCTGAAGTGTTAGCACTCTCCTGGGCAATGACAGCTTGATCAGGTTGAGGACCCACACCTTCCTCCTCATTCATAGCTGATGGACTCAAACACTTGAGAAATTGTGAGAACAATCTCATATAAGACTTTGAAGGAGAACTTTGCACTCCTGCAAGGTTGTCTCCAGTTCCCTCAAGAACTGTTTGACTCAGAGTAAGAGAATCCCTGGTTACTGCTGTGAACTCCTTGACAGCTAAGAAATCAGGTTGACCAATTTGAGTGTCAATCTTAATCCTTTCTTTATTGTCATGCTTCACTAGCTCTCCCAATGTGTAGACTCTCTCTACACCTACCCCAACCTGCCTACTTGATTCACCCTCCTTCCCTTTACCAAACAGCTTAATCTTAGCGGTCTGATCATCCTGACTCTCACAAACTATCGTAGCTTTACCCTTGTCTCACTACTAGAAAAAGGCCGTTTACCGACGGAAATTTCCGTCGGTATTTCTACAAATCCGTCGCTAAATGGATATTACCGACGGAAATAGTCCGTCGGATTCCGTCGGAAATAATTGGTTGGTAATACCGACGGACAAATTCCGCCGGTATTTCCGTCGGATTATCCGCCGGAAAATAAAAAATTCCGCCGGAAAACGTCCGTCGGAAATGAGTTACGCCGGCCGGTTAACCGGAGCAATACCGGAGGTTACCGATGGAAATATCCGTCGGAAATAAAATCATTACCGACGGTTATAACCGTCGGAAATCAAAATTTACCGTCGGATACGTCCGTCGGAATATAAACCCTGAACTGACGGATATGTCCGTCGGTATTTTGAGTATTATTTTTTTATTTTTTATTTTCCGACGGATATTTCCGCCGGAAAAATTGAATTATTTATTTTTTGTATTAGTTTACCGACGGAAATTTCCGTCGGTAATCTGGCCAGATTTTAAAAAAAAAAAATTGTTTTATTATTAAACCACCTGTAAAAGGCTGTAAACCTGTTCAAACAACCTGTTTTAAACAACTACAAACTACAAACTACAAACACACACAAACAACCCAATTACAAACTACAAACACACACAAACAACCTGTTTCGCTTGTACATCAAATAAAATACATATGTTTGTCCAAATCAAGCGACAGGGGAAGGGGAAAGGGAAACTGGGCCGGGGAAAGGGGAAAGGGGAAACGGCCGGGGAAAGGGGAAAGGGGAAACGGCCGGGGAAAGGGGAAAGGGGAAACGGCCGGGGAAAGGGGGAAAGGGGAAACGGCCGGGGAAAGGGGAAAAGGGAAGGGGAAACGGCCGGGGAAAGGCCGGGGAAAAAGGGAAAGGGAAAAAGAAACTACATATGTTTGTTTGTTTAATTACATGTCAATGAAAATTCATGTTTAACAACCACGAGCGCTGCCACTGCTGCTACCGCTACCACCACCATGCATGTATAAACCTATCAAGATATTAATTAAAAAACAATATATCAATATATATACAAATAAAAAGACAATAATAAAATGTAAACATTATATATATGACATTTACAATTAAATGATACTTACTGGCCACTGGGAGAGATAGATATTTCCATTTTTCCTTCCTCATTAATAATTGCGTCCAAATTAACCCGCTCGGATGGTTCACTACGTCCAGAACCAGAAGTAGATCCCCTCCCTCCCGTCCTTGGTGAAACAAGACGATGGACAAAACCCGCAACCTTCCCTCTCTTTGAACGATTGCCACCTCGACCCGACATATCTAAACTAGTATATTATATATGTAGACAGAAAATATTATCAAGTAGAACAAAATTTAAATATTACATAGCATGTAAAGAGTAACCAAGTAAACAAAACGTGGGTAACAAAGTGTGGACTTGGTGTCCCGTCGCATTGCACTTCTTGCGGCTTTAAAATAGAAATGACAATATGAAAACAAGAAATAATGGAGTTCACATGGACCGGTGGTTTCGGATAAGGTTGTTTTACTAAAAACAAAAAGAAGCAAAATAATGGAGTTCACTTGGACTGCTTGAATTTGAAATAATATTGTTGTTTTCTTTAAAATAGAGAGAGAGAGGGTTTACATTTATAATGAGCTGGAGTGGAAAATATCAAGTTTGCACAAGCATTTGGCCCAAAGATTGAAACTTTGAAAGTAGATTTATTATTATAATAATTAATCAAAGTTTCAATCTTTGGGCCTAACGCTGTGCAAAAACTTGAGATTTTCCACTCCAGCATAACCCCATGGTAGTGGTTGTACGTGATAGTAGTGGGGTTGGCTTCTATCCCATCCCGAAATACACGCATGAATTGCAAATATCACTTTGTCTACTTGCTTTATAATCAAAAATCAAGAAATTTTTGACAAAGATAACCCCATGGTCTCCAAGTGCACGACGTAGACTAGGTCAATCAAACACTATCGATTATAATCGACAGTGTAATCAACCATATATGTCTAGTATACACTCAGAGAACAATAGGATTAATGCAACCGAAATATTTCAACTATCGACAATTCAAGCAATTTTAATAGACAATAATGATATTTATATATATACATATATGTATATTTTTATTTTTATTTTTATTGATTATTTTATTTTTTATTTATTATTATTATATTTATGTCCATTATTATTATTATTATTATTATTATTATTATTATTATTACAGTGATAAGTGATATAAAATGTACAAAACATTATATACAAAACATTATCTGAATTAAAACTAAACTGATTCATTCACTACAATCTTGATCACTATCACTACAAAATTCAATTTCTTCTTCACTAGTTTCCTCGTCGTCGTCTTCTTCCTCATCTTAATCATCGGACCCGAGATATATACCCTTCTCCTTCCTCATCCTCCACATTGTCATCATCGATTTCATTGAAAGTGACTTCCTCCCTAGTGGACGGGTGTTTTCGGCCATTAATGCTTCATCCTCCTCGACATTATCATTCAAGTCAATAATCGGAGGTATAGGCATTTCCTCTTCACGATAACAATCATGTAATGATGAATCAATATTTGAAGTAGACGTTTTTGCACGCAATGGTATATCAAAAGTGCTTCTTGCTTTGGTTTTCCATACGGCCCACCATCCGCTAGACTCTCTTCGTCGACGGGGTAGGGGGTCATATACACTGTTGTGCTTGAGATGCAAGAATGAACACATCATCACCATTATGCCTAGAAGAATGCTTTAAGTCAACGAGATCAAAAGTGCCATGTTTATTAATGCCTCGCTCGCGTCCCGCCACTCACAATTGAAAAGAACTACAGAATTTCCAAGCAAGTACTACAATTCAATAACTTGTTTCAATACGCCATAATAATCGAGATTTCTCTTGAGATTGACCCCGCTATTCCAATTTGATTTCGTTTGGCCATATTCTTTGGTGTGGAATACGTAGCCATTGACAAAATATCCCTTATATACATTCACTCTTAAGGACGGACCGTGTGCTAATGCTTGTAATCTCGCAGCCTTTTGTATCTCCAAGGTTGTTCAAAATCTAAATAAAAACACATAGATAATAAAAAACTCATACTTCAAATTCTATTAAAAACATTGAATTAATGAATTGGCATTTACATAATTATTAAACCAGGAGGGAAATTCGTTGTCTGTCCTTATTGAAATCAATTCAGGCGCAATGTCTCCAGCCTGTTCTTCGAACATACTGCATTCAAGGAGAACATAAAGTTGCTTAGTTCGTCTTAAAGTTATTAGGATTAACATTACTTAGTGACAAATGAAGAATGCTTACTTCAAGTAGTCCTCGACCTCAGCACAGTTAAGGAGAATATAGAGTTTAGCCGCATCTAATTCTTTTTTGCTTATCATGCGCGTGCACTTTCTATTGCCAAGGAATCGACCAGGAGAAGAAAAAGCTGAAATTTTTGCATCGGGATCGGTGACTCCCCATCATAATTGCGTCCCACTTTATTGAACCCTGTCTCAATGTAAGGTGAAAATATGTTGAAACAAACGACACACTTTCATCGACAATCGCTGATTCAGACATAGATGCTTCAACTTTTGCTCTATTGCTCATTTTCTTTTTCAAACTCCCCAAAAATCGTTCAAATGGATACATCCATCTATACTGAACAGGTCCTCCAACTCTAGCTTCATAAGCTAGGTGAATTAGTAAATGCTCCATTGAATCAAAGAAAGATGGCGGGAATATCTTTTCAAGCTTGCATATTGTCACCACAATGCTCTCTTCGAGTCTTTTCATATCCTCAACACGAAGAGTGCTTTGGAAGTCAATGCTCTGAAGAATTCACTCAATTCTCGTTAGGGCAACCCATATTTCATTAGGGAGAATGTCTCTAAATGCAATGGGTAGCAACCTATCCAATAATACGTGACAATCATGACTTTTCAACCCATATACCGTCCCTTCTTCCACATTCACAGTTGCCAATATTAGATGCATACCCATCGGAAGTTTCAAATCTTTCAACCACCGCGAGAACACGTTGCTTATCCTCTCCCGACGTAACAAAGGGAAGCATTTGGTTTGAAATCTTTTCCATTAACTTTAGTAATGTTCGGATCTTTACGATTGCAAATCGCTTCAAGGTCTAGCCGACCCTTGTACGTGTCCTTCGTTGAGGTCTTAAAACCCATCAACGTATTGAAAATATTGTCAAACACATTTTTTTCAATATGCATGACATCAAGGTTATGTCTTATCAAGTTCGTCTTCCAATACGGTAACTCCCAAAATATACTCTTTTTAATCCAGTTATGGTCTTTACCAAATCCGTCTGGTCTATCCTTTGAAAACATCTTTCCCCACCGACATCGACACCTCGGACACCTGCTCAAAAATATCCTCCCCACTCAGACGAGGAGGGGGGCCCCGTTGCTCAACTCTATTTTTGGTGAAAGCATTCCTCTGTTTACGAAATGGATGGTCACTAGGAATAAACCGTCTGTGGCAATCAAACCAACACTGCTTCTTGTAATGCTGAAGTGTGAATGCATCTGTATTTTCCATACAATACGGACAGAGGCCAATCTCCCATGTGTGCTCCATCCCGACATCATACCATAAGCAGGAAAGTCATTAATTGTCCACATCACTGCAGCCCTCATGTTAAAATTTTGCAACTTGAAAGCATCCCATGTCTGGACACCATCATTCCACAGCTGTTTGAGTTCATCCATCAGAGGTCGAAGATACACATCAATGTTTTTGCCTGGATTCGAAGGGCCGGGAATGAACAAACTCAAATACATATAAGGATCAGTCATACATAACCACGGGGAAGATTATACACTGACTATAACGAGGCCAACATGAATAAGATTTTGCCCTGGTCCAAATGGAGAAAACCCATCTGTACATATCCCCTGACTTCTTATGTTTCTAGGATCCGCGGCAAAATCGGGGTAAGTGGCATCAAAATGTTTCCATGCTTCACCGTCGAAGGATGAGTCATCACACCCTCTTCACGAGGACACTCTTTGTGCCAACGCATGGCTTCGAGCTTTCTTTCAATGCGTAAATTCGTTGCAACACAGGAATTAGCGGCATATAACGTAGCTGCGCCCGAGGCACATTTTTCTTGTGCTTGGCACTACCACGGCGTTGTGGCTTATACCTACTAAGTCCACATATTGAACATGTATCGAGGCCCTCATTTTCTTTATAAAAAAGCATGCGTGATTCTTGCAAGCATCAATTTTAACATACCAAAGACCGATCTGTCCCACCAACTTTTTCGTCTCATAAAAATTGTGAACCATATTATTTTCTTCGGGTAGCATCCGATGTCCCCATGACATTATACGATCGTAAGTATCTTTGGCTCATATTTGTATCGGCCTTAATATTTAGAAGCTCGAGTCACTTGCTCTAACAAGCTTTGTAGCCTTTGCACCAGGATGAATTTTCTCATTTGCGAGTCCATTAAATCCATAAACTTCTTTGCAACGGGATTTGGTGCCTCTGTTGGATTAGGGTTCCAATCAAACTGCGGGCCGGCCGCATTTCGAACCATATCATCCAAACCGACAGACGGTGCTCTTCATCAATCAAATGTTCAGGTTCCCTTGGCGGACCACTTGATCTGATAGGATGATTGCGAACACTTGTTTCAACCACATAACGCTCCCCGTGCGCTATCCATACCTTGTAACCATCAACAAACCCTGACTCTAAAACATGTTTCTTTACCCATCCAACACTCAGATATTTTCTATTCTTACACTTTTTACAAGGACACCTAATCTTATCACCACGCATGCACTGGGGATGCGCTCTAGCAAACTCCACAAAATGTTCTAAACCTTCTAAGAATTGAGTTCTGACACCCCTTCTACCGGGATTACTACGATTATCCATCCAACTACGATCTTCTCCAGACATAATTAACTCCTGCATTTCATAATGTATTAACAGTTTAGATGTAATTAACGCATTATAATTCCCTAAATTTGGATTACAAACTTAAAAGCAACAAGACATGTTTCTTTAGGTTTAGAATTGGGGTTGGCTTCTATCGCACACCTTATTAAACATTTTTTTAATTATTAATATTTTAAATATTAATATTTAATTCTTTGTTGTAAAGTATATCATTTCCTATGATGAAAGGACAATTCATGTCCATTAGGTTTAGAATTTGGTTGGCTTCTATCCCATCCCGAAATACACGTATGAATTGCAAATATCACCTTGTCTACTTGCTTTATAATCGAAAATCAAGAAATTTCGGCAGCATAACCCCATGGTCTCCAAGTGCACGACGTAGACTAGGTCAATCAAACACTATCGATTAGAATCGACAGTGTGTAATCAACCATATATGTCTAGTATACACTCAGAGAACAATAGGATTAATGCAACCGAAATATCTCAACTATCGACTATTCAAGCAATTTGAATAGACAATGATGATATTTACAAATCATATAATCGTGCATTTCAAGACTGTCCACACGGACAATTTAAGAATCGATGACTACATGTTGACCTCAACATGATAAGTTAAAGATTCTTAAACGGGTTTCTAAGCTTTTGTGTTTCAACCGTCACAACATCACGTCGTAACATTAATTTTTATTCATTACCGTAAAATGCATAATTTTACAATAATTAATTAACACACACATCTATCATATTTTTAAATTATTAATATTGTGAATAATTTGAAATATTAATTCTTTATTGTAAAATTTGAAATTTTACAATGATGAATTAAATTAACATTTATAAACAAGATAAGAGTCGTTCTCATCCACAACTATCAAAACCCAATCTCATCTTAGACCAAGAAAGACAGAGCAAACAAGTTCATTGCCGTTTGAGTCAAGGATTTTCTGTTTAATAAGAGTTATTTACTCTTATTAAACAGAAAATCCTTTACTCAACGGTAAATAACTTGTTTACTCCGTCTTCCTTGATCAAAGAAGAAATTTTGATAATTTGTGGGTGAAAAAGGCTCTCATCTTATTTATATTTTAAATAGAGTTGTACTTCAATCTATTTAAAGCCTAATTAACTACCAATTAGGTATAATGAAGAGCCACTTCCAAAACCCAGCTTGATAAACTAGTTAGAAAATGCAAACAACCTAAATCGGAGGACCAATCAAGCATCAAACATTCAAATATTTGAAAATTCACACAAATACCAATCAATAATCATGAACATTAGAATCAAAAACAAATTAGGGTTCTTACAAATACCAATCAAAAAATATCATATTCCTTAATTCCAGCGCAAACAAAGATTAGTGCGAATATTAGCGGGACGGAGGGAGTAAATACTATCTCAAATATCAATACAATTAAGTTTTCCTTTTACTAACCACCTCAATGCACACAAGATCTGTAGGTCATTTCATATTTTCTCAAACCTTAATAGATTACTACGTGATTCACCTAATCCGAGCCAAGTGGTCAATATATTAAGTTTCTCAAATAATGAACCAAGTAGAATGTTGTTAAAACCACGTCACCGAATTTACCATTTAATTATTTTTATATGTCGATACGTAAAAATGAAATTGTTTGAAGTAACAAAATCAGCCCTCTACTTGCAAACGGATATACTACGGCATAAATCGAGTGAGAGAGAGAACGATTGAGAGAGAGAAAGCGAGAGAGAAAACGTGCACCGCGACGGCAACGGCGATGGAAAGAAACGGCGGCGACGGCGTGGACGGCGTGTTCTTCCCGGGCGGCGAATGCGAGAGAGAGAGAGAGAAAGTGAGAGAGAGAAATCGAGTGAGAGAGAGAAAGCGATTGAGAGAGAGAAGAAGACTTACCGGCGACGGCGAGGCTCGGCGGCGACGGCTGGCGTTGGCGACGTTAGGGTTCGCGCATGCGAGGATGAAACGGAGGATCGATCGTAATAAAAATGATACGTAATTAAAAATGGGGAAGAAACGCGTTTATATATATGGATTTGTTAATGACGGACATAGTCCGTCGGTAATACCGACGGACTATGTCCGCGGTTTTACCGACGGATATACCGACGGAACTTAATCAATTACCGACGGACAAAACGAAATTTTAAAAATTTTAATTCCCGGTAAATTAAATTAAATTTCCGTCGGTAAATGAAAATTTTCCGTCGGTATTACCGACGGACTTCGTCCGTCGGTAAAAGTCCGTCGGTAATGCCCCTGTTTCTAGTAGTGTCTCTAGCTATCTCCTTTAACCTGTTTCTCTCACCCTCCAACAATGCTAGTCTCTCCTCCTCCCAAAACTTCTTTCTTATCTCTCTCTCTCTTAACTCTTCTTCCTTATGTGGATCATCATTTGGCAATTGATCCACCTCCTGTTCTAAAGCATTATCTGTTTGAATTTGATATGACCAAAACTCCCTCTCAAACCTTTCCTCCCTAGTTTCCTCTACCTTTGGACTCTGAAAGACCAGTTTCTTTGCTGTCTTAGCCATCTTGCTATAACTGAACATTGAAACTAATCTTCCCATTTACTATATGACTGAAATGGATTGAATAAATCTCTCAAACTGATACATTTCCTTTTATAGACAAATTTTGCTTCAGTCAATATAGTGGCAATTATCATTCAAAATAGGCTTGGCTGGTCATCAAGTCTGACAGCTATGATTTGAGTTCTTGCCAAATCGAGGATTATGGGAACTTGCCACTAACAAATGCTCATTTATTTCCCTGATAAACCCCTCTAAAAAATCGCCTCTCTGTACGGCCTTTATTCCCTTGTTTTATGGATGTTATGGCACGTAATGAGTGGGGGGACAAAAAGCACTATTCATGAACAGTCACATTCTTAAATGCCCATTTTTAACCGTTGCACTAACCCACGTATTAGCCGTTGAAACTACACAAATTCCCTCCTCATTACCATTTAACCTTGCGAAATTAACCCCTCTTCAAACAAACATTCTTCACCCTCCTAATTCCCTTCTCTGATTCTCTCTATTTTTCGAAGCCCTAATTCTCTGTTCTATTCAACCATGTCTTACACTGAAGCTCATGGGTATTTTATCAAGCCTGATTTCTATGAGCATGAGGTTGGATCTCTTATTAAAGACCTTCTTGAGTCCAATAATCTTTGCAACATGATGGAAGCTCAACCCCCTATCTATGAGAAATTATGTAGAGAGATTTACATGGCTGGACAGAGACTTGTAGATGGATCAATTAGAATCAACATTGAAGGAACTGAGATTCATGTATCTCCCAAGGTGGTCTCTGAAGTCTATAGCATTCCAATTAAAAATGGAACCAGGAGCAACCTTTGGGATAGAAAAGATTGTGCCTTGGAGATGTTCTACAAGAGATTCTTTGATGAACCCAACTGCAATTACCAAGTGGCATAGACCAAACCTATTAAGAAGATGACCCTGGATCTGTTTAAATCAACCCTAATGGATGTTATCATCAAGGGGTTTGATCGAAAATAGTCATATTTTGATCAAATCAGTCCCAATGAATGGAAGCAAGGATTAAGCTTTATAGCTAAGGATGTTAATTGGAGTGTTGCCCTACTGCACAATTTTCAACTGGCTACATCCTCCTCACCATGGAAGTTCAAGAAACAAACTTCAAGGATGAATAATTTCATATTCATGAGTGGGATCCTACACCACTTAATTCCAAAGCTGAAACCTACCCTAAAAGATGATTGGCTTGAAACTACCACTCTTATGCAAACCAGGAGCTTCAACTCAAGCACATTCAGGCTCAAGGGGAAGAAAAAATTGGAGTTTGGGGACAGCTCTGAAAATCTTGATGAAGCAACACTAAGACTGAAAGAGAAAGCTGAAAATGACATAAGGCTGTGGAAGTCATTGGTCCACATGGTCAATGACATGAGATAAAAAAGGAAGCATGACAAAGGTGTAGTGATCAAAGAAAGGGATCAAGAGACCACACCTAGCAATATCAAGAAGAGGATTGGCCAAGCTAAGATGAAGAAAACTAGGAAAGGAAAGAAGCTTCCCAAAGGAAAGAAGGTACAAGAAGTGGTTGAGCAAGTAGCTGAGCAAGAGGATGCTCAAGTGACTGATAAAGGAAAGCAGATTGCTGAGGATCAACTTGCTGACAGTGAAGAAACCCAATCAGATTCAATATTCAAGGATATTGATGATTATGCTGGTGAAGAGGAAGCTAGTCATGATAGTGATTATGAAGAACAGCTAAGGAGAGGCATTCTTGAGTCTCACAGTGGATGCAAGGCATAGAACAGCCTAAGGCTGGGCAATCTTACGGGGACGGCTATGAATGTCTACCTTTCCGACGGCTAAGGTTCCTGAGCTTGCTGAAATTTCAACTAAGGTAACTCCTACCCCCTCTCCTTCTCTAAATACATTCTCTAGGAAAAGAGAACTTGACAAAGATGCTTCCCTCTCCAAAAAGTTGAAACCCAATACACCTCAACCATCTCCAACCAAAGACCAATCCAGTTCTCCTCATGTATCTATAGCCCAAGGAATTCTCAACCTAAATCCTTCCAACATAAGACAAAATGAGCCTAGTGTTGAAAATGAAAGGGGGAATAGCCCTGACTCTGAAAAAGGTGATCCTCAGTTAAGGGGGAACAGTAGTCATCAATCCCCTATTCTGACAGCTGAGCCTTCCCCTGATCAATCTTCACCCATTTCAAGTCCCTCTGATCCATCTCCTATTCTTGAAAATATCCTCAGAGCCTCTGAAGGATTATCCTTGGAAGGAAGCCCTGATTTGCTTTCTGCTGTCATCTCTTATTTAAGATCCTTGTTAACTGAAGAGGATATGCTAAAAGCCCTAGACTTGATCAAAACTAGAGATAGAGCCAAGAAGGCTAGCATGCCTGGTAGTGACACTCAACCCAAACATGTTGAATCTGTTGAAACCCAAGAAACACCTGAACCTACCCCTAATTCTGAAACCTTTCCAGCCTGTGAACCTTTGATTCTGGATTGTGACATTGATTTCTCCTTCCCCTCAATCATGGCTGCTCACCAAAGACATAAGGGAATCACTCACTTCCTTGAGATTGCCAACCCCAACATCATTCCCAATCCTTGGCTTTTGATTAAAAATGCAATCATGATTCATGCCAGAAATAGATGTGGGCTCATTATGTTTGGCCATGAGGAATGGAAGAAGTATAGAGCAGCTCTCCCCATTTCCTTCTTTCACAATGCCCCCAGATTGCCTAACTTCATGGACCTTTCAACCATCATTGACTGGGAAGTGTAGTTCTCCACACTTCTGTCAAACAACATCAATGAATGCATCTACATGCCCTCATCCCTTGTTTATGCTCTCTGCATTGAATTGACCAAATAGATGTACTGGAGACACTGCAGCAATAAAGCCAAGATCATGGCTGTCATTGCAAAGCCAAACCTGACAGCCATGTTTCCCCCTACCACTTCAGTACCTCCTTCCTTCATCCCCCTAAACACCAGATCTCTCCAAGCTAAACTTCCTCCAACCTTTAATCTCTCAACTTTTGTGCCTCCATATCATGTGACCATCACTGATATGCAGAAATTCACAAGGACCATGATAACCAAAATGAGACACATTTTGGAAGTCTCTGTTGGAGCCAAACCTGAAAAGAGGACATCCAAAGTAGACGTGTCCATTTTATAAACCGAACCGGTCAACCGCGAGGTTGAAAACCGGTCAAAACCGGATCAAACCGATCAACGGCGGTTAACCGGAATCGGCTAACCGAAACCGATAATTGGCCGGTTCGGTTAAGGTTGAGAATTTTAAAAAACCGGTCAACCGCCGGTTAACCGCCGGTTTTTGACTTGCTCGGCCGAGTCTTATGATCTGCTCGGCCGAGCAGAACCTTCTAGTAAGTTAATTTTCAATAACGGTCATGCTCGGCCGAGTCATATGAGTTGCTCGGCCGACATTAACGCCAGAACATGTTCCAACGGCTACTTTTTCAAAAACTAGCCGTTATTTCTAAAAACTAGCCTTTAATTTTTAACTTGGGCAGTCAAAAATTAAAAAAAAAAGTTTTTTTTTCCTAATTTACTAACTATAAATATCACCTCCCTCCTCCCATTTTATTTCCACATTATTTATCTCTACTCTTTCTCTTCTACTCTCAAATAATCACATATACTCTCACCCTCATCCAATTTTCAGTTAAATATTGTCTCATTTTCAGTTAGTTTTCTAACGAAATTAGTGCTTTTCTCCATGTTCATCCATTTTTAAGCTCCGTTTTGTTTCCAAACTTCATTTTCTCTTACACAAATGGCTGAAAATCAAAGAAGAAGCAATTTAGGCAAGTCCGTTGTTGGTTCTTCCTCCCCCAACGATGATTTTGATCATCAAAATCCAAATATTCAACAAAATGAGGAAGATGAACAAGTTGAAATTGAAAGTGGTAATGCTAGGAGTGGTAGGGGTAGCCGAGCTAGGGGAGGTGATCGGGGTCGGGGACAACGACAACCCCCTAGAGAAAGAGAGCCGCAATTCGATACCTTCGCCATCCATTTCACCAAAAAGAAAAATTACTGCCGAGGATGATTATAATTTTCGAGCATGTTGCAACTATTGTAATGCAACTTACGCATTCAAAAGAGGCGGAGGGCATGGGACGCTCAACGGGCATTTGGCGGCAAAACATCCCGAGAAACATGGCATTTCCGCTTCGCAAACTCAATTACAATTTCAACGTAGTTCGGGTTCGGGTGCACAAGGTTCGTCTTCCCCTTCTTCCGTCCTTTTTAAATTTGACAAGTGGGTTTATAAGGATAAACTAGCCAAATTTATTTGCGTTAAAGGCCTTCCTTTTAATTTTGCAGATTGTGATTTTTATGAAAATTTTGCTCGCCTTTCTTTGAACCCCGCCGCCACGAGAGTACCACGTACGAATCTCGTACGTGATATTACTAGAGTGGTTGAAAGATATAAAAAAGATTTAATTGGTGTTTTATCTAAATTAGAAAATAAAGTTTCAATTTGTGCCGATGGTTGGAGTGATCATTGGCAAAGAAATACTTATTTGGGCGTTACTTGCCATTGGATAGATAATTCATGGAAAATCCAAAAAAGATTAATTGCTTACAAAGATTTTGAGCCACCGCATTCCGCGGAAAATATTTGTGCGAAATTGCTTGAGATTTTTCTTGAATATGGTATTTTAAATAAAATATTTACTATTTCATTTGACAACGCAAGTGCTAATACGGCTAGTTTGCTCGATTTAATTACCGTTTGTCAACCCTCACATGGGGGTAAGTTTTTTCATATTAGATGTTTATGTCATATAATTAATTTATGTGCTAGAGATGGTTTAGATGCATTAGAAACTCATGTTATGCCAATTAGATGAGCTCTTCAATTTATTTCAAAAAAAAAATTCTAATACAAAAAAATGGATAAGGTTTTTAAGAAGTAAAAGTGTGCCGGACAAATATTTTA
The DNA here is from genome assembly GCA_022495995.1 of Adenophora triphylla var. japonica. Classification (NCBI taxonomy): domain Eukaryota; kingdom Viridiplantae; phylum Streptophyta; class Magnoliopsida; order Asterales; family Campanulaceae; genus Adenophora; species Adenophora triphylla. Next base: position 72,813 of record JAFEMH010004095.1, on the reverse strand, counting down.
CTTACGATGTTCCAACTAGGTGGAATTCCACCTATAAAATGTTAAGCGATGGTTTTGCTTATAAAGATCTCCTAACGCAATTTTTTATGTCAATTGGCTATCATGAACCTCTATTTAGTCATCATTGGAATGCATGCATTAATTTATGTGAATTGTTAAAAAATTTTAATACCGCTACTTTGGCTTTTTCGGGAGTTTATTATTCAACTTTCGTTTTGGTGCTAGAGCATTGTATTGCAATTGTTACTATTTTTGACAATTTAAAAGATTGCCCTATTTTAAACAAATGCATTTTTAACATGAGACAAAAGTGGCATAAATATATTGACGCTATTCCGTCTCTTTTCTTGGTTGCAAAGTTATTAGATCCCCGAGTTAAATTAGATGATTTAGAGTCCATTATAACTTATTATTATATGAAATTATATCCCGATGGTGACGGTAGTTATGAACTTCCGTCAATTATTGTTAATGACACAAAAAATGATTTGATTAACCTTTTTAATGAGTATAATGCCTTATATGGAAACACTTCTCAATGTCAACAACATGAAGATGATTCCTCTACTTCTCAACCAAGTTTTACTAGTGGGGATCCATATAGTTTTTTTGCAAATTTGTATAGTAAAAAATATGGTCCTTCTCGAGGTTCATTTTCATCATCATCAAACCTTCCCGTGGAGTTAGAAACGTATTTCACTACAAACTTTGAATTAAATCAAGATCCAAATTCAAATGAATTTGATGTTTTACAATGGTGGTCAAGAAGGAAAGACATTTATCCTATACTTTCCATAGTTTCTAAAGAAGTATTAGCCTCTCCCGCTTCAACGGTGGCGGTTGAATCGGCATTTAGCGTTGGTGAAAATGTTTTGGATGAAAGACGTTCTCAACTAACAAGTGAAAACTTGGAACATCAACTTTTACTTGGCGATTGGGTTAGAGCGGAAAAAGGGCAACAAGACATGCCTTATGATGAGGATCTATTGGATCCAAGATATCAATACGATGTCGAAGACTCCACGGAAAGTAGTGATGAATGAATGATGTTTTAGATTAATTTTTATTTTAATTAGATTAGTTTAGACTTTAGATTAGGTTTATTTTTAATTAATTGTAATAGTTAGGTTGAGGTAAAGGCTCCTAAATGTCCCCTCTTATTTATAAAAGGGTAAGGTTGGTTGTCCCCCTCTTTGTAATTTTATTTTGATTAATGAAATTTAAGGGTACCGTCCCTTTTTTCTTTTATATACTTTTGTTTCTTTTAAAAAAAGTTAAGTTTTCTTTCTTTCAAAATTCATAACTTTTTTTATAAACCTTTTTTCAAAAAATGTATGTAGTAAACTTAAGTCTAAAATAGTCTTATTTATCCAAAATAAAAAATTGAAAAAAATTAAAAGTTAACTTTTTTCAAAAAATCGTTAACTTTTATTTCTTAAAGAATTCATAACTTTTTTTATAAACCTTTTTGCAAAAAATGTATGTAGTAAACTTAAGTTCAAAATAGTCTTATCTATCTAAAAAAAATTAAAAAAAAATTAAAATTAATATACTACATATAAAGTTAACGAAAACTGTTAAAAATTAACTGAAAAAAATGATATGCTCGGCCGAGCACTACTATATGACTCAGTCGAGCAACCCTCAACCCCTAAACCCTAAAAGGGTTTCTCGATCGAGCAACACCAAAGACTCGGCCGAGCAACCCTCAAAACCCTAAACCCTAAAAGGGTTGCTCGGCCGAGCAACACCAAGGACTCGGCCGAGCAGATCCAAACCGTCAAATCGGAGGTTAACCGGATAACTGTTAAAACCGTGAACCACCTAAACTGTAACCGGTTTAGCCGATTAGGCGGTTCGGTTTCGATTGGACATTTCAAGGTTGAAAACCGCCGGTTTAAAACTGCCTAACCGGCGGTTTATAGAACCGGCCACCTCTAATCCAAAGGGAAAAGCAATTGAATATGATGAGGAAGCTATCAATCTGGGAAAAAGAGCTTCTGGTGCTGCTCCCAATGTTATTGTGTCCAGTGATGATGAAGAAACTGAGCCAGCAAAGCAAATGCATTAGCCTTCAACCTTAGCTACTCTTACTGTCTCCTCAGCACCCCCTCAGTATCCAGCTCAACCAACCCCCTCTCTGCAGTCAAATCCCTTCTTTTCTAACCTATTTGAAGGAACCAAAGGCCAAAGCTCTAGAGGAAAGAGTTCTCCCAAATTGGGTAATCTAAGGTTAAGAGATGATGAAGAACCTCTACCCAAAGCTGTTCTCAAATAAAGACAAGATCAAACCTTCTCCTATGATGATGAGAGGAGCTGGGAATGGAACAATGAAATGTATTTCAGAGGTGTTGATGAGAAGATGAGAAAGGTGCTGCTAGCTGAAAAAGATAAACTCCTTGCAGCAAGAAGAGAAAGAGATGAATTTTCGAATTAGAAATTTTTTGCCTTTTTTTTGGCTAAGTCTTTTAAACCCTACCTTTTATCACCTGCTTTAAACAATTGTTATTTTGGATAATTTGTTTATTTTGGCTCTTATGGTTGAATCAAGAAGATTAGTTTTATCTCCATTGGTATATTCAATTCATGAGTATCTTGCATGTCATATCTTTTATTAGATATATTACTTTGCCAAAAAGGGAGAAATTGTTAGGACCTAACAATGTAAACCACATAGTTATACAGGGTTTTGACAAAGAAACATATCTTATCCAATGTTATCTGACAGCCATGATAACTCATGAACATTGGACAGCCATGACTCAACTGCAAATCTCATAAATCAACTGGACAGCAATGATGTAATGATCAAACACAAGACCAATCATATAAATCAATGTATTTATTTACAGAAGGATCATTACATAATCATCTACCCAACTCCTTGTCTCCTAATCCTGCAAACTCAAAGAACTAAACCTGACAGCTAAGGTTCTCAACAGCAGAAGTCTCATCCCTCTGACAGCTATGATCTTCAATGTCAACAGCAGTGATGTATTTCTGTGATGATCAAGATGTGCCTTGCCCAATCTCTCTCAACAAATGTTACCAGCTCATCTCCATGAAGATCATATAAAACGGTTACAGATTACATCCTGTTATTATCCAGTCAACAAGGCTCTAAATGCAAACACTATTTCACCCACTTGCATTTACTACCTTGTTTCCTCCAACGGCTATATTAAAGCCTATAAAAGGAAACCTTCAAGACTGAAGACAAAGCCCTTCAACATACAACCTTTACAACCTTATCTTCAACCCTTCCACACCTGCAAAACCTACAACCAACAATCAATCAACTTTGAGACACTTGTAACTGTACTTCACGTGTATAAACTATTTTTAAATCACTTAAGACTGAGTTTAAGTGTGTATTGTAATTTGCTTCGTAACAAGTAAATCCCTAATTGACTGTACTAATTAGGAAGAGGAGGTTCAAGGAACTTGCCTAATCATCCTTTGTAAATCTTAAAGGGAACTAGATTTAAGTGGATTGATCTCACTAGTCAAGGTTGACAGTGAGGGTGGACGTAAGAGGAGTGAACTCTGAATCACCTTAAAATTCTTGTGTTCATTTGGTATCATCACACACAAACACACACACACCCACACACACATACACTAATCACTTGTCTTTACATTATTTCAACACTATTCATTCTGCTGCACATTTCACTCTTGCTTTTTATATCAGTTAATATCTGACAGCTAAGATTTCACCACCTTTTAACTGATTAAGCAAGCAGGACCTTTCAGAAAAAATACATTTAGAAAATATATCTGCTCTCTCATTCATGGTTCAGTAAGCCCCAATCAGATGTATGGTTTCTTATTCATTTCCATGTTACTCCCTCCCAAAAACACTAAGCAACTTCGGCTGCAGCTTTGGCTTGGTATGAATTAAGAAAATTTGACTAGTTTAAAATAAGAAACTATTAGATATTATAACGCGCGTTCGAAGAAAACATATAGATAAAGTGATTCTAACATTCCAAAAAAAAAAGGTACACTATTTTTATCACCCCAAAAATATACTTCCTCTTTTGAAAATAAATGTCCAAAAAAATCAACTTTACTCTTGATAAAAAAAAATTAAAATATTTTTGGATATTGATTTTGAGGTGGAGAGAGGATAGTAAACAATTATTTTGGATTGCAGAGTAGAGGTGACCGGTTCTATAAACCGTCGGTTAGCCGGTTTTAAACCGGAGGTTTTCAACCTTGAAATGTCCAACCGAAACCGAACCGCCTAACCTGCTAAACCGATTATGATTTAGGCGGTTCACGGTTTTAACGGTTATCCGGTTAACCTCCGGTTTGACGGTTTGGATCTGCTCGGCCGAGTCCTTGGTGTTGCTCGGCCGAGCAACCCTTTTAGGGTTTAGGGTTTTTGAGGGTTGCTCGACCGAGTCCTTGGTGTTGCTCGACCGAGCAACCCTTTTAGGGTTTAGGGGTTGAGGGTTGCTCGGCCGAGTCATATAGTAGTTCTCGGCCGAGCATATCATTTTTCAGTTAATTTTTTAACAGTTTTCGTTAACTTTGTATGTATATTAATTTTATATTTTTTCAATTTTTTTTAGATAGATAAGACTATTTTGAACTTAAGTTTACTACATACATTTTTTGCAAAAAGGTTTATAAAAAAAGTTATGAATTTTTTTAAGAAATAAAAGTTAACGGTTTTTTGAAAAAAGTTAACTTTTAATTTTTTTCAATTTTTTTTTTTGGATAAATAAGACTATTTTAGACTTAAGTTTACTACATACATTTTTTGAAAAAAGGTTTATAAAAAAAGTTATGAATTTTGAAAGAAACAAAACTTAACTTTTTTTAAAAGAAACAAAAGTATATAAAAGAAAAAAGGGACGGTACTGTTAAATTTTATTAATCAAAATAAAATTACAAAGAGGGGGACAACCAACCTTACCCTTTTATAAATAAGGGGGGGACATTTAGGAGCCTTTACCTCAACCTAACTATTACAATTAATTAAAAATAAACCTAATCTAAAGTCTAAACTAATCTAATTAAAATAAAAATTAATCTAAAACATCATTCATTCATCACTACTTTTCGTGGAGTCCTCGACATCGTATTGATATCTTGGATCCAATAGATCCTCATCATAAGTCATGTCTTGTTGTCTTTTTTCCGCTCTAACCCAATCGCCAAGTAAAAGTTGATGTTCCAAGTTTTCACTTGTTAGTTGAGAACGTCTTTCATCCAAAACATTTCCACCAACGCTAAATGCCGATTCAACCGCCACCGTTGAAGCGGGAGGGGCTAATACTTCTTTAGCAACTATGGAAAGTATAGGATAAATGTCTTTCCTTCTTGACCACCATTGTAAAATATCAAATTCATTTGAATTTGGATCTTGATTTAATTCAAAGTTTGTAGTGAAATACATTTCTAACTCCACGGGAAGGTTTGATGATGATGAAGATGAGCCTCGAGAAGGACCATATTTTTACTATACAAATTTGCAAAAAAACTATATGGATCCCCACTAGTAAAACTTGGTTGAGAAGTAGAGGAATCATCTTCATGTTGTTGACTTTGAGAAGTGTTTCCATATAAGGCATTATACTCATTAAAAAGGTTAATCAAATCATTTTTTGTGTCATTAACAATAATTGACAGAAGTTCATAACTACCGTCACCATCGGGATATAATTTCATATAATAATAAGTTATAATGGACTCTAAATCATCTAATTTAACTCGGGGATCTAATAACTTTGCAACCAAGAAAAGATATGGAATAGTGTCAAAATATTTATGCCACTTTTGTCTCATGTTAAAAATGCATTGGTTTAAAATAGGGCAATCTTTTAAATTGTCAAAAATAGTAACAATTGCAATACAATGCTCTACACCAAAATGGAAGTTGGATAATAAACTCTCGAAAAAGCCAAAGTAGCGGTATTAAAAATCTTTAACAATTCACATAAATTAATGCATGCATTCCAATGATGAGTAAATAGAGGTTCATGATAGCCAATTGACATAAAAAATTGCGTTAGGAGATCTTTATAAGCAAAACCATCGCTTAACATTTTATAGGTGGAATTCCACCTAGTTGGAACATCGTAAGTAAAATATTTGTCCGGCACACTTTTACTTCTTAAAAACCTTATCCATTTTTTTGTATTAGAATTTTTTTCTGAAATTGAAGAGCTCGTCTAATTGGCTTAACATGAGTTTCTAATACATCTAAATCATCTCTAACACATAAATTAATTATATGACATAAACATCTAATATGAAAAAACTTACCCCCAAGTGAGGGTTGACAAACGGTAATTAAATCGGGCAAACTAGCTGTATTAGCACTTGCGTTGTCAAATGAAATAGTAAATATTTTATTTAAAATACCATATTCAAGAAAAATCTCAAGCAATTTCGCACAAATATTTTCCGCGGAATGCGGTGGCTCAAAATCTTTGTAAGCAATTAATCTTTTTTGGATTTTCCATGAATTATCTATCCAATGGAGAGTAACGCCCAAATAAGTATTTCTTTGCCAATGATTACTCCAACCATCGGCAAAAATTGAAACTTTATTTTCTAATTTAGATAAAACACCAATTAAATCTTTTTTATATCTTTCAACCACTCTAGTAATATCACGTACGAGATTCGTACGTGGTACTCTCGTGGAGGCGGGGTTCAAAGAAAGGCGAGCAAAATTTTCATAAAAATCACAATCCGCAAAATTAAAAGGAAGGCCTTTAACGCAAATAAATTTGGCTAGTTCATCCCTATAAACCCACTTGTCAAATTTAAAAAGGACGGAAGAAGGGGAAGACGAACCTTGTGCACCCGAACCCGAACTACGTTGAAATTGTAATTGAGTTTGCGAAGCGGAAATGCCAAGTTTCTCGGGATGTTTTGCCGCCAAATGCCCGTTGAGCGTCCCATGACCTCCGCCTCTTTTGAATGCCTAAGTCGCATTACAATAGTTGCAACATGCTCGAAAATTATAATCATCCTCGGCAGTAATTTTTCTTTTGGTGAAATGGATGGCGAAGGTATCAGATTGCGGCTCTCATTCTCTAGGGGGTTGTCATTGTCCCCGACCACGACCACCTCCCCTAGCTCGGCTGCCCCTACCACTCCTAGCATTACCACTTTCAATTTCAACTTGTTCATCTTCCTCATTTTCTTGAATATTTGGATTTTGATGATCAAAATCATCGTTGGGGGAGGAAGAACCAACAACGGACTTGCCTAAATTGCTTCTTCTTTGATTTTCAGCCATTTGTGTAAGAGAAAATGAAGTTTGGAAACAAAACGGAGCTTAAAAATGGATGAAAATGGAGAAAATCACTAATTTCGTTAGAAAACTAACTGAAAATGGGACAATATTTAACTGAAAATTGGATGAGGGTGAGAGTATATGTGAATATTTGAGAGTAGAAGAGAAAGAGTAGAGAGAAATAATGTGGAAATAAAATGGGAGGAGGGAGGTGATATTTATAGTTAGTAAATTAGGCAAAAATAAACATTTTTTTTAAAATTTTTGACTGCCCAAGTTAAAAATTAACGGCTAGTTTTTAGAAATAACGGCTAGTTTTTGAAAAAGTAGCCGTTAGAACATGTTCTGGCGTTATGCTCGGCCGAGCAACTCATATGACACGGCCGAGCATGACCGTTATTGAAAATTAACTTACTGGAAGGTTCTGCTCGGCCGAGCAGATCATATGACTCGGCCGAGCAAGTCAAAAACCGGCGGTTAACCGGCGGTTGACCGGTTTTTCAAAATTCTCAACCTTAACCGAACCGACTAATTACCGGTTTCGGTTAGCCGGTTCCGGTTAACCGCCGTTGACCGATTTGACCAGGTTTTGACCGGTTTTCAACCTCCCGATTGACCGGTTCGGTTTATAAAATGGACACGTCTATTGCAGAGATTACCTTTTAGCAATAAACATATCTATTCACTCATATTATTATTTTTTGGGCTAACTTCGTTTTCATCCATTTTATTAGAGTAATGGTGTTTCATTTTTATTATTATATTTTCTTTCATAAAAATCATTGCACCTCAGGAAATATACCATTTTAACCCCAAATTCGTGAATAATTTGTGTCTCAATCCGCGATTTTGAGTGTGTCTTATGAAAAACGCGTTTTCTTTAAGTATTAGGAAAAACGTGTTTTTATACCGGCTGAACCATGCCTAAATCGAACCGGTGGCATTTTTGTATATAACTGACATTTCTTTTAAAAGACACGGTGACATTTTCGTACATAACTAAAATTTCAAACGCACTATCAGCATCGATTACAGTAAGTGCCAACACATGTATCTGATACTAAAACAATATTACTGCCATCAAACTTGTATAGGCCGAGTTAGTGGTAAGTTGTGCCAGTATTAGTAACAAGGAGTGTCAGGTATATGCACTAGCACTCCTTGATACTAATGATGACACTCATTACTACTAACACAACCATTAGACTGATACAAGCAACATTAATTACATTTTACTAGTGAAAATGAATGTGTTATTGGGCGTGTATGCTAAAATAGTAATAATTTTTTACTCGAGATAAAACACGTAACGCACATTATATCAAATCGAAGAAAATTTTGAGACCCATGAATGTCACGGGCCTTCGGCAGATGAATTGTTTTTTTTAAAATAGCGAAAACATGTCGTTTAGGCCCTTAAACGGGTATTTGAATTTTTTTTTGTAATTAAATTTTGTTATTGAGTGCTAGAACATCTATTTTGATAAGTATTAACACATGTGATCACCAGAGTTAACGACCTCCGGCTTCAGTTGAAAACGTTCGATATTTACGAAAATATCACTGTGCACGTGAAATTATTCGGATTTCGCGCGCGGCGAAAGCGGTTGTCTTTCGCGGAGGGTTGGTGTCTGAGACCTCGCTTTATGGGAAAGAAAAAATGAGGAGTCGCCACGCGATTTTTATATTTTGAGCCCAAACGTTGAGAAACGGCTATTGTGAAAATGGTGTCGTTTTTATTGGTAGCAAAAACTTAGGAAAAGTCTTTGAAAACAGGGGATCATTTTTATTGGTAGCAAAAACGAGTAAAAAGCTTTGAGTACCGGATATTGTTAGGTTCGGAGGTCATGTTACGTTTCGGGAAGAGTATTACGAGATCACCCGAAACGCCTCGCATGACGAGTCTTTCTACCTTTCTCGAAAACGTGTGTGTGTGTTTTGAAATGGGGGCTTGAATGACAAGCTTAATCTTGGTTTGAATGTCAAACGTTGATTAGGTGACTTTGTTTGAAAAGACGAGCGTTTGAATGACAAACGTCGGTTTTGAGTTTGAAATGAGCGTTTGCATGGCAAACGTCGATTTTGAGCTTTTGAAAGAGAGTTCGAAGGACGAACTCCGATTTTGAACCGGGCGAGTCATTGTTAACGATTTTTACGGGAAAAATGCGTATTAAATGATTTTGAATGTCAAATAGCGGATTTTAGTTTGAAAGATGAGCGTTCGGATGCCAAACGTCATTTCGCGCGTTTTGAAAGAGAGTTCGAAGGACGAACTTCGGTTTTGAATCGGGCATTACATTGTTAACGATTTTTACGGGAAAAACGCGTATTAAATGACATGCAATCAACGAATCGGGTTGCGACTCAGACTTTGAAAAGTAAATACTATCACGATCCAAATGGGTCGGACTTTGTAAATGACAGTATTTAAAGCAGTATCAACGGAATCAAACGATCCGAAATTGTAAATGACGATCAACGAGCCAAAACGGCTCGGAATGGTAAATGACGATCAACGAGCCAAACGGCTCGGAATGGTAAATGACGATCAACGAGCCAAAACGGCTCGGAAATGGTAAATGACAGAAAGTAAATGACGATCAACGGATCGATCGATCCGGAATGGTAAATGACAGAAAAAGTAAACGGAACGGGGTCAGAACGCCGTTTTAACCCGTGATTACTTCTCTTACGGAATGAGAAGAGGATCGAGGGGCTAAAATGTATCGGACCCCGTTAGACGGAGGCGTCTACATTTCAGTAACGGTGTTCGGAACGGTTATAGCGACTGGCGCGTAAACCGAGACGAAACGAGAGATCAGAGAGAGGGAGTTATACCTATGGCTAGGGTCGACTCCTTTGGCTCGGAAGGTGTGTACGGGACACGGAAAGAGGTTTGAAACGGTGTTTCGTAGCGATGAGGGATGTATTTGATCGAAATACGGAAGTTTCACGCGAATCGAGGCAAAACGGGAGCTCGGGAGGGGTGAAATCAGTTTGGGCCGTGAGTGAGGTGAGTTTTGAGAGTAATTTCTTCCTTCTTTTGGCTTTGACAGCCACTTCTATTTATAGGGTGAAAATTGCAGTAAGAGTCCGGACGGACTTAGACTGTTTTTCAGGGTTTTGTGGTATTTTGGAATTTTGAGGGGCTTGCTGGCAATTTCAGAAAATGTGCACAGGGAGTTCGGCCGGACTTTGACTGTATACCAGGGGTATTTTAGTCTTTTCCCTTTTATTTCTGATTGAAGGGTGATGGGTGGGCTGTGGCATGGCTGCCACGTGTCCCATGACTCACCAAACGTGTGGGAGTTCGCTCCCCGGTCTCGGTTTTGTCCGTTTTTTAAAATAACAGTCCGGAAAATGTCCGAAATGCCCCTGGAAAGTGCTGGAAAGTGCGTTTTTCAGGGAAAGCCGTACTTTTTCGTGCGATGACGTTTGTTAATTACGCTTCGACGTCGGGATGCACGGGGCAATCCCGGGACGTCTCGTTGGCTTGGCAACGGGGAGTTTAACGAGTTCCGGTTAACCTGGAGCGGGCCAGTTAACGGATTTCGGTTAACTTTCTGACGGATTTTGACGATCCGGATTTGGATACTTACAGTTAGCCCCTCAGTGACGTCTCCTCCGAAGGAGGTGGGGTCGTTGAAAAAAGATAAGGATCCAAATCGGGATGCCTTATTTTGAAAGACACAGGCGGTCGGTGGTGGACCCTTAGCGAAAGGATTCCTACGTCTCCCGAGCGGGAATCAAGTCGATCGTAGTTCGTAGGTGCAAGGGCCGCGTGTGGGGACCTTGACCTGAGCGAGACTGTTCGGAGGCGTCTGAACATGGGACTTCTGTAACCTTCGAGGGCGTGTGGCGCCTCAAACCGGAGTTGATGATGCTGATGAGGGCGTATGGCGCCTCAAACCGGAGTTGCTGAACATACGAGGGCGTGTGGCACCTCAAACCGGAGTTGCGAGGGTACGCTTATCCTGGAACGAAGGCGTTCGTGCCTTAAGTACTGGGCTTATTGCGGCTGCCAGTTTTATCCTGCTGGGGATAGGGCGGCAATGATGAGAATGGTTGTGTTAAACTGGCGTTATTAACAACTCGGAAGGATCGAGGTTTCTTCTTTAGAATCCTGCTGGGGATGAGCATTCGGGCTTACCTTGATGGCCGAAGAGGGATTGTTGTGCGGGCTTACCTTGATGGCCGCTGAGGTGGAACGGTCGGGCTTACGACTGGCGGCCGGGAGATGAATGTTTACTTGCTGAAAGATGTTCGGGCTTACGAGGACGGCCGAAGAGGGATTGTTGCAAGGCGTTCGTGCCTTGGGGTTCGGGCTTATTGCAGCTGCCGGGGAATATATGATGGTGAAAACCATTAGAAAATTTAACGTCGGGAGACGGAATCATACCTGTAATGTCCGGAGACATGATTGAGCGTTTGAACGTCAAACGTCAACTGGGATTGAATTTAACGTCTGGAGACGGGCGTTAGTGAAAACTAACTGGGGAAATTTTATACTTTTGGGGGGGGGGGCCTAAAGAGGTAAAATTGAAACTGCATAAAGCTGAGGGGCCAAAGTGGCAGAAGAAATTTCCTGGTGCAGCAAGAGTTCGGCCGGACTTTGACTGAATTTGGCCATGACCTTTTCAGCGCTGAGGCCGAGGAAGGGGAAGTCATTTTTTTTTCATTAATTCCGACGAGAGGGAGAGAGAGGAGGAGAGAAAATCCACCCCAAATTGTGAGATTTGGTCGGATTTGCGAAGGAAAATCGATATGGAAGGTTATTGGGAACCAATAGCTCGTCATGGAAGGACCGATGATGAAAGAATGCGGTTGGTTCGGACCATTCGAACCATCATTCATCCATTGAATCCGGCGAAGTTCTACCCGGCTAGGGAGAGACACAACTCCAAAGGAGGGATCGAGAGACAAGTAAGCTTCCTACAAATTCCATTAATTTTAAGAATGTGCATTCTTTAAATGTTAGAAATTTGATTAGGAATGAACTTAGGGATTTTGGTGCTTGAATTGGGGCTTTTGACTTTGCCATGAACCTTTGTCGAAATTGACTAGGATGTAGTTCAATTGACACCATGGGTGGATGATATAAAAATTTTGGTTGCAAAATTCCATGTCTAGATGCATTTTCCAAAATTAAAGTAGCTTTAATTCGGGACGGAGTAAATTTTCGAAATGTTCGAAAGAATTTGAAAGTTCCGGTTTCGACGGAGTTTTCGAAATGTTTTGAAAGTTCCGGATTTGACGGAGTTTTCGAAATGTTTTGAAAGTTCCGAATTCGACGGAGTTTTCGAGATGTTTTGAAAGTTCTGAATTCGACGGAGTTTTCGAAATGTTTTGAATGTTCCGAATTCGACAGAGTTTTCGAAATATTTTGAAAGTTCCGGATTCGACGGAGTTTTTGAGATGTTTTGAAAGTTCCGAATTCGACGGAGTTTTCGAAATGTTTTGAAAGTTTCGGATTCGACGGAGTTTTCCAGATGTTTTGAAAGTTCCGAATTCGACGGAGTTTTCGAGATGTTTTGAAAGTTCCGGATTCGACGGAGTTTTCGAAATGTTTTGAAATATATGTAAGAAATGAATGAGAACTGTCATTGCATTGCATCATTTTGACATGCGTTCGTGCACTCTGTTGATGTTGCTCTTGTCTTGTTCACCTGCAGGGGAAAGGGAAGGTTGACATCGACAATCAGAAGAGTCGGGGGGGCTTTGAGGCAGTGAGAGCATTGTGGGAGATTCTCCCGAATGTGGCTCGAGAGGGAGAGAGGAGTCTACGGCAGCTGGTGGTTGACTTCGGATTGGCTGGGTTCATCAGTGCGGTAGCTGTGATAGCTACAACGCCGAGGGCCAGGTCCATGTATGTCGCCCTGAGCGAGTACTGGTGGGATACGACCCACACATTCCATTTCAGATGGGGGGAGGCGACGGTGACTCCCACGGATTTTGCCGCTAACACTGGGTTGCCGACCTATGGCAACACGCTGGTGTGGGTTGACGGTTATACCCGGAGCGGTTATGCTGCTGCTTTGGGTTTTGATATCAGCGATGCCGAGGGCTTAGGCATTCGGTGCAGCCGATGGAGAGGCATGCGGACGGGTATTGCAGATTTTTATTTGGATCTTTGAGGATGACCGCGGGCGCGGCTCGAGGGTTAATTTGGTTTGCGGCTGTCGGCGACTTTGTTCCCGACTTCGACACATCCTGTCATTTCCCTTTGCTCGGGTCGGCGACGATCTGGATGCCGTGAGGGGTTCGCATGGGGGAGGCTGGGTGGCCGAGCTCTATCATTCCACTGGGCAGATTCTCGCGGGGAGAGGAGAGTTCCTTGAGTAGCTTCACCTGTCTTGGATGTAAGTTCATGTCTTTTTCTCTTCCTTGCCTCTTTTATGTACTCGTATGTATCTGCTTTGTAGCTGACATAACTTTCCATTTGCTTGGCAGGTCTGGTGCTATGAGGTGTTAGGTCCGCAGGAGTGGGACATTAGGGATGCGTATCGACCCTTGAACCCCGCCATGCTGGTTTGGCAGAAGAAGGCGAAGAAGCCGGTCTCGTCGAGAGTGGGTACGCGGCTGACGTACGAGGAGGTGTCTCAGGCCCTGAGCCGAGAGTTCTCCGAGAGGATCCAGTTGACCTGGTGGAGTAGGTTCGATGCTGTCGCCGTTCAGATTGCTAGCAAGACTACACGGCGGCGGAAGCTCCTGGTGGGACTTCATTGCGACGCTATGTATATGGGGGAGAGGGTGACTCATCAACATAGGCCGGGGTCCCTTCCATTGGTGCCGGTGGATCCTCCTATGCACATGCAGCATCCTCGGGAGATGCCGATGGAGGAGCTGGAGGGGTATAGACAGGGCGTGTACTATACAGAGTACGTCATAGCGGGAGCCGACTATGATACTTTCTTGAGGATGAGGCTGAGGAGCCCGCAGGTGCAGCATAGGGAGGGCGAGGTCCCTGGAGGTCCCCGAGATCTTCCGATCCCACGTGCTAGGGTAGCGTATGAGGGACTGGATGGCTCACGCAGACGACTGGTGATCCCGATTCCAGATGAGCCGAGACCTCGGTATAGGGTGGATCCCAACACCTCGGTGAGCACTTTCTTGATTTTCTGCTTTTGATAGTAGTATTCTGCAAATGTTGCATCTGTACTTTCTGTTCGTCTTCTGATGACCTTCCTGGTTTGCAGGTGTCTGGCCGTACGTACAACGACGCTATGAGGCTGGTGGACGGGTGGGCCGCCTATGCTAGGAGGCTCGTGGAGTTCATGCGGTGCAGTTCCCGGAGGAGCGTGGATGTCCGTGAGCCGAGGCCGTCTAGGCCGAGAGGTTCGCCTGCTCCCACAGCTGGTGGGGAGGACTTTGCACAGGGATTTGGCCAGTTCGCGGGCGGAACAGCTGGGTTTGTAGCTCCTTCTTCTTCGCACTCGGGGCACGAGAGGGGAGAGTCCTCGAGTTCGCATACGCCGAGGAGGCCTTTTGCGTATTCTCGCCTGGAGGAATTTGGCGAATTCCTATTTGCGACGGATCCGGCAGCGGCGGAGCAGTGCGTCGAGTGCTCGGATGACGAGCAGGACTCGGAGTAGTCCTCCTTTTACTGCTTTGTTTAGACAAAATGCATGTATTGTCCGGAACAATTTGCTTTGAATTGTATTTGAAAAAAAGGCACCCGTGGGGCGGAACCTGTATTTCGCACTTCCATTTAGTGATTACCTTCTTTTATTTTCGACAAATAAGCAAGTAGGTTGATCAAAAAATAAATAAAATGAAACATGCATTAAAAATTGAACGGGTCAAAATTTAAGCCTATATGCACTAATATTTAATTAATTGCACTGTTACACAAGCCCAGGGCGGAAGGGATATTGATATTGATTGAATGAAACCAGGGCGGCACGTTGGTTTCATAAAGGTGTGAATAGGGGATTGTTTGGAATTGCTTCCAATTTGGGAGCGGTAGGCTGAGTTGACCGGGTCAGCTGCAAGGAGAATCGGCCGGACTAGGAGTGAATTTCTAGATTCCTTTAAATTGCAGTTTCAGCTTTGCATTTTGTAAAGACTACGCCTTTGTTTCGATCATTTGGCTGAATTCCTTTCCAATTCTTAAGGCTTTTCTTCACTTTCTGTCATGGCTCCCTTTCCTAATTGGTCGTCTCGGATGCAAGAGCGATACTTGGAAAACTTTCAGTCGTGGGTACGGAACCACACGAGGCAGAACAAGGGGTTTTTTGAAGGCTGTTACGGGATGAAATCTGTTTGGGCTTTGAAGGAGCTCATGTCAGATTGGGATCTTTTGAGAGCAGCGTCTCGGTTCTAGGACGTACGGAGGAACGTGTACAGCTTTTCGTACAACGAAATCACTCTTACATTTGAAGGTTTCCGAGCCATTCTGAGAGGACCTGAGACGGAATAGCTAGTTCTTCCGTATGCTGGTGGCATGGCCACTGTTGAGAAGCTAGTGTCTTTGCTTGGTATCTCGGCTGGAGAAGCATACGGGATGCGATGCGAATATCGATTATGTTGACATTTCGGGGCGCCCGAAAGATTTGCCGGAGGCGAGGAGCGTCTTTGCGTGGGACGCGTTTGCTCTGTGCGCGATTGCTACTACTCTGTTCACATTCACGTCTCAGGTGTGTGCCATCACGATGTCTTGGACACAGGTGAGCGATGTCGGAGCGGGGGAGACATCGTGCCGTTGGTCTTGGGCGAGACGTTCTGGGCATAGGTCGGATGGCGGCCGTAGCCGATACATGTGGGGAGGGAGTCCCGCTATGCTTACCATGTGGTTAAGGGAGAGGCTGAGATGATGCACGAGGTGCGAATGTCTTGTGACGCTTGGTCTTTCTCTCGGCGTCCTTTGGTGATAGGGCGATCGAGTGAGCTAGAGCTCTGGATGGCCGAGACTCCGCATGCATCACTTGCGATGGTGGGTTCCCCATTGGAAGTTCTGAGACTTGTCGGACCGCTCGGGAGGGTCTATTGGTTGTCGAGTGCGGGGCTGTCTCGGACGTCTTTCTACATTCCATCGTTGGTTACTGCGACGATGCGAGTGGAGCGAGGTGCCACGACGGGTTTGAGTTATCTTTGCTACCTTCGAGGTGGGATCTCTGGCGATGGGAGATCCTTCGACGTTATTGCTTGCTCGCACGGTGGTGGCAATATACGTCCTTTCTGCCAGGGGTTCTCTTTCACCGAAGAGAGGGGCACTGATACATCAACGCAGTATACGGCTGGTATGAAGAGTGTATGGGGGAGACACAGATGTCTATTTTGTGGAGACGGAGTGAGCTGTTAGGTGCGATCACAGACGGCTCGACCTTGAGGAGGACCGAAGCAAGGGCTAACCACAGGAATCGTGCTTGGCGATGCCATGGCTGATTATGAGACCAATGCTTGATCGGGAGGCCAATCAAAGCCTTTGTTATGATGGCTCGAAGCGAGGCGGCTCGAGACGAGCTAGAGAAGGGGCTGCGTTGACGGCCGCGGGGTTGACGGAGGCATCGGGAAGAGTCCACGAGCCGGGTAGAAGGCCTACCGGAATATTTCCTGTGAAGGTGAAGAACACTCGTCGCGGGAAAGGGAAGGGGAAGAAGGATGAAGGACCTAGTACGGGAAACTAGGTTGACCTTGTTATCCAGAGTATCCACCCACTGTCATTGCAGACATATTAATTGATTAATGTTTTATTGTAGTTTTGCTAGCGTGTAGCGAGTCAAGAGTTGACCGTGCTTGAACTCATCAAAGATTGTTTTAACCGTAATGAATTTGTAGGTTAATTGAAAAGAGTTTTTCGAAACACAAGCGATTGATGCTTATTTTATATATATTTTTTTTAGACCGAACCAATGATGGCTGCCTACGTTCCCCTTTTACAATTGGACTAAGGGGCTCAGGTCACCGTAGTTCGACACTTTTAGGTGAATTTGAGAAAGGCAAAGACAAAAGAAGTGCGACCCTGTTTTTTTACCTGGATCATTAGCGGGAATGTATCCAGTTGGGTATTACTCTTTTAGCACTTTAATTTTACTGAGGGGACGGTGTATGGGGAAGGTGAGTTGACTCGTGCTCTTCCTCAACGAAGTATCTGCGGAGCTTGCTTCCGTTCACGGGGTTAACGAAAGGGTTCCCGTCCAAATCTGCTAGCTTCATGGCTCCTCCGGAGAAGATTCTTTGTACCACGAACAGTCCTATCCAGGTAGGCTCCCACTTTCAGGGGATTGGTGCGCGTAGGAGGCTTTTCCTTTAGCACCAAGTCGCCTTCTACGATGTCTCGGATCTTGACTTTCCTATCGAATGCTCGGGCCATTACTGCTCAGTAGGCTCGAGTGTGCTCCATGGCTTTCAATCTGCGCTCGTCGAGTAGAGCAAGTTCGTCGTGACGGCTCTGTAGCCATTTGACTTCATTGATCCCGTTTTCCAAGAGGACTCGGAGGGATGGAATTTCCAATTCCACGGGTAACATTGCTTCCATTCCGTAGGTAAGCGCGAACGGAGTCTCCCTTGTGGCGGTTCGGCGATGTTTTGTATCCTCGAGAGGGCTAAATGTAGCTTTTCGGGCCGATCCCGACCTATGGTGGTCATCTTTACGATTATCATGGCGAGAGTCTTGTTTCTTTGCCTCTCTTGCACCATTGGTTTGTGGTACGTAAGGAGAAGACTTGTGACGTGTGACTACGAATTCGGTCGAAGTTGGTCACAATCTCCTTCGAAGTGAGTCCCATTGTCGGATATGATCTCGTTGGGCACTCCGTATCGGCACATGATGTTCTCTCGGATGAACTCGGCCACCTTCTTAGAATTCAGTACCTTGTACGATATGGCTTCTACCCATTTGGTGAAGTAGTCGACTGCGACTAGAATGAACTCGTGACCATTGCTCCCTGGTGGAGTGATCTTGCCGATGACGTCGATTCCCCATGTGGCGAAAGGCCATGGTGTAGTCATGCAATAGAGTTCATGAGGAGGGATGTGATTGAGGTTGGAGAACCGTTGACATTTGTCGCAGCTTCAGACGAACTGGATGCAGTCTGTTTCCATTGATATCCAATAGTATCCCATATGTCAATGCTCGGGCGTTCATGTGCGGACCGCAGGTTCCGTTGTGAACTTCGTTCATTAGCTCGCTGGCTTTTTCTTTGTTTACACACCGAAGGAGTGGCCCTTGGTGGCGCTTCTTGTACAACATACCCCCCAGAATGACGAAATGGGATGCCAGGCATTTTAATGCCATCATGTTTTTGGCTTTGATCCCTTCTTTGTATTTTCCATCTTCATTTGTGAAGGAAGCTTCTCCGCTTTGGAGTGCTTGGTAAATTTGATTGTACCGGGGTTCGTCGATCGTTTCCTTTTTATTTCGATCTCACGGCAATAGGCGGGTGTTTCCCGTCCGCCTATTACGAGGGGTTTCTTGCTTTCCCAACGAGAATTTCGACAAGAGAAGCGAGGGTTGCCGGGGCATCTGCGAGCGGTTCCTATCTCTTGGCAAATAGTGAAAAGAGATGTCCTTGAGCGAGCAATGAGCTCCTCCATGTACGCGTGGTACTTCGAAGGCCAAAATCTACCGTCTTCCACTTATTGGACACTTGATTGATGATCAATGTTGAGTCTCCATATACATCCGGTTACGAGATGTTGCGCCTAGGGCGGCTTCCGGATCGGCTGCACGAGCTTCGTATTCTGCATTGTTGGTCGTTTCAAAATTCACTTGATGGCTATGGGAGTGTGCTCGTCCTTGGGATCGACAAGGAGCATTCCAATACCATTCCCCTTCTTGTTGGCTGCCCCATCGAAGAAGAGTTGTCGGCGGTTTGCATTGTCGAGTGAAAAGATTCCGTCGTCAGGAAATAGCGGATCGGGACCCTTAGGTTCCTTTGCTTGGGAAGTCGGCCGGTGATGCGCCATTACTACGCCCTTTGTTGATTTTCGACCATGTACTTGATGTCGAACTCGGCGGGAAGAATGACCACTTGGCTAGTCGCATTGAGGATGGCTTGTCAAAGAGATATCGGACGGGGTCCATTTTGGAGACCAGAGCAGAATGTATTGCATGTAGTGTTTCGGTTTCCCGACTACCCATACCAAGGCGGTACAAGTTTTCTCTAATCTTTGAATAGTGAGTTCACTTCCTTGAAGCTTAAACTACGAAGTAGATGGCATGCTCAACCTTGGAATCTTTTTGTTCTTGTGCCGGCATTGCTCCGATTGACGTGTACATTGCTTGTCGAGATACGGGAGTAGTGGCTTGTCTTCATGTGGCGGGCATAGAATTGGGGGATTCACCAAGTAGGTCTTGATTTTCTCAAAAGCTGTTTGGCACTCGGAGTCCCATTTGATGTCGGCATTCTTCTTCATCGGTTTGAACATGGGCTCGCGAGAGAGATGTCAAGCGGTTGATGAAGCGATAGATGTCTTGAAGTCTTCCCATGAAACTCTTCACTTACGTTAAAGTACGAGGTGGCTTCATGTCGATGATGGCCTTGATTTTCTTGGGATCGGCTTCGATACCTCTTTACGTAACCATGTACCCCGGTACCTTGCCGCGCTTGACGCCGAAGGTGCTCTTCGCGAGGTTGATCTCATGGAGTGTTTTACGAGTCTGTTGAAGAACTTTCTCGAGATCTGTCAAATCTTGCATGTCGATCCTCTGAGTGGATGATCATTTCGTCGACATATACTTCGATTTCTTTGTGAATCATGTCATGGAAGAGGGGCATTGCGGCCCAGTAAGTAGCCCCGGCGTTCTTCGGACCGAACGGCATGACCGTGTAAACAGTATGTCCCCCATGGAGTGGTGAAGCGATCTTGGGTTGATCCTCCTCGGACATCTTGATCTTGTTGTATCCGGCGAACCCGTCCACGAAGGACTTTACTTCGAAATTTGCCGTGGTGTCGACCGGCATGTCGATGTTAGGCAGTGGGAAATCATCTTTAGGGCTGGCCTTGTTGAGATCCCGAAAATCCACACGACATCGACCTTTCCATTGGCCTTGGTGATCGTCACGATGTTGGAGAGCCAAGTCGGGTACTCAATCACTCTGTTGAAACCAACTCGAAGCATCTTCTCAATGTCTTCTTTAACTTGCAAGGACCACTCTGGCTTGATCTTGCGCAGCTTCTATTTGACAGACTTGGATTCGGGATCGGGGAATTCTGTGCTCTACGATTGAGGATCGAGTCTGGCATGTCTGGTATGACCAGGCAAACACGTCAACATACTCCCGGAGGAGGCTTATCGGGGCTTCTTTTACGCATCGGCGAAGAAGCGCCCACTTGTGTCTCTTTAGGCTCTTGCAGCGACCCCGGAGTTCACTTTGGTCATAACCTCTTCGGCGGCTTGGGCCCGGTTGTCCTCTTGGTCGACTACACGCTCGAGAACTTCTTTAATGTATTGTTCATTTAATGTGTCTGCTTCTTTATCAATTGAATTATTAACGTCTTTTAAGTTGTTTGTTAACTTATCAGTTGTTAAAGTGGCAATGGGAGGATACTCCGAAAGGTCAGACTTTTCATTAAGCAAGAATGGGAATACATGGTTGGCTACATTATCATGGTCCTCCGGCGTAAGGCCATTGGATGACTCGGAGGACTAGACTCTGACAAGGACTGACTCAGAGGGTTTGAGACCGGGTTTAGGGAGATGTGGGTGCAGGCCCATCTTGTCTTCCAGTTCTGCCTGGCTTGCCCTTGGTCCGGTGAAAGTTACCCAGTTCTTCAGTGGCATTGCTAGATGCTTGATGAGGATGCGGGGATCGAGAGGCTTGGCTTCTGCTGTCCCAATTATGGCAATCATGCTGTTATCGGAGCCCAAGTCAATCAGGTTCGGCACCTCCACGACCTCTTCAAAGAGACTACGTGAGTGGTCCACTGAGCGTCTTCTATGAATTACGGTTCCTTACGCTTTGGAGTTCTTGTCTCGAATGTGGCCTCGGTGGCTGATCCGAACAATTTGTTTCCCATGGAGAGTACCTTGAGTTGCTCCTCCGCATCACAGGATTCCCTTGAATGTGTACTCGTCTTTGGGCTGTGGTGGCGGTTGGTCAGGTAGAGAGCTGTGATGTCGAGGAACGCTCCCCAATCGGATTAGCTTTGAGTCCTCTAAAACGCTTGAGGTCCCGTGCTAGGCTGTTCCATTCTTTCGGTAGTCTACGTGCGACTATCCTTGCTTCTTTCTCATCTTCATCAGTTCCACTTGTCGGTCCCCTCGATTCTGCTGTCGGTTCCTTGTCGGTCCCCTCGGTTCTGTTGTCGGTTCCCTTGTCGGTCCCCTCGGTTCTGCTTTTGGTTCCCTTGGTGAAGTAATGAGCGAGGTCAAAGGCTGTAAGGCCGGAGGTGGGTGTGCCGTCGGAGGTTCCCCTTTTGCGGGCTGCTTGCCTTGGTGCGGGCGAGCCTTTTGTCTTCCTTGATGTCGGCGGTGTTGGCACGTAGCCAAGCCCCTGGACCGGGGTGGGGTCCTTGACTTCAATAACTTGGTGTTGGCCTTGTAGCCTTTTGCCGAGCCCGGTCACGGGATGAAGTTCATGAGTTTCATCATCTTCATGGCGGGAGGAATCTGGTCGTGAGATAGTGGAAGGTCCACGTTGCATATTTGGATCTTGGAGGTTTCCAGGGTGAATCCAGTTAATGCCATGTCGTCATTATGCTTGATTTCTAACACTGGAATGTCGTTGGTGCTGGTCCCCTCGGTGGTGACACTGTCGCCGTAGACTGTGGTTAGCTCGTTGCCTTGCATGAACTTGAGGCACTGATGAAGGGTGGATGCCACGCCATTGATTTGATGCAGCCAGGGACGCCCCAGGATGGCTGTGAAAGTGATTGGAATGTCCAATACTTGGAATTCGGTGGGGATCATCCGCTTGCCGAACCAGATGTTAAGAGTAGCAACTCCGAGAACTGTACGGGAAGTAGAGTCATAGGCCTTGACGGTGTGGACTGAAGGCTTCAGATCTGTGGGCTTGATGTCAAGCAGGTCCATCATCTTGGCGGGCAAGACATTCATTCCGGAACCTCCATCTACCAACACGCGGGGAAGGCGACGCTCGTCCAGCTGGACTGTGATGTAGAGCGGCTCATTGTGATCAGCCCCAAATTTTGGAAGGTCCAAATCTGTGAAGGTGATAATGTTGCCGTAGTGGATGTTGCCGATCATCTGAATGACTTCATCTGGGGTTGCGTCCACGGGGACCATGGTACGGGCCAGGCTTTCCTCTAGCTTGAGCTTGTGAGGATAAGAGGAGGTGAGCAGAGACCAAAGGGAAATGTTCGCCTGAGTCTGCTTGAGCTGAGTGAGGATCGGGTCCTCTTTCAGGGAACTTGCGTCTTCGGGCTGGCCGGATTGCAGTTCTGGCTCCGCAGGCTTTTTAGTGGCCTTAGGTGGTAATGCATGGATTTGACCCGATCGGGTTAGAACGCTGACATCAGGTTTGGTCCCTTCTGAACAGGCCGCTCTGAGTTGAGCCATAGTTAGAGGAGGATTCCTCGTAGCATAGGGCCATATGTCTTCCCTCAACTCATTGACTGTGGATGTATTCCCTGAAGCTTCGGCAGCTTGACGGATTCTGTCCCAGGATACTGGCTTAGGTGCCTCTGCGGGGAGGTAGCCTACGGTTTGACGCAGCTGTTCGAATGTCAGTGCACAACAGTGGTCGTCGGAGCTGAACTGTGCATTGCTGACCCTCCGGGGGAGGTTGGAGAGTTCTAGGTTCAGGCGAACAGTCTCCTTGATCTCTTCACGGTATACCGCGCTCCTTTCCTTCTTGCTGAGCATACTCAAGGCATTCTGGAGTTGGGTCTGGCGATACTCATGGTTTGCTAAGCTTCCTCCACTCTTGGCCCAGATTAACTTTCTTGCAGCAGAGCCTGCGTCGAGAGTTAATGACTGCGTTTCTTCCCATGTGAGAATAGCCAGGGCTTCTTTGAACTGCATGCGGCAGTCTAGATAAACTTCCACCGGGGAGAGCTTTCTTTTCTGCTTTATCTGAGTAGCGGGTATGTCGGAAGGTGAGTACACGGCTTCCCGAACATCTGCCCATGTAACTGGTGGCTGACCCAATCGATTGTCTCTGTAAACGAATGCCGTAGACAATGGAATCTCCCTGAGTAGTTGCTCGAGACGAATTTCCATCCTCCTCTTGTTTTTAAATAGACCTTCCTCCCTGAGTTGGCCTTTCAATTTGAGTGTGGAAATGATCCGTTTCCATCCTCCCAGGACCCTTGGGAGTCCGGTTTTGTTGACTTCATGCCCGGCTTGGAAAAGAATGGTTTCATCGCCTTCGTCGTCGCTTTCACAGAGAACTTGCTTTCCTCGGGGAGGTAAGCGCTGGGATTCGTTCTGCTGTGTCGTTCCATCTCCTAGGTCATCGGGACCGTTGACCACCCTCGTGTGGCAGAGGGGGTTGGATGAGAACAGACGGTAGTCGAGGAAGTTGCCGTGAGCAAAACCCCTGAGGTCGAACTGGTCTAGAGTGGCCTCTAGCTTTCTGTCTGAAGCTGCCTGTGACACTTTAAGGGCTTGGTCCCTGTAGGTCCTTCGAGCTTGGTCTTCATCCCAAAGACGGCTTTCTTGAGCGACTAGTTCCATGAGGGCCTTCCTTGCGAGAGCTAAACAGTCTTCGTAGGTGCGCGCCGTCTGGCTAGTGTCTAGAACTGTGATCACATCCAAATCGCCGAATGGCGGGAACACTTGGATTACGTTAACGAAGGAAGTCGGACTGGGACATTCCATGCGGCCTTCCTTGATCTCGGTTACCAAGAAGTTTGCCCAATTTTGCTTGATTGAACCCACGGGGGTGTTGAACTCTGCTATGTTGACAGTCTCGTGATCTCGCTCGATCGCCAAGTCTATCAGAGCTAGCAGTTTGCTGGAGGGAGGTCTGAATCCGTTGCCGTGACGACTGGGAGCAGAATCGAACTTGAGCATGTTGATGCTGAGGTGGTCATTTCCAATGTCGGAAGCTGACTCTGCCTTGCAGGGAAGACTTTCACAGATGTTTTCGGGGTGGCTGCCGGAAGCGTTCCCGAGGTTGATCTGATTCGTGACAGGGTGAGGAGCTTGGTCTCCTTCGCTGTTGACCTTGGCCTTGGCGGCGCTTGAGGGTATAAGCTTGACTGACGGCACGGGCCGGTTGCCACTGGGGCTGGTACTCGGAAGTAGTGATGAGCTCTGAGCTCGCTTGGCCAGGGCCTCGTTTACCATGAGCAGGCAGTCGTCGAGGGTGACTTTGGCATTGCAGAATCTGACAATGAGGACCGGATCCTTGGTATCATCGGGATATCTGGAATAGATGATGTTGACGAAGTCGTCGTCAGTCACTTGATCAGAGGGATTCTTCGTCGTGTCAACCAGTAACTTCCAATTGTCGGATAGCTGCCTGTACTGGACGTTGAGCTTGACAATTTCCATGGTATTGGAGCCTTGGTCGTAGGTGACCTGATCGGAAGGGGTGCCGTTCTCAAAACTGAGCATGTGAATGCAGAGGTCTGCCCGCGGGTCTGCCGCGTCCTCGACTCCGGAGAGTCCTGATTCGTCGTCATCTGACGGCTCAACCCAAACGTAGGGACGTATCGCATCCGGGTGCGTTGCTGGAGCTGCTAGAAAAACGTCATGCCCTTCATTGGAGAAGAGGGGTGCAGCGGGTAGTTCCTCATGGAGGACATCCCATACGACTTCCATGCATTCATCCCGAGAATGACGGTGCTTGTTGACCTTTATCACAAAGATCTCTTCGCCTGGCGGGGCCAGAGAGTTGGTTTGAAGAATGCTGACGAATCTCCGATTGGAGACTGGGGGTTTATGTGCCCGCATCATGGCGATGTTCAGCGTTTCTTTCCAATCCGCTCCAAATGTTGGAAATGACAGCTGAACTTGATGTATCGGACCGCTGTGGTCCGCCCGCTCGAGTACGTTTACATAGTTAGCATCTCCGGACTCTGAGGGATTCTGATGAGATTTGCCCGATAGTCCCCTGGTCGGTTTGAAGGAGGTAGCCCCGTGCTCGATCGCGGGCACGCTTGGCTATTGTCTCGGCCGTTTCCTATGAGGAAACTGTCCCCTCTGATGACTTCAAGATCTCCATTCCGGTTAATGAACTTAACACACTGATGGAGAGTGGAGGCTATGGCTTTCATATGATGTAGCCAAGGGCGTCCCAAGAGGGCTGTGAACTCGGATGGAATGTCCATCACGTGGAATTTTGCTGGCACCATTTGGGTCTCGAACCAGAGTTCCAGAGTCACCGTCCCCAGGATGGGACGAGACGTGCTGTCATAGGCCCTGATAGTCCGGGTTGACGGAATCAGATGGCTTTCGTTGATGCGGAGGGCTCGCATCATGCTGAGAGGGAGAACATTAACGGCTGACCCGTTATCTACCAATACTCCGGTGAGTGATATGGTGTTGAGCTTGAGAGTAATGTACAGAGCTTCGTTGTGCCCCGAGGCATCTCTCGGTAGATCTTCATCACAGAACGTGATCATACTGCCATACAGTCGGGAATCGTAGATCTGATCTCTATCCGTAGAAGGAGAGTCATCCAGCCATCTGTTTCCTGTCTTTCTTTTTGCGAGGTAAAGCCTTTGCAGGAACCTCGGGATTGCATTGAGGCTGCTTGTGGCGGTTGCCGCCCTTGGTTAGCATGTTGATCGAGTGCGAGTGCCAAGCTGACTTCGATCTTCCCTTTCCGGTCCGGGCTCGAAAGCTGGACAAATTGAACCTTAGTTGATCCCGTGGGGGGTTTTGTCTCTGACTGGCAGTAAGGTTACCAAGGTCTGAGGTATTCCGAGCCACAGGGCCCGAACTACGGTTTCGCTGGGACTTTTCGGCTTTTCCACCCTTATCTGCTCTAAAGCTGCATGGTCTGGAGGAAGGGAGGACTGGCTAGAGTAGAGTACATAGTAGTCGAACCTCCCGCATGGCTCTCCGAGTGTACCCACACTGTTGTCTCCAGCTTCATATCTTTCTCTCAGCATTTGTTGAGAGGACTTCTTCTTCTGTTTTCTCGGAGGATTGCTCCGTACCATATCTTGGGACTCGTACTCCAGGCAGGCGGAGCAGTCACAAACATCGTAGCTGATGTGGACATTAGATGAGGACCCGGCTGGAAGAATCGGAGGAACTGGCTCTGCGGCAATCTTCTTGGGCACCCACTCAATGGAATTCACACTGTTATTGTTCGGAAAGGGGTTTCCGACTGTATTGGGCCCATGGGGACGCTCCAATTTTCCTTCTTCTATCAAGTTTTGGATTTCGTATCGTAACCCCAAACAGTTGTCTGTGGTATGGCCGTGATACTGATGGAAGGCGCAGTATTTGTTCTTGTCCGCATTGGCTACGGGATTCTTGGGTTTGTAATTTGCAACGGGTTTAAGGAGACCTTCCTTGATTAACCCTTCCAACATCTTGCTTAGCGGCATGTCCAACTTGTCGAAGTGTACGGTAGGCTGCTTCAAAGTGGAGTTGTTGCTTTGTGGGACTGGGTTTCTGTTGCCCGACTGCTGTCCCTGATGGATATAGTTGACAGACG
Source organism: Adenophora triphylla var. japonica (assembly GCA_022495995.1). NCBI lineage: Eukaryota > Viridiplantae > Streptophyta > Magnoliopsida > Asterales > Campanulaceae > Adenophora > Adenophora triphylla. The sequence goes on along the minus strand of JAFEMH010004095.1, from coordinate 46,029 downwards.
TATCTTTCCCTTTGCCGGGGGCCGGTGCGGGATTGAATGCAGCTGCTGAGCGGTATCTGTATGGCCGTGGCAAGAGCCAACTTTTCCTTGAGATCCTTCTCGAACTGTGAGCCGGCATTTACCATGGCCCGGAGATATGGGAAGAAATGATGACTGATGAGAGTTCTGATGGACGGTCTTAAGCAGGACTTGAAGATCCGCATCTGTTCCTCTTTGGAGAGTGGCTCCATGATCTCGGAGAGTTTCCAACTCCACCTCTTGTAGAATTCCCCGACGCTTTCGTCCGCTTTCTGCTTAGTGGTGATTAAGTCCTCGGGACTTGTCTCCCACTCTAAGTTGGATCGGTACCATTCCAGGAAGATGTTACTGATTTGATCCCAGGTGTGGCGATCCGCAGGCTTGACCCTTAAAAACCATCGTAACGCTGAACTTCTAAGCGTATGCTGGAAGTGGTCGGCCATTTGCTGGAGGGTTGCTCCTTTTGCTCTCATGCCGAGAATGTAGTGTGCGGTCACTAAATTTTTTTTTTCTGAGTAAAACAGAGATTTTTCAGAATGTGTCTTAAAGAATTATGATGCGCAGTTCAAAAGACAGCAATGAAAATCAAACATGAATGGGAATGCACAAACATGGTATGATTTTGGAAAATGTCAATGTAATGCCCTTGAAAAAACCGTTCGAGGTTTAAAGTAACACACGCACACGAAAACGAGGAAGGGTAAACGAAAGTATGACCCACGGAAGGCTTTTTTTGAAAACAACGATAGTTTTGAAAAAAAGTATCGAATCCCCAGCGGAGTCGCCAACTGAAATTACCCGAATTTCGCGCGCGGCGAAAGCGGTTGTCTTTCGCGGAGGGTTGGTGTCTGAGACCTCGCTTCATGGGAAGGAAAAAATGAGGAGTCGCCACGCGGTTTTTGTATTTTGAGCCCAAACGTTGAGAAACGGCTATTGTGAAAATGGTGTCGTTTTTATTGGTAGCAAAAACTTAGGAAAATGATTTGAAAACAGGGGATCATTTTTATTGGTAGCAAAAACGAGTAAAAAGCTTTGAGTACCAGAGATTGTTAGGTTCGGAGGTCACGTTACGTTTCGGGAAGAGTATTACGAGATCACCCGAAACGCCTCGCATGACGAGTCTTTCTACCTTTCTCGAAAACGTGTGTGTGTGTGTGTGTGTTTTGAAATGGGGGCTTGAATGACAAGCTTAATCTTGGTTTGAATGTCAAACGTTGATTAGGTGACTTTGTTTGAAAAGACGAGCGTTTGAATGACAAACGTCGGTTTTGAGTTTGAAATGAGCGTTTGCATGGCAAACGTCGATTTTGAGATTTTGAAAGGGAGTTCGAAGGACGAACTCCGATTTTGAACCGGGCGAGTCATTGTTAACGATTTTTACGGGAAAAATGCGTATTAAATGATTTTGAATGTCAAATAGCGGCTTTTAGTTTGAAAGATGAGCGTTCGGATGCCAAACGTCATTTTGCGCGTTTTGAAAGAGAGTTCGAAGGACGAACTCCGGTTTTGAACCGGGCATTACATTGTTAACGATTTTTACGGGAAAAACGCGTATTTAATGACATGCAATCAACGAATCGGGTTGCGACTCGGACTTTGAAAAGTAAATACTATCACGATCCAAACGGGTCGGACTTTGTAAATGACAGTATTTAAAGCAGTATCAACGGAATCAAACAATCTTGAATTGTAAATGACGATCAACGAGCCAAAACGGCTCGGAATGGTAAATGACGATCAACGAGCCAAACGGCTCGGAATGGTAAATGACGATCAATGAGCCAAAACGGCTCGGAAATGGTAAATGACAGAAAGTAAATGACGATCAACGGATCGATCGATCCGGAATGGTAAATGACAGAAAAAGTAAACAGAACGGGGTCGGAACACCGTTTTAAGCCGTGATTACTTCTCTTACGGAAAGAGAAGAGGATCAAAGGGCTAAAACGTATCGGACCCCGTTAGACGGAGGCGTCTACATTTCAGTAACGGTGTTCGGAACGGTTATAGCGACTGGCGTGTAAACCGAGACGAAACGAGAGATCAGAGAGAGGGAGTTATACCTATGGCTAGGGTCGACTCCTTTGGCTCGGAAGGTGTGTACGGGACACGGAAAGTGGTTTGAAATGGTGTTTCGTAACGATGAGGGACGTATTTGATCGAAATACGGAAGTTTCACGCGAATCGAGGCAAAACGGGAGCTCGGGAGGGGTGAAATCAGTTTGGGCCGTAAGTGAGGTGAGTTTTGAGAGTAATTTCTTCCTTCTTTTGGCTTTGACAACCACTTCTATTTATAGGGTGAAAATTGCAGTAAGAGTCCGGACGGACTTAGACTGTTTTTCAGGGTTTTGTGGTATTTTGGAATTTTGAGGGGCTTGCTGGCAATTTCAGAAAATGTGCACAGGGAGTCCGGCCGGACTTTGACTGTATACCGGGGGTATTTTAGTCTTTTCCCTTTGATTTCTGATTGAAGGGTGATGGGTGGGCTGTGGCATGGCTGCCACGTGTCCCATGACTCACCAAATGTGTGGGAGTTCGCTCCCCGGTCCCGGTTTTGTCCGTTTTTTAAAATAACAGTCCGGAAAATGTCCGAAATGCCCCCGGAAAGTGCCGAAAAGTGCGTTTTTCAGGGAAAGCCGTACTTTTTCGTGCGATGACATGTGTTATGTACGCTTCGACGTCGGGATGCACGGGGCAGTCCCGAGACGTCTCGTTGGCTTGGCAACGGGGAGTTTAACGAGTTCCGGTTAACCTGGAGCGGGCCGGTTAACGGATTTCGGTTAACTTTCTGACGGATTTTGACGATCCGGATTTGGGTACTTACAGCACGTTTTTTAAAAGTGACATTTATTTACAAAAATGCCACCGATTCAGTTCAATCGGTACAAAATCATGTTTTTCCATAGCTTATGAAAAAATGCATTTTCCCATGATTTACGGAGCTGTTTTTGGGTTAAATGATACATTTTCAAAACTATAATGATATTTTTGAAAAAAAAAAAAAGGTAAAATGATAAAAGTGAAACATTTATAAAAATACAATGGATGAAAACGAAGTTTGACTTTTTTTTTTTTTTTTTTTTTTTTACAAAATGAAGAATAACGTATTCCTTCATTCTTGATCCTTTACTCTTCCTCTTGATGTATATTGCTTCCATTCCATCTCTCTCACTTTCTAGGGGTAACCTTTCCAAAAAAAAATTTCTTCTTTTTTCTTTTTTAAAGTAAGCATCATATCTATTATTGTACTACGTACTGATTGTTGTGTTAAAAGGTAAGAAAACGATACACCACCTAAAAGACATAAAAAATAAAAGCCTTATTCCATGTTCTCTATCTACATGATTATCAATTGTGGTACTGAATTTATGATTGAACCCTTGAATGATTCAAAGTTATTTAATGAACCCACAAAAATTAGGGAATTGATTAATATTCATTTCCCCCTTCCACATGGTCACACTTTATTCCTTTTTAAAATGCTAATCAAATGGTAATAAGGATTACCACGCTTCGAAATGAACTAATGAGACTTCCTTTTTAAAATGCTAATCAAATGTTTTGGATGGTGATCTTTGTGTGAGTTCAATCAAATATGTAATATCTTTAAATAGTAAATTCCTTATAGATATTTAATAACTTAGATAGGTAAAGGGTTAGTTATGTGCAACTCAATTACCTCATGTTCCTCTTTTCTACTTAGAACTTATCACTAATGCTTAGAACTTATTTTATCAGCAATTAACCATACACCTTTGTAGAAGAGTCAAAAGGCCGCGACTAAACCTTTTGGGGTAGTGATCTTTGTGTGAGCACATCTTGAGTTTAGCTTATCTACTTAGAACTTATTTTATCAACAATCATTGCGACAACACTTAATCCACATACATATTTATATAACAAACTCGTCAGCTACCACATAACCTAATGAGACAAGGTCACTTGTACCACTTTTATATATCACATTTTGTAGCACAAATAATTCAACGGTTATGCATCAATCATGATGTCAGTCCTAATAAGTGTTAACGGTTGAATCATTTGTAATACACAAAAATGATAAATGTAATATCGTCTCCAAACTAACTAATCCATGCGGATATTGCGGATATGACCATGTTACTGTTTTGGTCAAATTTCAACAAGTACTACCAATGACGAGAAAAATGACAAAAGAGATAAGAATCAGGGTACAATGATTATTGGATAGAATAGAAATGAACACAAGGAGTTTGTTGACTAGGGAAAGCTCTTGAACAACTTGTTCGCCGGCACAAAACCCCGGGAGGTTTAGGAACCTGCCTTGACCAAAAGGTGTATTAATGGCTGAGTTTGAGTACAAAACTAAGAGCGTATGTAAGGGAGCTTATGCTAGTGAGATTGTGTATGCAAAATACAGGTGTTATCCCCTTTTATACCTCAAATAACGGCTAAAATACAAAGATAATAACAGGCCTAGAATCTCGGAATTAAGTTGATCTTGTTGAGATATTCTCGCCACATTGTTGATGAAGGAGATAGTGGTCCGTTGCTGGATATTTTGATGAAGAAACTGTTGGAATTTTTGTATTTGTGGTATGAAGTTCATAGGCTATGACATGAAAGTGTTTGGCTTGAACTGAATTGGCAAAAGGGGAACAAAATCACGTCTGAAGCTCTGCGGGGGAGAGCGGCCGCGCTCGTGCCAAGAGCGGCCGCGCTTAAGGGCCGAGGCTTCGCCACTTTTTCCTGGAGCTTAGCGCGGTCGCGCTCCTCGCTAGGGCGGCCGCGCTTGTGACGGGATTTGACTTTTCCTGGGCCGATTTGGAGCAGGTTTTTAGGCCTAATTAAACCTAAAACCTAATATTTACCACAAGTATAAATACTCTTTTCCCTCAGCCGTTTTTGGTACATGAATATTAGAGAGAAACACAATTCTCTTGCTTTTATTCATTGATCGATTACTCCCGTTCGTAGAGATTTGTTCGTGAGATTCAAGGCGACTGAGATAGGACCGCCGGTGACTACCTACCTGTGTGCTGCTCTGTGGTACGTAGTCCGTGATCGTTTTATCCTCGGAGAAATTTGCCTGTACCTGAGTTGCACCAATTGGGGGCAATATTTTCTCTTAGGACAGTCTTCCTAAGGCGACTCGATCAAATCACGATAAGTTTTCTAACCGTTTGTTTTAATTGTTTCTGTTTGTTTTCCTGATCCTGTTCCTTGGCTTTCGGTTTTGCTATTGGTTTCTTAATTGGTACGTTCTTGACTTGATCAATAAAATCCCCTACTGTTGATTAAATTGTTGTTTAATATGTGGTGCTTATTAATTTAATTTCCAACAGTCTAAGAGAAAATAGTATTTTATTTGATCATGTCTGGTGGTTCCTCTAGCTCTCCCTTTAAGTCCCTAGTTGACACCTCCGATCTTCCGAAGAAGTTTGGTGGTAAGAACTTCAAGCGTTGGTCTGAACGCATGAAGATCTGGCTGTCAATTAAGGGTATGTGCAGTATGCCGACATCTAAATGTCCCGCTCCGAATGGTGATGATCCAGTTAATGTGGCCGCGTTAAACTGTGGAAGGAGCAGGACGATGTTGTTCGAGGATGCATTCTGTCAGCTTTGTCGAATGCACTCTTTGATGTTTATTGCTCTGCTCCTCTCACTGCTGCGTCACTGTGGGAAACGCTTTCCACGAAGTACAACACCGATGACTCCGGTGTGGAAAAGTACCAAGTGGGAAAGTTCCTAAATTATCACATGAGTGAGGGAAAGTCGGTTACCGATCAAGTGCACGAACTCCAAATCATTTTGCAGTCACTCAAGGATGCTGACATGGGACTTCCTGATAAGTTCGTTGTCATGGCTATCATTGAGAAGTTTCCTCGATCTTGGGGGGAATTTGGTATGACCCTCAAGCATCGTACTGGAAACTTGACACTCAATGAATTGATGAATCCCCTACTGTTGATTAAATTGTTGTTTAATCTGTGGTGCTTATTAATTTAATTTCCAACAGTCTAAGAGAAAATAGTATTTTATTTGATCATGTCTGGTGGTTCCTCTAGCTCTCCCTTTAAGTCCCTAGTTGACACCTCCGATCTTCCGAAGAAGTTTGGTGGTAAGAACTTCAAGCGTTGGTCTGAACGCATGAAGATTTGGCACCTTTTTTTTTTGAGGGAAATTATTAGGGACCCTATCGCCCGACCCAAATATATTTTTACAATGAAATTGCAGATTTAAACCAACTGTTCATTGGGAAGTTACCATTTATATACTATATATATATATATATATATATATATATATATATATATATATATATATATATATATATATATATATATATATATATATATATATTATGAAAGCTTCAAACAACTATTGAAGTTTAGTTTTGATGTAAGCATTAAGATAAAACCACCATCTTATATTAAGGTGCTTAGCATAACTTTACAATCCATCCCAAATCGTAATGTGATATATATACAAACGAGATTAATCGACATGGCAAAGCAAGCAATGAGCCGAACCAAAATTTGCTCGCCGTAGATTAAGGTATGCGCCACCATTGAATAATTTCCATTTTCTCGCGAGGTAAATAACAACAAGAACAATAACTAGTATTAGTAAGATAGATACAGGTCAACCATCATGCATAAATTTTAATTTTTTTTACAAAACGTTCTTCAAATCACCCTGTCCCAATATGAATGACCAAATTTTTTCAAATTTGATCTTGATCAAAAGCAAATTTGAAACATTTTTTTGTCATTCATTTTGGGATAGAGGTGGTAGTAGAAACTTCGTTTCGAGAGTACTTACAAAAATAGCTTGAAGCGCTTGCACTTAGTTCAATTTTTCTTGAGATTTTTCTCAAGAATTTGCAGCCGCTTTCTTTGCTCCTAGTAAAGGTGGGAAAAGTTCAAAGATATGATTGATTCAATGAAGCAATTTTCTTCTACTACTAAAAAAAAAAAAAGAACCCTTTTAAATTGCCCGGTCCATAAATATCGACCTTGTACAGTTTTGCTCCACCATATTTCGATCTCATTTGTAGTGCACACCAATCCATGGCCATCTCATATTCAATTGTGTTCTACTGGGAACAATGTGAAGTTGATACCGCATCTTTCCGAACAGTAAGAATACAACCAAATCAATCACGTAACTAAAAGAGACAAAATACGCGAGATAAATAGAGTATAAAATTCAAATCCGAAATTTTCTGCCGTACGTTCCAAAGGTGTGTGTGTGTGTGTGAGAGAGAGAGAGAGAGAGAAAAACCAAACCATTTCTCCCTTGTCAATCACATGTTCTAATACTTGTAAGTTCTTTCCCCGTGAGGATGTTAACAAAAACATGGATCTCTGAATTTAATTAACAGAAGCCTAGTTCACGGTGTTTAACTAAAGAATTTGCCAGTGGAAACTGAAAGAACCTTGCCACATTTAAGTTGGAGGATTGAATTCAAGTTTATGAGCACAAAAGACACACATAAAAACATCCATGCCGGTGGGAAAAAAACTTATGAAGAACTACAGCTAGAAACCCTTACCGTGGATTTAGGAAGGTGGATTTTGTACACATCAACCAGTTCCATCATCAGCTTAAATAAGTTTGAGAAGGCACTATCCAACACCATTCCAGCTATTGAAGGATCTTCTGCACCATAGAGCAGGCTGCATTACATCAGATAAACTTATTACGCCAAACAGTTATATTCTACTGAAAAAGAAAACCGTTAAATAGTTTTTGAAAGGCCCTTGCTTGATATGCAGATGATCAGACAGCTATGGTATTGGCTTAGCTGTCAGATGATAATTGAATAGTGCAGCGGAATAAGAGAGATTTGAAATAATGGTAGGACAACAAACACAAAGAGATAATGCAAGTGTGTGAATGTGATTGCAAAAATGTAATAACACAGAGAATTTAAAGTGGTTCAGAGTTCACTCCTCCTACATCCACCCCCACTGTCAAACTTGACAAGTGAGATCAATTTTATTATAATCTTTAATCAACAAAAATTACAAATGATTGATTCAGGCAAGTTCCTTGAACTTCCTCTTCCTAATTAGTACAGTCAACTAGGGATACACTTAAAGTACAGTCTTAAGTGCTTTTACAACTTGAAGTACAGTCTCAAGATTTTACAAAATAACTAATACACTCAAAGTACACTCTTGAGTGATTACAAACCGATTCTACACCTAAAGTACAGTCTTAGGTTTTTGGGGTTTGTGAATTAACACACCGGGGTTGTTTTTGTTGGTGAAGAGGTTTAGTGGGTGAAGGTTTTGGTTTGGAACAGGGTTTTAAAGGTGAGGATTGGTGTGTGTGTGTGTGGATTACAGGAGGTGTGTGTGGGTGTTTGGAAAGGGTTTTTGATCGGGAAAATGAGTATTTTTCGGTGAATTTGTTAGAGGAAGAACTCCTCTATTTATACCCTTCAATGTAGCCGTTGAAATATGACTCGTTGCAGCTACATTAATGAGCTTTGATCGGTCTTTGTCCCACTTGTCCACATGCAGTCTTCATGAGCCGTCTTGAGCCGTGAGCTTGAACCGAGAGCTTCTAGAAGGTCTTCATGGTCTTCATTGGTCTTCATTGATGGACTTGATAGCTGTGGAAGATGCAGGATCTAACTTGGTTGAGTTTGTGGTAACATGGTGTGAGGCAGGGGAGATGGCCGTCCGAGGACCGAAGTCATAGCCGTCGATCATGGCAATGCTTAGCTATCAGAGAGGATCTCTAATAAGGACTGAGATGCACTTGATGATCTTGATGACTTAGAAAGTGACTATGATTCATGTTTTTGATTGATTGAAACATTGTATAAGGGAGAATCATAGCTGTCAGACACATAGCTATCAAAGTGAAGAATTATGACAGATAACATCTTTTGATATAAACCCTGTTCTATATATATATATTCCTTTATCAAAACCAACTAACTAAGACATTGATCAAAGTTAGGTCCTAACAATTTCCCCCTTTTTGGTAAAGGAAGATTTATTTAGAACATGTTTTCACAGTTGATAAGAGAAATAATAAAAGAAGTAATCCAAGGAATCATATCAAAGTGCAGAGGTAATCAAAATGAGATTGAAGACTTGGAATTAATCTCGGATGAGAAGAGTTCACAAAATCTTGTCATACAACCGAGGCAAACAAAACATATTGTCTTTAACCAAAAAAAATGTTCCATAACAAATACAATTATTCATCACCAATTGATCATAGAATTCATCTCTTTCTTGCCCGGGCCGATAGAATCGATTTCTTTCATCCTCTAGCTCTCTTCTCATTTCAGGCTCAACTCCTCTGTAGAAGAACTCATTGTTCCATTCCCAGTGACATCCTTTCATCATACTTGAAGTATTTGTCTTCCTTTGACTTCGATTGAGACCTTCTAAGGGGCATTTGATCATTTCGATTCTCATTGTGCCCCACAAATGTTTCTTCTTGTTCTGGTTTTCTTGTTCTTCAAGGGCACCTTTGGATTGATCTCGGTTGTGACCGAACCGATACTTGAGCATTAGTGAAGGAATGAGTGAATTGCCGAGGAGGGTTGGAAACCGTAGGGGATGGAAATATTGTTGGAGAGTCTTGATCGTGGCTTGAGGGAGCATCATTATCACTATCATTATCATAGCCGTCGAGTCCGAGGAAAGATCAATAACAGCTTCCGCTCGCTTTTGACCGACAAAGAATGGAAGATTCGAATTCTTTGATCTCGTGAATAGAGACCAAGTTTTTGAAATGAGAGTTTTCATTGGGTGAGGTGAAGTTAAGAGGATCTATAGTGATGAAGGGTGAAAGGTATGGCTCAATTCCCCGGATTAAGAGTTGGGGAAAAGATGTTGACAGTTTTGCTTAATAAAAGCATAATGGCACACTTTTGTTCAAATAGTGAAAGGAAAAGTGTTTTTGCAAGGTCAATGCATAGGGTGAAGACTAAACCCTTTGGCATATACAAGCATGAATTGAGTGAAGGAGAGATGAGTTGGCTGAAGAGAACTTCCCAATCAAGAATAGTATTGGGAGTGATGAACTTTGGGAATGATGGGATTTGATGAACAAAGTTGGAGGTGGAGGAGGATCTTGACAGTTGCCATTTTTCATAGGCAAAGAAAACTAACCCTGCAAGGTTTCTTGCAACAACAATCAAACCATTTCTTGACAGTTCCCAGAATTTTGGATAGGTGAAGGGATTTGCTATTTCTGGGATGTGAGTTACATGGGGTAACCTTGTCCTTGCTGCTTTGATGGAAGACATAGAGAAATCAATGCCACAGCTAAGCATCCAAGGTTCCCTTTTGGGAAGGAAGGATTGATTTGAATTTGGAGGAATAGAATGACTTGGAGAACTATGAGGACTGTTAGGAATGGGATCACTGTCAGATATGTCTTGACCTTGTCCAGCCAGTATTGGACTTTGTGGGGAGGCTTCAAAAGGTTCATTTTCAGGAATTGGAGAAGGAGTCTTGGAAGGTGCAGAGGATTGGGTTGAAACAGTTGGGATTGACTCAGAGGTTTGGCCAAGATTTTGATTAAGAGAGCTGGAAGTGAATTGAGATTTAAGGAGATTCAAGGCTGCCCTTACTTCACTTTTGGCCAATCTTTTCTCAAGGATAGCTATCATAGCTTTCTCATTTTCTTGAGTTCCATCAAGCACAAGGCCTTTGCAAGCATTCACAATTGAGTCTCCTTTTGAGACAAGAATGGGATTAATCTCAACTCCAACCTTCTTGAGATTTTGAATGACCTTAGAAGTATTATCAAGATTCCCCCTTTCAATTTCAACAGTTGGGGCAGGATCATTTACAGGTTCAGTCTCAGGAATGGAAGGGAAGGTATGGCTATCTACATTCATAGCTGTCACCTTGGGGTTTCTAGATGACTCACCTGGTCCACTTCTTGCGCATTAACCTAAGTCCGAGTTCATCTAGGGCCACTACAGATTCTTCCTCACTTAGAAAGTCCTTAAGATACAAAAGAACGGCCTTTTCAAAGTGTCAGTGGTTTCCATCCAACTCAATAGCCTCAATTGCTCTCGGGATTTTAGCTAACCGTTGAGGTTGGGTAGAGGGGATATTCTCATCAATGTTCCCCTTAAAGGTTGCTTATCTAATGGTTCTTTGAGATTGAGGATAGCTTCAATGGCCGACCGATGACTGAGCTGGGTGTGGATTTTGGGGAAATGGAAGGGGTAGATATTTTGGTTTTCTTTGATTTGGGGGGCTTTCTTTTCAAGTTTTCTTTTCTTTGGTAATGATTTAGAAGGAATGGTTAAGGAAGATTGTACCTTTGATCTCGGTAGCCGTCTCGACCGGAGGGGATAGCCGTCTCGAGGTTGCTTTCCTTTGTGAAGGGTTTTGGATAGGGCAAGAGCCGCCCGAAGCTCTTGAGGATCTATGTTAGCATCACCGGCATCATCTTGATCCATAGTGTCAACCTCATGGCTATCAACATCACCTCTTTCTTCAACATTCTTAGCATGGTGTCGAGAGATGGTTCCTTCACCGTCGCCTATCGATTATCCTTGCTTTTGCTCTTTTTGCTAGGAGATACCACAGTCCTTTTCAGCACTCCAGCTTTTCTTGACATTGGTCTTTACTCCTTTTTCATTCTCCTACTAGTAGCCAAAGCTATCAAATCTTTCCAATGATTAAGCTTTATTTTTGTTTCTTCAAGCATCTTTTCTTGGGCTTCTTTGAAACTTTCAAGGCTCATATCTCCAGCCTTCATAACAATTCCTTTCTTTTGTTTCAATGAAAAGGTTCTTTCATTGAAACATCTTGTTTTCGACAGCCTTCACTGTCTTCGGCCATTTCTTGGATAGAGAGCAGTTTGAGCTTTGGAATTAGAACTTCAAGAATTCCACTCATGAATGCGAAGTTGTTCATCCTTCCACCTTGCTTCTTGAATTTGAGAGTAGAGGATGAGACCGCAAGTTGGAAATTGTGGAGAAGGACAATGCACCAATTTGTATCCTTGGTCATTAGGCCGAGCATTCGCTTCCACTCATTTGATCCCATTTGGTCAAATGAGGATTGCTTGCCATAAATGGCTTTGTTGACCACATCCATCGTTGTTGACTTGAAGATATCATCTTTGTTCTTCACCATAGCTTTGTCTTGAATGCCTTTGAAGTCAGTGATTTTAACCCCAAGAAATTTTTCATAAAGCGTCTTTAATCTTTCGATCCTCTATCCCATATATTTTTCACAAAGATCTTCTTTATTTGGAATTCCATAGACATCACTAACCATATCTTGAGTGATAGTTATCTCTACATTTTCTATGGTGGCAGTTATTGAGTTATCTTCATTGTTTCTTCTTCCTACCAAGTAAATTTCTCTGCAGAGTTCTTCATAAATTGGGGGTTTAGCTCCCATAAAATCAAGTAATTCATTTACCTCAAGCAGTTCTTTGATGAGGATTCCAACTTCAGAGTCATAGAAGTTGGGTTTGATGAAGTAACCATGAGCATCTGGGTACATTGCTTTTGGGTCTGCCATTGATGCTTTGAAAAAGAATTAGGGTTGGAGAAATACGATGGTAGATTAGAGAGGGAAAGAGAAGAAATTTAAACTGAGGGTTTAAGGAAAAAGGAATTTTGGTGATTGCGAAAGAGAGAGAGAGATAAATGATGAGTGGAACGTGGGTTTTATCAATTTGAAGGCTGATGTAAAGATCTTTATTGGGTGGAATGATATGGGTAATGGTGGTTTCATTATTGGTTTTGGGAGGAGAAAGAGGATTATTGGATGAAGATGGAAGGAGGTCAGAAGATGGATTAGATGAGGAATTGGGATGGCTGTCAGCTAAGGGTTGGCTGTCAGCTAAGGGAGGATTTTGAGGAAGATCAGTCAAGGGATGACTATTTATTTGAATATTTTCTTCCTCATCCATTGGATTGAAGGTGGGAGAGATTGCTGTTGACTTTGTTGGCTTGATTGGTTGTTGATGAGAGTGGGATGGTTGATGGTTGTCTGGCATAGGATGGCTGTCAGATGAATTTCTTGGAACCATGTATGGAAGGTTTGATGAATCTTGTTCATGACTGAGAATAGTTGAATCAAGAATGGGGGATGATTCAGGGAGATTATCTAGATTTCCCAAACCTTCATCAAAATCACATAATTCAGTTATACTTTGATCATTGTTTTCATCAAAGTCAACATGAATAGATTCTTTCACAACAAGTCTTCTTTTGTTGTACACTCTATAAGCTTTGCTTGTGTTAGAGTATCCAAGAAAAATTCCTTCATCACTTTTGGAGTCAAATTTGTCCAAATTGTTCTTGCCATTGTTGTGAATGAAGCATCTACTTCCAAAGCTGTGAAAGTAGGAAATGGTAGGGACTTTGTTGTTCCATAATTCATATGGAGTCTTCTTGTGAAATTTGTTGATCGTGGTTTTGTTTTGAACATACAGCAGCAGTAATGCCTTCACCCCAAAAATATTTTGGGAGATTATGTTACTGACAAAGATTGTTCTTGCCGCCTCACGATTGTTCTGTTCTTCCTTTCTGCAACACCATTTTGCCGTGGAGTTCTTGGGGCTGAAAAATTGTGATCTATGCCTTTTGAATCACAATATTCTTCCACTCCGTGTTCTCAAATTCCTTCCCATGGTCGATTCGATCTTGATGATGGATGTCCCTTTTTGATTTTGAATTTTATTGAATAGCTTTATCGTATTAGCCTAAGGGTGTCACTTTTGGATTCAAGAAGAATGATCAAAGTGAATCTTGTGAAATCATCAACAACAACTAGGGAGTATCTTTTCCTCCTAAAGATCTAGTTCTTATGGGTCCAAAAAGATCCATATGAAGCAAGCTTCAATAGGTCTTGAGGTGTCCAACTTGGTCTTGGGTTTGAATGAAGATTTCTTTTGCTTCCCACATTGGCATGCTTTGCAAAGTTTATCCTTTTTGAATGGGATCTTTGGTAGACCTCTGACAAGATTAGAATTTGCAAGCATGGAAATGGTTTTGTGATTGAGGTGAGCCAATCTCTTGTGCCATAGCCATGACATATCAGATTGATTGAAAGACAGAAGGCAGTGAGCATTTGAAGTTTCCACAATCTCTATGTTTAAGCAATAGAGATTCCCTTTTCTTGATCCAGTTAGGATGACTTTATTGTTTTTATCTTTAACAGTGCATTTGTCTTTAGTACAAACAACATGATATCACTTGTCACAGATTTGACTAATGCTGATCAAATTGTGTTTGAGACCCTCTACATAGGATACATTTGTAAAAATGATATCTTTTGTAACAAGATTTCCTGATCCTTTGACCTTAGCTTGGGAATTGTCACCAAAGGTTACATTTGGACCATTTTTAGGGGAATATTGTTGCAACCAGTTTTATTGAAGGTCATGTGTCTACTACAACCACTATCTAAATACAGATACCTTTCCCCGGATACCCGCAAAACAAAAAATAAGATTTATGGTACCCTTTTTATTCTTTTGGGTCCAAAGGATTAGTTTTTCTTTGGAGCCCTAGCATTGTTCATTGATCCCTTATTGAAGAACCGGTTTAAGGTATGGTAATATGACATGATTTGCATCATGTAAGGTGTAAGGACAGTGGATTGGGAAGGATTGAAGTAGTGGTTTGGGTTGCCGTATTGGGGTTGAAACCGAAAATTATTTGAATGGGATGACCTTGGAGAGTCATTTTGATGAGCATGGCTTCTTCCAGTTGAATATTGCCATTGAGGTTTTTGTTTTTTGGTGTATTTATGCTTGTTGTAGAATCTTTGTTGCCTTGGGGTTCTTTGTTGTTTGGAGGAATTTGGCCGTCATGCCTCGTGCTGTCAAGCCTTGGGCTCCGTCAAACCCTTTCTGTCGACAGGCTTGACCGACTAGCACCTTTTGCAGCTTGACTTCTTCCTTTATATTGACCCCTTTTTGAACCCAAATAAACTTGCTTCCTTGAATTTTATTTGGTCCTTCCTTTGATTGACTAGGGCCACCCAAGATTTCCTTTTCTTTTCCTTTGGTTTGAATGGGATAGGTTTGAGTTTGATAGCTGCCAGAGCTTAGGTTTTCTAGAACCATTTTTTCAATGGCTCTTTCACCAGTGGGAGGAGTGTACACCTTTTGTGTAGGATCATCGCACCAATCCCTCGTTTTGTCACCGGGACGCCTTTGGGTGTAGGTGAAAAGAGATAATGCTTTGCTTGACATGTTCCATGAATCTATTTTCTTTTAAGAGCATCATTTTCTTTTTCAAGATTAATGAGTTTTTGACAATTTTCATGATTATTAGATGTCTCACTATCGATCCATGTTTTGTTTTTCAAGCATGATGCATTGATCTCTTAGCCCTTGGCATGCTTTTTCAAGCTCAGAAATGGTTTTTGTGAGGTTGTCAATGGTTGAGGATTGGGAAAGGTTCTCATTGACCAGTGAAGCAAAGCTAGTTTTTTGTTTTTTGGTTTGAATTAAAAGAGTGCAAACTAATTGTTTAAAACCATCAATATTTAAAGAGTTAAAATCATGTACCTCTTTTAGTTCATCGCCAGCAAGAAGTGCTTCCATCTCTTCCTCATTGTCGATTCTTCATCATCTTCACCATAAGGCATATCATGGCTTCTTCTCCTTCAATTTCGAGTCATCACTTGACATATACTCTTCATCACCGAATTTTGATGAGTCAGCAATCATGACTTGCTCTTTGTTTTTGTCATGTTTATTTTTGGAGCAATCAGAAGGGGGCTTGCACTTAGAGCTGTGAATAATCTCTTTTGAGTAGGTCATCTTCTTAGCTGTCTGATTGTCCCTAGGTTTCCTTGGTTCAGGGCAATCAGATGAGTAATGTCCTTGCTTTCCACAATTGAAGCAATCAATTGTCTTCTTGTAGCTGTCTTGTTGGGCATTAGAGGTGGAGGGATTGAATTTCTTGTCAAAAGTTTTCTTTTGAAATTTCATGGCATTTCTGACAGCCATGGAAATGAGGCTTGGAATGTCTTCTTGGGAGATCTGTTTGCTGACAGATTTGGAGCTGATGTTTATCTTTTGAAGAGCATTGTTGACAATGGTCTCAATGTCAAGGTGAGTGATTGGCTTGTTGACAGTTTCTTGTGCAGTTAAAGCTAAGGTTTGTGAAATGGAGGGAACTGATGGAATTTTTATCATACCTTCTAGTTCATAAGCTTCAAGCTTTCCAAAATATTGCTCAACTGTCATGGTGCTCCATTCAGATCCTTCTCTAATAGGTAATGCTACCTTCTCATATTCTTGAGGGAGATTTGAGTAAATCTTGAGGCGTAGATCTTGTTGTTCAAAGGTTTTTCCATGATCGCAATTGATCTAACAAGGTTCTCAAACCTTGCTAAGCAAAGACTCACCTTTTCTCCGTGGTAGAACTTGAAATTGTCTAATTGCCTAAGCAAGTTGTACAAGTTTTGTGTCCTAACACTGGAGTGTTTAGTGAACTTGGTTTGAATAAGAGCCCATGCTGTTCTGGCATTTGGTTCCTTAGCAATTTCTTGGGCTAGAGAATCATTTACACTCTTTTGAAGAATGTTCTTGACTTTCAAGTTTGCACTTACCAATTGCTTTTCACTTCGGACCAAGTTTCGGGGATTTGATCTTACTTGGTCCTCCATCGCACAGATTTAAGTTGGGTATGACACTTCATTTTCTAGAACATACCAGTTCCAAATGTTTGTTTGCATCAAGATAAGTTTTTATCTTTGATGCATAGATCTCAAAGGATCCACAAGTCATCAATGTGTGGGATGTCTTTCTCATTATTTCTTCTTGGTTGAGGCATGGTGGGTTTGAAGAGAATCCTTCACAAGTTGTTAGACTTTTGAGTGTGAAGACAAGCTCGATACCAATTGAAAGGCCCTTGCTTGATATGCGAGATGATCGAACGGCTATGGTATTGGCTTAGCCGTCGATGATAATTGAATAGTGCGGCGGAATAAGAGAGATTTGAAATAATGGTAGGACAACAAACACAAAGAGATAATGCAAGTGTGTGAATGTGATTGCAAAAATGTAATAACACAGAGAATTTAAAGTGGTTCAGTAGTTCACTCCTCCTACATCCACCCCCACTGTCAAACTTGACAAGTGAGATCAATTTTATTATAATCTTTAATCAACAAAAATTACAAATGATTGATTCAGGCAAGTTCCTTGAACTTCCTCTTCCTAATTAGTACAGTCAACTAGGGATACACTTAAAGTACAGTCTTAAGTGCTTTTACAACTTGAAGTACAGTCTCAAGATTTTACAAAATAACTAATACACTCAAAGTACAGTCTTGAGTGATTACAAACTGATTCTACACCTAAAGTACAGTCTTAGGTTTTTGGGGTTTGTGAATTAACACACTGGGGTTGTTTTTGTTGGTGAAGAGGTTTAGGGGTGAAGGTTTTGGTTTGGAACAGGGTTTTAAAGGTGAGGATTGGTGTGTGTGTGTGTGGATTACAGGAGGTGTGTGTGGGTGTTTGGAAAGGGTTTTTGACTGGGAAAATGAGTATTTTTCAGTGAATTTGTTAGAGGAAGAACTCCTCTATTTATACCCTTTAATGTAGCCGTTGAAATATGACTGTTGCAGCTACATTAATGAGCTTTGACTGGTCTTTGTCCCACTTGTCCACATGCAGGTCTTCATGAGCTGTCTTGAGCTGTGAGCTTGAACTGAGAGCTTCTAGAAGGTCTTCAGTGGTCTTCATTGGTCTTCATTGATGGACTTGATAGCTGTGAAGATGCAGGATCTAACTTGGTTGAGTTTGTGGTAACATGGTGTGAGACAGGGAGATGGCTGTCTGAGGACTGAAGTCATAGCTGTCAGATCATGGCAATGCTTAGCTATCAGAGAGGATCTCTAATAAGGACTGAGATGCACTTGATGATCTTGATGACTTAGAAAGTGACTATGATTCATGTTTTTGATTGATTGAAACATTGTATAAGGGAGAATCATAGCTGTCAGACACATAGCTATCAAAGTGAAGAATTATGACAGATAACATCTTTTGATATAAACCCTGTTCTATATATATATATTCCTTTATCAAAACCAACTAACTAAGACATTGATCAAAGTTAGGTCCTAACAGTTTTTATCTTACAAAACTCTATATAAAGCATTCATTAAGCCTATCTGTTCTTGTCTGGTATTCCACACTGAATCAAAAGTTAAATTTGGTTTTACAAATACAAAAATCATGGAATAAAATATGCAATACCTGGTAACGGCACCCATAGACCGTCCCCAAAGACCTATACACGATATTTGCTCGTTGCTTCTTAGATATGATACCACAACCTTGAGGTCATCTTTCTGGCATACCAATCAAGATATATTAACAAACTTCACAAAAACCACAATAAGAATAGAATTTGAAGATAAATGGGATCCCCCACCTCATGCCAACCAAGACTAACGTAGTCACCATTCGATAAGCCAGAACCAGAAAAGTCAAGGGTGAACACAGTAATATTTGAAGGTAGCAGAATAACAGCAGCCTCATTTGCATCTGCTCTACATCCACTACACAGGGAACACAAGAGCTACATCAGCAAGTTCCTACCTCTTCCTATTCTAAGTGCTATAGACAAAGGCGACAATTTTCTTAACGCAGTATTTTAATAAAAATGTCAAGATTATACACCCATGTACACCAGAAGGATATGAATGAGAAAGGAGAAGATCCTTAAAAATCAGTGGTCCAACCTGTAGCAGGCAGGCTCAAAGAACAAAAACAAGAAGGAACCCAAGAAGGAAAAAAAAATAAGTAATACATGAGATATATGAGAACTGCATAGGATTACATTACACACAAACGAATCATTAAATTAAACTTCACGTGGAAACACCATCTGTGGTGCCAAGACAAACCTATTTCCATGGCAGTATATAACACAAGGAAGAGAAGTCTCTTCTGGGAAAGGTGAAGGAACATAATGGCTACACCTTAAGGCATGACCCCTTTCCATTTGTAAGCTGCAAAAATTCAATATTTTTATAAGCATTCATAATTAAGTTTTCACTATAAAAAAGGTAATATAGTATTTCTGGAACATGCCCATACTTGCCTCCAGGTCTTGTCTTTTGAATTTCCTTCCTGCGAGAGTAAAATCTTTTTCCCATAAGTACTGATCTGGGTTATATTCCGCCCTGCACCAGCATAGAGATTGCTCAGTATAATCAATAAGGACACAAGAGATGTCTGTATACATGTTTAAGAATGTCTTATAACAAGAATGAAGGGAAGATACCCTCAGTATAGTATAGGATTCTGAGGACAGCAGGGACAATGATAATTTAGTTATGTGAAGCAAAATTGGTCCAGCCTTAAATGAGGAAAACTATATTACTTCTTAAAGAATGTGTCAAAATGGGGAAAAGACCAATCTGCTAGAAAAGATGCACTACCTCAAGATTTTAGAGCTGAAAGCTATATCCCCTTGTGGCTGTCATCTGTGATCCATCCATGGTATCCTCGAGATTCGATGATAACCGCAGAAGGACCTCTCGACTGATCTTTTTGAATTTCTCAAGGCCGATGAGTTTGCCGCAAGAAGTCTCATATGCCGAATGAAGAATCCCCAATGACAATGAGCGGACCTAAGAGGGAGAATGCAGTGTAGAATTAGAAATGAGCAATCCATGTTATTTTGTTTGATGGAATAATGATAATCTATTGATATCCAAAACAAAGTACAATTACAAGAATGCTGCATAGATGTATTTGAAAAACAAAAATAATGAAAAGCGAAAGTTGATTTTTGTACCGGAAGCCCAAAAGCCATTGCTTCAATAGTGACTCTTCCAAATGTTTCTCCAAGCCCCTGCAAAGAGTTGTTACTCTGCATACAAAATGATTCAAAACCTATTGCATGTCCCACTTGTCAAAAAATGAGAACATATGAATAAGCAACCACGAAAACAATTGGGCATTTAATAGCGCATATGAATAAGCAATAACACATGAACTCATGTGGTTTAACCATCCAAACAAGGGACTAGATATATGTCTAGATTCACACACTAACAAGTAACATCAATGCTTCACTAAGGGTTGTAAATAATCTTTATTTTTTAATTTTTTTTTTTGTAAGACATTGGATAACAGACGTATGTGGAAAATCCCATAGAACACATCTTTAATGGAAGCTCAACGCCTCTTATAGATTACGTCTCCATCTTGCAATGATTATAAGTCTTATAACATTCCGAGTAAATAAAAAATAAACAACAAATAACTAGATAAAAAAACTCACCGATCTGAATAGTTACCCGAAATTGATAGGGTTTATGCAATTTTGAGTAGCGACCCATTGAAACTCTTAAGAGAGACAGATGGAGTAATCGATCGTTAGATTGAAACTCTTAACAAGATGAAATTGAACGGCTGCTTGAAATTTTTAGGGTTCTGGGCACCGGCTATGATGGAGTAATCGATCTTTAGATTGAAATTTTTAGGGTTCTGGGCACCGGCTAAGATGGAGTAATCGATCGTTAGAGAGAAAATTTTAGGGTTTTGGGCACCGGCGGAGTAATCGATCGTTAGAGAGAGAGAGAGGAGAAGGTGCGAGAGAGTAGAGGGGGAAGAAGCGGGCGGTTAGAATGGGGAGGGTTTTCCCAATTTCTTTTTTATTAATAGATCATTACTATTATGTTTTTTTTAAGGACGAAATTCGTCGTCCCGTCAAGCCAATTACACAAGGGTTGACTTATTTAGTGAGTTTTAAGGTCTGCCCAACTTATTGGTCTCAAAATACCTCGTCCCTAAAAATTACTTTTTTTGTAGTTGTCAACATGGTGTTGGGTCCGAAGGATTATAATGATCCTGACTCTGACGCACCTGGAGTTGACGCTCTGACCTGCAATGTTACAAAGTATGTAACTTCTTATCCTGAAATCTTTACTGTCTATGAACCCAACGAGTGGCTAGTTGATACTGGGGCAAATGTGCACGTTTGTGTTGATAAATTGCTATTTGTGTCTTACCAGCCTGACCGTGGTAGATCAGTGACGATGGGGAACTCTAGTGCTGCAAAGGTTCTTGGGACTGGACGCGTGGACCTGAGGTTTCCCAATGGGCGCATTCTTACCTTGCATCGAGTGTATCACGTTCCTGATATTCGTCGCAACATTATTAGTGGTTCTAGTCTAGTTAGGGAAGGATTTGAGATTTCATTTAAGTGTAATAAGGTTATAATTTTGGATTCTGGTAGTTTTGTGGGGAAAGGGTATTCCTCGGATGGTTTATTTAAAATTAGAGTTGAAACTGATGTTTGTTCGCACAACAATAATTTTAGTTCTATTGATTATCCTGTTTCGTATTCCATTGAATCTTCAAATGTATGGCATGGTCGTTTAGGACATATTAACTATGATTCTGTGAAAAGAACGATGAACTTAGATATTATTCCTAAACATGCTATTGATAAGAATTCTAAATGTCATGTATGTGTTGAAGCTAAATCTACAAAAGGTCCGTTTAAAACGGTTGTGAGAAATTCTGAAATTCTAGATTTAGTTCATACTGATATTTGTGAATTTAATGGTGTGTTGACCAAAGACAAAAAGAAGTACTTTCTCACCTTTATTGATGGTGCTAGTAAATACTGTTATGTGTTCTTGCTTAGTTCTAAGGATGAAGCATTAAATGGTTAAGGTCTGATAGAGGAGGTGAATATGAGTCTAACCCCTTCATGTATTATTGCCAAGAAAACGGAATAGTTCATGAAGAGACTCCTCCCTACACCCCTCAATCAAATGGTGTTGCAGAACGTAAGAATAGAACCCTTACTGATATGATCAATAGTTTACTCATATGTTCTGGATTGCCCAAATATATGTGGGGAGAGGCTTTGAATACGGCTTGCCATATTCTGAATAGAGTCCCTCCTAAGCATAGAAAGGAAAGTCCGTTTGAACTTTGGAGAGGTCGACAGGCTAGCTTGAAACACTTAAAAGTGTGGGGGTGCCTTGCAAAGGTACTTGTACCTGCACATAAAAGGAAAAAGCTTGGACCTAAAACTGTTGATGCTATCTTTATAGGTTATTCTGAAACAAGTTATGCATTGAGATTTCTCATTATAAAATCTGAAATTTCTGGCATAGATGTGAACTCTATAGTTGAGTTACGTGATGCAACATTTTTTGAGGATATGTTTCCTATGAAGAACGGACTTCCTAAGGAATCTAACCCAACCACTAATTCCATTCCTGCTCAAGTAGAGGAGCTGACAAATGTGGGGGTTGATTCCAGTGCAACTCATTCTGACGATGAGATTGAACCAAGAAGGAGTAAAAGGGCAAGGACCACCAAGGACTTTGGAAGTGATTTCATCACTTACAATGTTGAGGGTGATCCTCTAACCTTCAAGGCTGCTATGGCTACTTCTGATGCCAAGCAGTGGAAGGATGCTGTTAAGAGTGAGATGGATTCTATTGTCTCTAATGGGACATGGGAATTGGTCGATCTCCCTCCTGGTTGTAGCACGATAGGATGTAAGTGGGTCTTTAAAAGGAAACTGAAACCGGATGGAACCGTTGACAAGTTTAAGGCTAGGTTAGTGGCTAAGGGATTCAAGCAAATGGAGGGAATAGACTATTTCGATACCTATTCGCCGCCTGCTAGAATGACTACAATCCGAATGCTTATTGCATTGGCCTTCGTATATGATCTTCCTATCCATCGATGGATGTTAAGACCGCCTTCTTGCATGGCGATCTAGAGGAAGAAATTTATATGGATCAACCTGAAGGTTTTGAGGCCTCTGGCAATGAGAGAAAGGTTTGTAAACTTGTTAAGTCCTTGTATGGACTTAAACAAGCCCCTAAGCAGTGGCATGAGAAATTTGATAAAATTGTCTCATCGTTTGGCTTTGTTACTAATGAGTTTGATAAGTGTGTCTATAGCAAGAGTATTGGTGATAGTAGTATTGTCTTATGTCTGTATGTCGATGATATTCTGTTGTTTGGAACGGATATGAGGATAATTAGTACTACTAAGGAATTCTTGAAAAGTAAGTTTGAGATGAAGGATATGGGAGTAGCTAGTGTGATTCTTGGCCTTAAGTTGACTCGTTCAACTAGTGGCATAACCATATCGCAGTCTCATTATACTGAAAGTGTAATTGAGAAATTTGGTTATAAGAATTGCAAAGTAGCTAAGACTCCATATGATCCTTCAGCTGCACTTACTAAGAATGAAAGTGGAGTACTGATGGCTCAGTTGAGATATTCTCAAATTATTGGTAGTTTGATGTATCTTGCCAATTGTACTAGACCGGATATATCATATTCGGTTACTAGGTTGGCTAGATATAATCAATGTCCAAATAAAGCACATTGGGAAGCTCTTGATAGAGTTCTCAAGTACTTGAAGGGAACGATTTCCCTTGGGCTTCATTATGGTAGATACCCTTCTGTTCTTGAAGGATATAGTAATGCAAGCTGGATTGCCTATAACTCTGGGAGTTATGGCTGTACAGGGTATGTTTTCACCTTAGGCGGAGCCGTTAGCCGTTGGAGGTCGACCAAACAAACTCGTTGTCTAGGTCTACGTTTGAGGCCGAATTAGTTGCCCTTGATACTACCGGGATTGGAAGTTGAATGGCTTCGAGGACTTATGTCTCGAGTTGCCCATGGTCGCAAGCCCATGCCCGTTATCTCGTACATTGTGACAACACTGCCACAATTGAGAAACTGAAAAGTGTCAAGTACAACTGTAAAACTAGGAGGCACATCCAAATTAGATTAAAATCTATAAGGGATCTAGTGTCTCGGAAGGTGATAGCTGTTGATTATGTTGGTACCAAGGATAACAGAGCTGATCCTTTAACCAAAGGGCTAGAATTTTCTCTAGTTCAAAAATCTAGGTTGGGGAAGGGACTGAACCCCGTCTGACTCAAACGCAGTAGCAACCCAATCTACCTGAGTGGAGATCCCACAAAGGAGATTCAATGTGGTAATAACAAGCTGTGGGGTGTGTCGGAGCACCAAATAATAGATTGATATGTTACATGTCTGAGTCTATCCCCTGAATAGCCTAGAGGTGCTCATTGCTGCTAATTAAGTAAAAGTTTGGAACTTTGAATGGGATCAAGTCTTTTAGACAAGATGCTAGCAGTACATCTTCTGAGATGCCCAGCTAAGTGAGCGTTGTTGTTGGCCGCAACTAGAGGAATTTGGGTTATCCCTTGAAAGCACTCATGATAGAGGATCGGGACGTATGGCTTATAAGCGTCAAGTGTTCGATAGAGGGCCTATCATAGCTTTTGTTGTGTTTGTTACCAGCAAAGGCCTCTACATCGAAAGGCATCAGATTCAAGACACCCGTTCATCTGGTCCTGTGGAGGTTTGCGTTGGATAACATAGGTAGTGGTTCAAGCCGGAAGGTACCATTATTGAAAGCATGGCAATGGACAATCTGTACACGTCATATTTCTATGAACTTGTAGGGGATTGTTGGAATTTTTGTATTTGTGGTATGAAGTTCATAGGCTATGACATGAAAGTGTTTGGCTTGAACTGAATTGGCAAAAGGGGAACAAAATCACGTCTGAAGCTCTGCGGGGGAGAGCGGCCGCGCTCGTGCCAAGAGCGGCCGCGCTTAAGGGCCGAGGCTTCGCCACTTTTTCCTGGAGCTTAGCGCGGTCGCGCTCCTCGCTAGGGCAGCCGCGCTTGTGACGGGATTTGACTTTTCCAGGGCCGATTTGGAGCAGGTTTTTAGGCCTAATTAAACCTAAAACCTAATATTTACCACAAGTATAAATACTCTTTTCCCTCAGCCGTTTTTGGTACATGAATATTAGAGAGAAACACAATTCTCTTGCTTTTATTCATTGATCGATTACTCCCGTTCGTAGATATTTGTTCGTGAGATTCAAGGCGACTGAGATAGGACCGCCGGTGACTACCTACCTGTGTGCTGCTCTGTGGTACGTAGTCCATGATCGTTTTATCCTCGGAGAAATTTGCCTGTACCTGAGTTGCACCAATTGGGGGCAATATTTTCTCTTAGGACAGTCTTCCTAAGGCGACTCGATCAAATCACGATAAGTTTTCTAACCGTTTGTTTTAATTGTTTCTGTTTGTTTTCCTGATCCTGTTCCTTGGCTTTCGGTTTTGCTATTGGCATCTTAATTGGTACGTTCTTAACTTGATCAATAAAATCCCCTACTGTTGATTAAATTGTTGTTTAATCTGTGGTGCTTATTAATTTAATTTCCAACAGAAACGTCATTGAATCAGTCTCCTCATCCATTGGCACGTTCCCTGAAAAGTAGGGTATAATGTAACAATAATTCAACCTGCAAGATGATCAAGATGTAATAGGAGAACTCAAGTTGTTAGTACCAAGATGTTATGTGCAAGTTGAAAACATGTTGACTGAAAATGTAGAGCCTAACAATTGCCCCCAAACTTTTTGAATTTTAAAATAAAGAATATAAAGAGACAAAAATTTAAAAAGTTTGCCAAAAATGGATATAGTGTACGGCGGTTTTAAATGAAAAGGTTTGATGGGACTGTTTTGAGTATTTCCAAGGCAAAGGTCATGATGTTTCTTTAGACTTCCAACCGCTTGCAACCTCTCTCAATAAATTAGAATCCTTCTTCCCCAACTCTCTTTTTCACAGAAATTCTTTAACAAAGAGGGTTTTGGAGAGAAATCAAGGAGGAACGCAAGAAGAAAAACAAGTAAAATTTCCGGTGAGTTCTCCGTCCCCTTCTCAATTTCTTGTTGATAATTTTCTCAAGTTGTAAAAAATGGGAAGAAAGAAGGTAAGCATAATCGAGAGTGACGAAGGTCTTCTTGAGGGTTTACCTCGTTTTGCGTGAAAACTCCGTATTTCGATCAAATACGACCCTCACCACCTTAAAACACCGTTCCAATTAACTTTTCGTATCCCGTATACACCCCCCCGAGCCAAAGGAGTCGACCCTAGCCATAGGTATAACTCTCTCTCTCTAATCTCTCAGTTCGTCTCGGTTTACGCGCCAGTCGCTACAACCGTTTCGAACAACGTTATTGAAATGTAGACGCCTCTGCCTCTTTATCTGAGATCTTTGCTTGGACGACGTTTACGATGTCTGAATCAAGGGGGCATGTTATCTATCCTTCCCCGATTAGGCCTTGGAGGAGATTGCGCCACTGTTCGTCTAGGTCAGACACCGGGATGTTGAATTGGACTATGCTGTGATGGCTGTCCCCGTGAGATCCGAGAGTGTCGGCCAGAGGGTTGTCCTACACCAGTGGGTCGGTGATGAGCCAGTTTGTAAGAGGGTTTTCGGCGAAGTTGTGATGATGCCCCATTTTTTTTGAAATCAAACGGAGTCGCCACGCCATTTTTGTTTTAAGGGCCAAAACTTTGAAAAAAGCCCGAGATCAGAAATTTAGGTTCGGAGGTCACGTTACGTGCCGGGAAGGACGTTAGTGTGCACCCGGAACGCCTCGTAAAAACGAGTCTTCCAAACATTCAAAATCCTTTGTTGTGTGTGTGTGTGTGTGTGTGTGTGTGTGTGTGTGTGTGTGTTTTGGCCAAAATAAGTTGAAACTGAGGTAAGTAAAAATTGGTAACTCTTTTTAAGGCTTTAAACTGATCCCATGATTTTTTGGAGGATTTTTGGTTTGAGATTTGGTACTCAAAAGACCTTTTGAAGTTGGAAAACATTTCTGCCAGAATGAAAAAGGCAGTGTACCTTTGATTTTGAAATGTATTCAAGGGCCTTAAAACTTCATAATCTGGATAAACTCAGAGAATGAAAGTTTTTCTAGACTCCTTAAATAAGCTTTGTGTGAAGGAATTTTATATTTTGGAGAATATTTGAGGGGTAAAAACCTTCTGGGAATCTCAGATATGAAATCTGGATTTCCAGAAGCTGATGAACTAGCCTCTAAAAGAAAATTTGTAAAACAGAGTTTTACTCACCCAAAAAATAAAATAAAAATATTTATGGAAAGGTATGGATGTTGTCTACAAAAAGTGTTTTGTAGTCAACACCAAATTCCACATTTATCTGCGTCCAAAAAATTAGACCATGGACTGAGGTCTGAGAAAATTGCTACTGGACAGCAACTTCTCAAGAAAGAAAACATGATTTTAAAGGGGGTTTTGCATCCATGCTTGTCCCCATTTCCCTAGGTTTTGGTTAGTGATCACTTGACATTTTAGTGGTGAATCAACTATACCAAACCATCCTTGGGGTACATTAGGACTAAACACTTCATTTGCTTGGGAAGGGGAATTTCATCCTTTGAAAGAAAGATTTTGTGTATGAAAATGATTTTTGGAAAACACTTTTTAGTGAATGATCTTTAGAAAAAACACTTTTAAGTGAGTAAGAAAATGATTTAGGCCTTTTAAATGGTCATCCATTGGAAATTTATTCCAAGGTGACTACATTTTTAGGTCAAGCAAAGATGAACAAATTGATGAACAAATTACATCTTCAAAGTTTGAGATGCATGCATTGATGAAAGAAATTTAGGGTAGGGAGAGGGAGGTTATACCTATCTTCCCTTGTGTATGAGCTTGACTTGAGGAGTATCAAGATTTGAATGTGTTTAGGGTTGGTGATTAGAGTTGGTTAAAGAGAAAACAAGTAGATAACAATGAAGTCCTCTATGTTTTCTCTCTAATCCTCCTCCTAAAGGGTGATTTGAGCTTGAGTTAGTGTATGTATGAGAGTATGTATGAGAGTGATTTGAAAGTATTTTGAGTGAGTGGGATTTGGGAAAGATTGGAGAGAAAATGGTGGCAATTCAAGGGAATTCCCACTGTTTTCTCTCTATATTTCGCCAGAGTTTCGTTGCTGTGATCAAATTGTGTTGTTTTAACTGAGAGAGGAGGGTTCAATTTATAACCCCCTGTGAACATCAATCATATCCGCGCGGAGGTCCTTGTAAACGTGCCTGGTGCATTAAATGCCGCTCTGTGCTTTGAACAGAAGAATATTATTCAAAAATTTCCAAATAGCTTTGTTTATCAACTTGCCTAATTCGGATTTTTCCAATTTCTTTTGCTTTTTGAGATTCTTTTCTTGGTTTAACTTTAAATGGCAATGCTCACTTTACCCTTGCTTTGTTAGAAAGGTTAGGGTTTGTTAGAAATGTTAGAAATGTTAAAACTCTCGTTAATTTTCTAACGAAAGTACTAACGGCTCAAATTGGAGCACTTACAGTAGCCCCTCGGCGACGGTGCTTTCGAAGGAAGCGGGGTCGTCGATAAGAGTAAGGCTCCATATTTGGCGGGATGATCAGGTGATCGAGTGGCTGGACCTAATGATAGGCTACCTACGTATCCCTAGTGAGAATCAAGCCGGCCGTAGTTCGGGTCTTTCGACTATCTTTAGTTGTCGACTTTGGAGTGACTGTTTTAGGATGTCAACCTGGCGAGCGAGTTCTACAGTCGATTGCTGAAAGAAACTCTGCTGGGGATAAGAAATGACCCTCTTCGGTCTGATGGCTAGGGTTGTATATCCGCTCTGCTGGGGATAGGAATGACCATTTTGGTCTGGTGGCTAGGGTTGTATATCCGCTCTGCTGGGGATAGGAATGACCATTTTGGTCTGGTGGCTGAACCTAATGATAGGCTACCTACGTATCCTTAAGAGGAATCAAGCCAGTCGTAGTTCGGGTCTTTCGACTATCTTTAGTCGTCGACCCTACTGTTTTAGGAAAGTCATCCTAAGATTTGACTATTTTTGGGAAGTCACCCTATGGTCTGACTATTTTTGGGAAGTCGCCCTATGATCTGACTGTTTTTGGGAAGTCGCCCTACGGTTTTGACTATTTTTGGGAAGTCGCCCTATGGTTTGACTATTTTTTGGGAAGTCACCCTATGATCTGACTATTTTGGGGAAGTCGCCCTATTACTTGACTATTTTTGGGAAGTCGCCCTACGACTATTTTTGGGAAGTCACCCTATAATCTGACTGTTTTTGGGAAGTCACCCTAAGGTCGGACTATTTTTGGGAAGTCGCCCTATGGTTTGACTATTTTTGGAAAGTCGCCCTATTACTTGACTATTTTTGGGAAGTCGCCCTACGGTTTTGACTATTTTTGGGAAGTCGCCCTATGATCTGACTATTTTGGGGAAGTCGCCCTATTACTTGACTATTTTTGGGAAGTCGCCCTACGACTATTTTTGGGAAGTCACCCTATAATCTGACTGTTTTTGGGAAGTCACCCTAAGGTTTTGACTGTTTTGGGGAAGTCACCCTAAGGGATGATTGCGATTTATCGCTTTCCTCGTGTTGTGTATGATAGCGTTTTAGGTGCCTCAAACCTTGATGATGGCGTCTTAGGTGCCTCGAACTCCTGATGGCGTCTCGTGTGCCTCGAACCTCGATGATGGCGTCTTAGGTGCCTCGAACCTTGATGATGGCGTCTTAGGTGCCTCGAACCTCGACGATGGCGTCTTAGGTGCCTCGAACCTTGATGATGGCGTCTTAGGTGCCTCGAACCTTGATGATGGCGTCTTAGGTGCCTCGAACCTTGATGATGGCGTCTTAGGTGCCTCGAACCTTGATGATGGCGTCTTAGGTGCCTCGAACCTTGATGATGGCGTCTTAGGTGCCTCGAACCCGATGATGGCGTTTTAGGTGCCTCGAACCTCGATGATGGCGTCTTAGGTGCCTCGAACCTTGATGATGGCGTCTTAGGTGCCTCGAACCTTGATGATGGCGTTTTAGGTGCCTCGAACCTTGATGATGGCGTCTTCGTGTGCCTCGAACCTTGATGATGGCGTTTTAGGTGCCTCGAACCTTGATTTGAAATGATTTAATTTGATGGTTTAGAATAGATGGTCCTCTAGTGGACTTTATTTGAAGGGATCAGTTTTACGTCTGCTGCCGAAGGAAAGGATGACCGTGCCGGTCGAGCGGCCGGACCTAATGATAGGCTACCTACGTATCCTTAAGAGGGAATCAAGCCGGTCGTAGTTCGAAATCCACCGGACAGCTTAGGAATAGGTCTAGGATCCCGGGCCTTTTGATAATTTGGAGGCCGTTTGGCCACCTTAAGGAACTAAAGCTTTCGTCGCTATTTCGGAGATAGAGATAGCTTAAAGCTAAGGGTAATCATGCAAAATTTGAGATATGTCGAGGGACTAACGTACCTTGCCGTGCTTACCCGCAGGAGAGCAAGTCGCGGGGCCGTGTAGTAGTTGATAGTGTTGAGAGTCTCGATGTATCTCGATTGAGAACTTGGCGTCTCGTCCGACCGTATTTGAGAACTTGGCATCCCCGACCCACTGCCTTTGAGAACTTCTTTTCAAGGCCTCCCGACCGAACTGTATTTGAGAACTTGGCATCCCTGACCGATTTGTAATTGAGAACTTGGCGTCCCTGACCGACTTGTATTGGAGAGTTTGGCGTCCCTGACCGATTTGTATTGGAGAACTTGGCGTCTCCGACCGATTTGTATTGGAGAACTTGGCGTCTCCGACCGATTTGCATTTTGAGACCTTGGCATCCCTGACCGAATTGTATTTGAGAACTTGGCGTCTCTGACCGATTTGTAATTTTGAGAACTTGGCGTCTCTGACCGAATTGTATTTGAGAACTTGGCGTCTCTGACCGAACGGTAGACACTGGAGGTGGTCTTCATTGGGGCTGTTTTCATCCATTTGTGGACATTGGAGGTCGTCTTTAGCAAGTTGCAGACGCCGGAGCTTGTCTTTGCCAAATTGTAGATGCTAGAGGGCGTCTTCATCCATTTGTGGACATTGGAGGTCGTCTTTGGTGAAGATCATCCTTGCCGAAAAGGGGGATTTGATTTCACGTTTGAATTCCTACGTTCGTTAGTGAAGAGGAAGATGCATATATGATATTTATGGTGACAGATGCATGCATAGAGCCAAAAATGATTGTGAGAGTATCACTGCATAAGTTTGCGAGATGATGCATTTACTTGCTTTCGAAGATGCACTTAGCCTAAGCTTTTGGCGGGGAATTTAAGATCTTCAATCACTTAGGATTGTTCCTATTGATTCAAGTTTTGTGCATGCTACATGAGCCCTGGGGAGATTTTTGTGGGGATGCATGGTGATGAGAGGGGATGTATGTGTTGTTGACTGTTTGGGACAAACTTTGAGCTGGTGGGGTGATATCCTTTGGTCGCGGACTGAATTGCTTGTTATTGATGAGGTCAATTTTGATCTTGGGATGAAGTTGGATTTGAACCCCGGGTCTCGATTGAAATTTCTTTCGCTCGGACATTTGAAGCCGACGCCGATGTGCTCTAGAATGTTGACATGAATGAACCCTCTTTCGCTTGGGTTAGTTGTGATTTGACGAAATGCCGATATGAGGAGATTCCCAATTCTCAACTTTTGATGATGCAGGGAGTTGCCATGTGCCAAGTTCTAAAGCTGAAACTCCAAGATAGTTGTTGAGGTGACTAGGCCTTTCTTCTCGAAGATAGGTATGACTTGGATAAAGCCCCATTCCATGGAAAAGACATGGCGAAAACCACGGAATCTTTCTTTGAATGATTTGATGAAGCCCCGTGTTCGACAAAGCGTCACTACAGAGGTCCAGCTTAAAGGTTTGACCGACATACCGATGAAGTACCGAGCCAATCGATCAACGTGAGAGCCTTCAAGGTGAAGTTGTCATGAAGCGGAGAAACCCATCTTTGATACCGCCTATGAAACTAGAATCCTCTCTCCGAAGAGTGTCTTCCATATGGGAACCGTTAGCCATAGTGGCACTTGGCTTGTTCGTGGCTTCAATCATATTCACACTACTTTTTTTAGGGAATGGATTGTTGGATCGTATTGGGTCCTCGGGGTCCCCTTTTGACCGGCCTCATACGCCCTTTTTCAGAGTCGTGTTGGAGGTGGAAGAAACCCGTATCTGTAAGCGTGTGCAAAGTGGGCCGGTCTGCCGATTATAAGCTTTTTCAAATTTAGCCCCTAATTGATCATTGCCCGTAGATCCGGATAGGGAAATTGCTAAGTGAGACCCTCGATGTGGTTTCGTGCGTGATCGAAAGATGTCTAGTTGTTCCTCTTCAAAAGGAGGAGTTGCCATCTTGCTTGTAAAAGTCCCCTGATGTTCTCGTCGACGCCGCATTGTTGTCTCAGTGTCAAATCTATTTGCTTCCCACTCCAAGTTGGCTAGTAGTCCGGTCCCATGTAGCCCCGGCCTCGGATTTTAAGAGAAAGAACCATTTTAGAGCACTCGGACTTCAAAGAGAGATCGAAATAGTCACCAACTACTGATTGCGCCCCTTTGACCTTCATTGCCAAGGTATACGTGTCCAGATGGGTTTTCGGGCATGCAAAGGCCATCAAAGAGATCCAAATTAGGCATCACGAATTTGTGGGGAACAAAGGAGTCCGGGTTCGTCGGTCGGAAAGCGTACTTCTTAGCAAGTCAATTCAAGAACTCGTGCCATTTCCTTGTGTCGCTCCACGAATCAAGCCAAATGAGGGTCTTGTGGTGGAACCATGGCATTCAAACCACATCGAGCTAGAGAGAGGAGCTACCATTGGCGGCATACAGTGGAGGGAACGGCCGATCTCGGGGACATAGGCGAAATCCTCGTCTTGGCCCGAATCACCCCGGGAGCTTGAGTAGGACCCTGGGCAAAGGGATAGAACCTTGCGGCTTGTTGTTGAATTTCAACCGGCAAAGAGGGCAAAGGCGCCTTGATGTAGCCGGGTAACTCGAATTTCCTGAGTGAGGCCCATAAGTAGGCTTAAGTGCGGGCCGCCGTCCCCGATTGTTGAATTGCATAGTCAAGGTGCATGACCAGTGGGGTACTGCGGTTCTCGGTGATTCCGATGAAACCGGGATGGAGGCTTGGTAACCCATCGAAGCCTCGAGTGAGGAATGGATTTGTGAAAGCCGTGCGAGGAGCGGCCGAGCTAGCATCATCCCGAGGAAGGGGTTCTCGACCGTTGCCCTCGGACCGCATCGTGGAAGCATTCCAAACCTGCCGCGAAGGCCCCGATAGATTGGTTCTAAACTCGAGGTGGGATTCCACCGCCGTGGCATTCCGAGGTATCCCCAACCATGAGGAGACATTCCGTACCGATTTTGCCCCGCCGAGGAGCCGTGAACCGATCGGTTACGTTAGGCCGCATACGGGTCCAAAAGAGGCCGTATTTGGGGTTTGGCTGTCCCTGAGACGGTCATGAAGGAATCTTGTGAGGCTTGTGCGGTGTCGGGATTGGACATCTTGAACCGGGTTGCCGTCAAGGCATTTCAAACCGATATAACCGAGAAGCTCCCGACCGATCCGTACCGAACCGCCGAGGCATACCAAACCGCCGTGACATACCGAGCCGACCCCAACCGCTTTGAGGCATACCATACCGGCCCAAATCGGACCAAGTCAATTTGTTTCCCCAAACGACTATCCTGCATCGAATCGTGAATGTATATCGAGCGAGGCCGAAAGGATGGCCGATTCGCAAGTTGAGAAGAGTGTGAGGAAGGTGGTGGTAGTCTGTCCGGCCAAGATAGGGATGGGGATCCTTTTCCTCTTCTACCGTGAAAGTTCCATCGGGGTTGAGGGCACCGTCAAACCAAAATTCCCGACATCTTCCAAGGATGAACATCGAAACCTCATTCGATTGGCACAAGGAGTTTTATGGACTCAGTTCCAATATTAGCCATAGAAATATGATGAATTTGGTCTTGGTTAAAATTCCGTCCTCGTCCTCGGACATCAAAGAACCGCACTTGACTAGCCCATGACCAACATGGCGATCAAATCTCATCTTGCTTGGTGGAGCCTTGGTCTCGAAGAGATGTATTTGCGAAGTCTTGATTTGGAAGAAGTAACTTGGCAAAGCCTCGGTCTCATGACCGTGAATCTGTCACAATTAGAGAGGCTTCAACCCGGTAGGCACCGTAGACCGATACACCGAACGTAGACCCAACCCATCTTGTAGCAGAGTGAAGAACCAACGTTCTTGAATTATCATGTAGCAAAAGAGGCAACCCATCCTTCCATATTTACTTTATTATTTTCTTTATTCAATTAGTCAACCGGAAGAAAATGTAAAAGCAAGACAATTTTAGGAATGTATACTGCATAGGCATATATTTTTTTTCGAAAAGTGGGGATGAATCCCCGATTTGTATTATTTGATGGCCTCATTTGACGAAGGCACAAAAGAACTCGCTTTGGGTTTGACTCTTTGAGAGAGCATAAGTTTAGAAAGGTTTGTAAAAGTGTATGGAAGCCCCCGCCGATTTAAAATTAGTGTTTAGCTCTATTTTTCCTATAATGTAGAAAAAGAAGACTTGTCGAGACATCTGAAAATATGTTTTATTCAAAATGATCACAAGATTGCTTAAAACCCTTTATTAATGTTTGGGTTATTCAACCCCTAATCTCGATATGAACAAACATTTTGATTAATCATGAGAAGAAAGTCAACTGATACCAAGAGTCGAAGTTGGCGAATGGTGAAGAGGGATCGTGTATAGGAGAGGCTATTGGTGAGGCCGGATTTTCTGGGATTTGAATGTGTTTATGACCTGACCATTTCGGTTGCCTACGTTCCCCTCATTGTGAGGAGCTCAGTCGCCGTAGTTCGTGTCCGAACCGTGTTTGGCTTTTTAGAAAAGTGGGTATGAACATTTGTGGTACTTTTGGTGAAAAGGCTCGGATAGGAAGTTTGGATGATAAGGTGCGGGCCTTGAGGTGATTCCTTGACAAGTCATTTTGAGCGATTCCGTTGCTTCTTGATCGTCGTCCTTCATCGGGGGAAAAAGATTTTGGATGCAGCTTAAGGGCTTATGATATGTTTTTGCCGTTGCTTTAACTGCTCCCTTGTTGTCGACAACTTCCGTTCTTCGAACTTTAATTTTGCCCATATGTCAAACCTTCTGATCGGCGGTGCTAGGTCCTTGGCCTCATTTTTTTTTTGAAGCTTTTGTTTTTTTTTGAAGCTTTTTTTTTTTGAAGCTTTTGTTTTTTTTTTGAAGCTTTTGTTTTTTTTTTTTGAAGCTTTTTTTGAAGCTTTTGTTTTTTTTTTTTTTTGAAGCTTTTGTTTTTTTTTTTTTTTTTTGAAGCTTTTGTTTTTTTTTTTTTGAGCACTTGAGGACGAAGGCAAGCTTCTACTTGAACTTTCTTGATGCATGGGGGGCGGAGGCAAGCCCCTGTTTTTTTCGATATGGGGTCGATCTCCCGATGCTGAGTGACCTTTTGTTGTCCCTTGATGTTGCCGCCTTCGTTGACTTGATCAAGGTGATGATGGGGGATATGTTTTTGGAAAGTGTATGGATTGACGGGAGGCCTTTGTGAGGTGAGGAAAGTGTATAGGGAGGGCATTAGTTGACTTTCTCGCACCAATTACTTAAAATCTTAATCATTTCCAGAGATTATTTGTTGAGCGATGCGAGTTGATCATTTAAAATAAAACCATTTCATTAAATGTAATGTAGGTGTGCAAATAATGTCTCAAGTCTAGCGAGAAAAGAAAAGACTCTTTTATAGAAAACTTAAGATCAACTACAATGTCCAAGGAGGACTTGATTGAACGAAGGAAGTACTGTAGAACCTATGAAGGTTGACTAAAAGACCGCTTTTAATATTAAAGGATGGGTAGCCCCTAGTCTAGCTACTCTTTGTTGTTGGACCGCCAAGACGCTTGAGCTTTCCATCTTTCGTTAACTTCGATTCCATTATCGCAGACAGAGGCAGTGATCGCTTACGTGCCCATGATACCGGTGGGAGTGGAGGAGTTTGAGGCCATGGAGCACTGGGCGAGCACAAGTTGTCCAAAGAAACGGGTCGGAAAAGTCACGGGGACGAACTTTGTCGACCGAGCATATTGATGGAAGGAAGTGAACCCGAGAGGACCTTGAGGGGTATTGGGCTCGTTTGGGAGGATTCGGCGATGCGCCGGTTGTTTTGAGGAAAGGGGTGATACTTAGCCGATTGTGTCTTCGGGCCTTTCTCAAGCTTGAACCGGCATTAGACAAGCGTGCTCTGGGCGGTTGTCCTATCGGATTCTCTCACTTCGGCCCTTGAATTTTGCGCGACGTAATCATTTCTTTGCCTCGGGTTCGACATCTTGGGTCAAAGGAGTGCTAGTACTTATCATAAGATCAAGCTTCTCCCGCATTTTGTTTCACTTGCTCTATCAATATTGCCACATGGGGATCAACGGAACATTCGAGTTACTGGAACTCGCAACAAGACTCTTATCTTCCCACGGGAAATACACCTACGAGACTCGGTGAAACCGACGGGTGAATTCACTAAGTCCGTAGACGACAACGGAAAACTTGTGGCATCCGGATTTTCTTTTAGCAACTTATCATCGCATTCAGGTGGGTGTAGAGGCTTAGGAACATAGCCACATAGCTCAAACCGATTATGTGAAGCCGGAGCATAACCGGTGGTATTGCCGAAATTGAGGAACAGGTGTGATGGAGCCCAACTCGTTCTGAGGAGCCGAGGGCGATGGAGCCCTAATGGCCCGAGGTGCCGGAAAGGGTCGAAGAGGAATTGTCCTTGGCAAGGGATCATATGGAGACGGAGGGAGGTATCGGCCGTGGGATGGAGAGTTATAGGATGAAGGGACCGAAATCACTTTTCTCAAGTCTCATCTTCGACCATGACCAGTGGAACCATTCGCCTCAATCGTTACCCGAACTCCATGGCGGCGGAGAGCATTGATGAGCAGTGGTCACTGTTCTTCATGAATCTTATGGGCGTTTTCCGAAGCCAGTGACTAACTCTTCCTTCCTAATCATCGGATTTCTTGTATCCTTACGTTTCGCCAAATCGCCATCGATCATTATCATCCCATTTAACCTTGGCGTCGCCGTGAACTTATCTGGAGGGCGAGAGTTCAAAGCATTTCTCCAAATCCAGCCTTTGCCATGGCCACATGCTTGTTGCGTCAAACCATCCATTCTCAACATTTGTTGCGACTAAATCATCTCGGCTTGTCGAGTCTCTGCTTAATTCACGTAGTTTGAATCATAAAATTCAATCATGTTTACATTCGCGTTGTTTGGGAAATGATCATTGGCGGGGTTGAGATCACCGAGGCGCTCGAGTTTGCCCTTCTTAATTAATCCCCGAATCGCCTTTCTCAAAGCCGTACACTTGTCTGGCCGTATGACCGCGGTAATCGGTGGAAAGCACAATGCTTAGTGGTGTCAAAAGGGATTTTGGGATCCTTGGGCCGATAGTTTCTCATGGGTTCGAGGAGACCTCGCTCTAGCAAACTATTTAAAACTTTGCTTAAGGGAACACCCAAATCCTCGGGATTCGAGATTCGGGTCATCGACTTGGTCACCATCTCCGAATGTGGTTTGCCGGTTTTGGTCCATCGGGCGCTCAAGCTTGCCCGTTTCGATTAACCTTGAACCGCTCTCTTCAAGACTATGCGCTTGCTCGGTCGTGTGGCCATAATGATCATGGAAGGCGCAGTGCTTACTTATGTCGAGAGGTGCATTTGAGCTCCTTGGATGGTAGTCCTTGAGAGGCTCCAAAAGGCCTACCCTTACTAAGCCCTTGAAAATTAAGCCCATGGGCATCCCAAGATCATCAAAACGTTCTCGTTGCCTTAAAGGACCACCATTTCGTGTTTGTTTTTGGCCGCCTCGGAAAAGTCAAAATTTTGACTTTCGGAATAATGTCTCTATTCCGGAATTTTGTGTTATGTGCTTATGTGTTCATAAAATTTTCAAAAAAAAAAAATTTTTCAAAAAAAAAATTAAAAAAAAAAATCATGCATCATGCCTTTTTAAGACACATAAAAAATTTCTATTTTTCTCAGAAAAAGAAGATAGACTGTGATGATGCCCGATTTTTTTTTTGAATTTTTTTTTTGAAAAATTTTTTTTTTTTGAAAATTTTATGAACACATAAGCACATAAGCACAAAAATTCCGACAGTTAGGGACATTATTCCGAAAGTCAAAATTTTGACTTTTCCGAGGCGGCCAAAAACAAACACGAAAACTGTGCAAAAATCAACACACACAAAGCAAAGGATTTTCAAATGTTGAGGACGGAAGCTTGACCCTCAAAAGTTTTTCTTTTCTTTTGAAAAGATAAAACTTGTTTTTCCCGCCTGAGTCGCCACCGTGATGATGCCCCGATTTTTTGAAATCAAACGGAGTCGCCACGCCATTTTTGTTTTAAGGGCCAAAACTTTGAAAAAAGCCCGAGATCAGAGATTTAGGTTCGGAGGTCACGTTACGTGCCGGGAAGGACGTTAGTGTGCACCCGGAACGCCTCGTAAAAACGAGTCTTCCAAACATTCAAAATCCTTTGTTGTGTGTGTGTGTGTGTGTGTTTTGGCCAAAATAAGTTGAAACTGAGGTAAGTAAAAATTGGGATCTCTTTTTAAGACTTTAAAATGATCCCATGATTTTTTGGAGGATTTTTGGTTTGAGATTTGGTACTCAAAAGACCTTTTGAAGTTGGAAAACATTTCTGCCAGAATGAAAAAGGCAGTGTACCTTTGATTTTGAAATGTATTCAAGGGCCTTAAAACTCCATAATATGGATAAACTCAGAGAATGAAAGTTTTTCTAGACTCCTTAAATAAGCTTTGTGTGAAGGAATTTTCCATTTTGGAAAAGATTTGAGGGGTAAAAACCTTCTGGGAATCTCAGATATGAAATCTGGATTTCCAGAAGCTGATGAACTAGCCTCTAAAAGAAAATTTATAAAACGGAGTTTTACTCACCCAAAAAATAAAATAAAAATATGTATGGAAAGTTATGGATGTTGGCTACAAAAAGTGTTTTGTAGTCAACACCAAATTCCACATTTATCTTCATACAAAAAATTAGACCATGGACTGAGGTCTGAGAAAATTGCTACTGGACAGCAACTTCTCAAGAAAGAAAACATGATTTTAAAGGGGGTTTTGCATCCATGCTTGTCCCCATTTCCCTAGGTTTTGGTTAGTGATCACTTTACATTTTAGTGGTGAATCAACTATACCAAAACCATCCTTGGGGTACATTAGGACTAAACACTTCATTTGCTTGGGAAGGGGAATTTCATCCTTTGAAAGAAAGATTTTGTGTATGAAAATGATTTTTGGAAAACACTTTTTAGTGAATGATCTTTAGAAAAACACTTTTAAGTGAGTAAGAAAATGATTTAGGCCTTTTAACTGGTCATCCATTGGAAATTTATTCCAAGGTGACTACATTTTTAGGTCAAGCAAAGATGAACAAATTGATGAACAAATTACATCTTCAAAGTTTGAGATGCATGCATTGATGAAAGAAATTTAGGGTAGGGAGAGGGAGGTTATACCTATCTTCCCTTGTGGATGAGCGTGACTTGAGGAGTATCAAGATTTGAATGTGTTTAGGGTTGGTGATTAGAGTTGGTTAAAGAGAAAACAAGTAGATAACAATGAAGTCCTCTTATGTTTTCTCTCTAATCCTCCTCCTAAAGGGTGATTTGAGCTTGAGTTAGTGTATGTATGAGAGTATGTATGAGAGTGATTTGAAATTATTTTGAGTGAGTGGGATTTGGGAAAGATTGG
This sequence comes from Adenophora triphylla var. japonica, assembly GCA_022495995.1. Taxonomy (NCBI): domain Eukaryota; kingdom Viridiplantae; phylum Streptophyta; class Magnoliopsida; order Asterales; family Campanulaceae; genus Adenophora; species Adenophora triphylla. The sequence goes on along the minus strand of JAFEMH010004095.1, from coordinate 6,531 downwards.
AGAGAAAATGGTGGCAATTCAAGGGAATTCTACCGTTTTCTCTCTATATTTCGCCGTAGTTTCGGTGCCGTGATCAAACCGTGTTGTTTTAACCGAGAGAGGAGGGTTCAATTTATAACCCCCTGTGAACATCAATCATATCCACGCGGAGGTCCTCAAACGTGTTTGGTGCATTAAATGCTGCTCCAGGCTTTGAACAGAAGAATATTATTCAAAAATTTCCGCCAGCTTGTTTTTCAACTTGCCTAATTCGGATTTTTCCCAATTTCTTTTGCTTTTTGAGATTCTTTTCTTGGTTTAACTTTAAATGGCAATGCCCACTTTACCCTTGCTTTGTTAGAAAGGTTAGGGTTTGTTAGAAATGTTAGAAATGTTAAAACTCTCGTTAATTTTCTAACGAAAGTACTAACGGCTCAAATTGGAGCACTTACAGAAGTAGGGGTCTACTCCTCGGTCAATCTCAATCTGGGCGTCCATCTCTTGATCCTCTCTTAAGCATTCTTCAGCTTGCATATGTCTGGAGTTGTCGTTTGACCCATGAGCTCTTCTCGATCTCTAACTCGTCGCGCTAGAGCGTGGATGTAGGGATCCACATTGTAGCATGACAGGGCTGGAGATTCGCCTGCGGAGGAGTATTCAGTCATGTCGGGACCTTCTTCTGGGTCATAGCTTGCCGGCCAAGTGCTTGCCATTATGCTGCTTCCGCGGATTACCTCGAGTATTCCCTTGGCGTTGATGAATTTCACGCATTGGTGAAGAGTAGATGATACCGCCTTCATCTGATGTATCCAAGGTCGTCCCAGCAGAGCAGAGAAGGTTGGCTTGATGTCCACCACTTGGAATTCCACCGACTCCAATTGTGCGTCGAATTGGATCCTCAGATTGATGACTCCTACGACAGGGCGTAGAGTAGAGTCGTAAGCTTGGATTATCCAGGGCGAAGGTCTCATCAGGGAGCGGTCGACGCGAAGGCGTCAGTGTGCTCAAGGCAATGTTGACTGCGGAGCCGTTATCAATCAAGACGTTCGGGAGGAAGAACATCTCTATCTTTATGAGGATTAGGAGAGCCTCATTGTGTCTGTTTTCACACATCGGCAAGTCATCGTCTGTGAAGGCTAAACAGCTTCCGTGTGTCGTTTGATTCAGTCTCCTCAGGGGAGCGTTCGATCCAGCTATTGGTGTGTCTTGATCGTGGCAGAGATCACAGGGAGACACTTGCCCTTTGGCGTTCTTGTCTAGATTCCCGGTCACGGGACCGTTTAACTCTGGTTTCGCGTTCTCAGTCGTAGCGAGATAGCATGTTGACGGTCTCGGAGACTACAGGAAGCTTACTCTTGCCTGGAATTTCATCGAAGGATATCGTGTTCACCCGTCGTCGCGGGGAATGGATTTCCAATGGTGTTGGGGCCACGGCATTCCAACTTTCCTTCTTCGATTAGCCCCTCGGACAACTTGCTTTAGCACGAAGCAATTGTTGGTGGTGTGGCTGGGGTAGTTGTCGAAGGCACAGTGCTTGCTCATATCCATGTTGGGCTTGAGAGTCTTTGGTTGGAAATTCTCGAGGGGCTTCAGGAGATTTCGCTTTACCAATGCCTCGAATACTTGCCTGCAGGCATTTCGAGGTTGTCGAAATGCCGGAATTGTGGGAAGCGTGGGGATTGTTGTTCCTCGGGGCTACTTGATCACGGTTTACTTGAGCCCGTTCGGATGTAGTGCACCGTTCCGGCCGCTTCTTTTCCTTTGTTCGGGACAGGTGCTGAAGTTAACAGGTTTGTCCGATAGCGGTAAGACTAAGCAGGGGTTGTTGTTGTCTTCTGATGGCTCGGAGTCTTCTCAAACTTGGTTCCGGCATTGACCATGGCACGGAGATCTGGATAGAAGTGATGGCTGATCAAGGTCCTCAGAGATGGTTTGAGGCAGGAATGGAAGATGTCCATTTGCTCTTCCTCGAGAGCGGATCCATTATTTCACTTAGCTTCCAAGTTCCACCTTTTGTAGAACTCGCCTACTGGTTCGTCATCTTTTTGTTTGGTGGCTTGCAGATCGTGGCGGTTTGTCTCCCACTCAAGGTTGGCGCGGTACTTTTCCAGGAAGATCTCACTGATTTGATCCCAGGTGGAGCGATTTTCTGCCTTCACGTTGAGGAACCACCTTAATGCCGTGGATTTGAGGGAATGCTGGAAGTGATCTGCCATTTGCTGTGGGGTTGCCCCTTTGGCTCTCATTCCTAAGACATAAGTGTCGATGTGCTGGCTTTGGGCATTCGTCTCCCGTCAAACTTTTCCATTTCCTGCATCCCGAATTTCGGAAGAAGCTGGGACCACCTTGTTTGGATCAATGGTAATGAGGGAGTCCTTCCGAGAACTCGCTAGTTTGCCTTGCATGTCCTTTCATATTTTCTAAGGCTCGATCAACCAAGCCATGTGGGGATCGGGAAACAGGCGGGTTGCCAGTTTTCCAGGATGGAAACCGAAGACGGGAGGTGGATCGTCAAATGGGATCGCCATTCCAGGGGAGTCTGGGGAGTAGTCGGAGCGTATACCAACCCATACTCCCCGGAGTATTGGAAGCTACAGGACGGATTGCCCTGGCCTCCGCTAAGGGTTGTGTTCTGGGAATTGGGGAAATGTTTCATGAGCCCCAAGTGGTAGACCGGCAAAGGCAAGTTCGAGACGTCTGGGATATCCGCTTGGGATGCCTTTCCTGTAAGCATTGTGGATTTTTGGTTATGGCCGAGAGGCTCGTGATAGAGGCAAAGAGGATTTAATCTTTGGGGAATACTCGAGATGCATTGGGATCTCGGCGGTGCAGTGCACGTAGTGTGTGCCGTTGATACCGGAGCTTGGGGTGCGAACCGGGAAACCGGGACCAGGGCCGAGGGCGGGTACTGCTCTGAGCCGCTGACCGGACGCCGAGTGGAGCTTTGAGCGAGAGCCGCTTTGCGTTGGCCTTCTCGGATCTCATACGCATGGCGAGGCGGGACTCCGCCGATAGCTTTGAGAAACCTGGGGAGCCGCAGTATTTCTTCGTCTTCTATGAGAACAAAGGTTCCATCAAAGTTGGGGAACTGCAACGGTTCCTCGAAGACGCAAGGTTTCTACGATCCAGGCTTGCTGCTCTTCTTGGCGCTTCTTGAGAGTTTCGAAGGCTCGCAGCACCTCCTCTATGGTCTGAAGGTTCCTTAGTGGCGGGGTTCCGTTTCCCTCACTATTATCTGTTAATCCCGTCATGGGGGAGTAGCGAACGCGTGCGGACCGAACCGGAAGGGCTGTCGGACCTTGTGACCTCGATACTGAAAAGGCGGCTCCCGGGTATTCTCAACCACTCTCGGTTCGCTGGAGGGGGTGACGGGTAAGGTTTAGACACGGGAAGGCCTTTCGGGATAAAAGGGGGAAAACTCACGTGACATGCGGTTTCCGGCTTTTTTTTGTTGTTTTAATTTACTTAAAACGTGTTTTCTCAGAATCCTGATAGGTTGGAAAAGATTGCTCTTCTCTTTCGCAACTATGCTAGATCCCGGGTCAAGCGGAGACCATCTCGTGCATCTATAAGCCCCTCGTTTTGCACTCCGTATTTCGACATCCCGGCGGATGCCCCGGCGAGGTCCTATAGGGCAAATGGTTTCCACCGGCCTAAAATAAAAATCGAACCTAAGGACCGAGCCTGTCATGTTCGTTTTAATGCGTTAGCCATGTGAATAGTGAATCGAGCCGGCCACTAAGTCAAGATCGGGTCGAGAGTTCGGCATGACCTCTCTTTACCTCGCTGCGTTAGGGATCTCTGACGTTAGGCGTTGGCCGGGTCATATCGTCATGGCCGACGTATTAAAGTCTTAATGACATGGTGTCATGTGAGCATGGATGTATATCCCGGACGGAACATCGTCCTGGGTGTAGCTTCGAAATCAAGATCAGTCGAGATTTTAGCATGACCTTTCATCGCTTTTGGCTTGCGCAAGGGATTTTGAGTTCCGAGCCTCGACTTAAAATGGCCGGCATGGGATATGTATCTGTGCTATATGACACGGACTCGGGTAAAACCAACCGAGTCCGGGACAGAGTGTGACTCAAGACTCAAACGTGCACGGTTGACGCTTGGCTAGGACGGGATGTTTGGAATGATCTCGCGCGCATCCAAGAGGCCTAGGAAGACCAAATGGACTACAACTGAGACCACTCCGGGTTGAGGGTTGTAGTGTGCAGTGTCTCTGAGGCAGCAGTGCGCGTAGCGTGCGGTGTACCGAGGCAGCAATGTGAGTAGTGTGCGGTCTCTAAAATTCTTTTTCTGAGTAAAACAGAAGTTTTTTGAAGAATTTTAAATGTATGTACACATATGTATATTGATGCATTTTTTTTTTGTCTTTTTATTTTTTTTTTATAAAATAAAAGTAAAGCACTTGCACACACACACAATGCTTAAAGAAATGGGTAAAATGAAAGTTTGAACCTCATCATTGTTTTAAAAATCTTTTGTTTTGTTAAAAGTTTTTTTTTTAAAAACAAAATAGTCCCCAGATTCGCCAACCGAAATTACCCGGATCCGAGAGGCAGCGTGATCACGCCCCGGCGTCTGGTATTTCCCACCTTGCGGCGTTTTTTGTTGGTTGGAGGTGTCTCGCTGTGTGTTTGCTTTGTAGAGTCGCCACGCCGTTTTTATTAAGCACAAAACATTGAAAAAGTGGCACGCTTAAAAATAAACTCGTTTTTGTGGTGATGAGATTTCTGAGTCTCTGAGGTCGACTTGACTCTCTGGGAAGAGAATATTAGGAGCTCACTCCGAGTCGCCGTAAAATGAGTCTTTCGGTACCCCTTTTCTTTAAATGTCATGTGTGTGTGTGTGCTGCTTTAAAAATGCATGCCGTGGCTGGCCGGATGTCTACATTGTACAATCGTTATTGAAATGTATTGAGCTATGCTGTAGGAAGAAAGCCTCTACACAATGTTCAAGGTTTGTGTTCCTGCCTTCCGCTGCCGGGAATAGTGTTTCCGAGGATGGAATAGTGTTCCGGACGGACCGGGTTTTCTTCGGGATGAGCCGGTTGTCTGCGACATGAAGTTTCGCGGCAAGTGCGTTGGGATTTTTAAGGCGTGCACTCTGCAGAGTTTCTCTGCGTGCGTTGGGGATCGCAGTGGATCGTCTCGGCGCAGGTCTCGGCGTGGGGCGTTCGTGGGATCGCAGGATCGTTCTGGGCAGAGGTTCGGGCGTGCGCTTGGGACTCAGCAGGTGATCGTTTCCTCGCGCAGTTCCGGCGTGCATTCCGAGCTGGCTGCCGGTTTGACTCGGAAAGAGCCGGGACGCCTCGGGAAAGACCAGTGAAAGGCCCCTGAGTACCACGAGAGGGGCCTCGTGAGTACCTCGAGAGTTGCCTCTGGGCAGCGCAGAGCAATCTCTGGGAGCGCTTAGAGAGGCTTCCAAATCACCACAAGGGAGCTCGCGGAAGGCCTCTGGAAGGATCCGAAAGTGGGCCGGGAAATGCCCTCAAGGACTTAGAGGGGTGCCCGAAGGCCGGGTGGAAAAGAGGAGAGAAGAGTGGAGATGTGGAAAATGAGGGAGTGGGAGCCCCCTCTATTTATATTCCACGATTTCCAGTGCAAGAAGGTCCGTACGAACCTTCCATGCAGAAATCCCGCATTTTGGTTTTCCCTCGATTTGAGAGGGAATAAATGTGGACTTTAGGAGGATTCTCAAATGATGGTGTCTCGGTATCACATAAGGTCCGTACGTACCTGACATCCTCAATGTGCAAAAATGTCCGTACGTGACCTTCCAAGGCTGCAATCCAAGAATTATGACTTCCCCGGATTCGGGGGAATAAGTTGGGACTTTATGAGGATCTCAAGCAATTATGATAACAAAAGAGGTCCAGATTTTACGGACCATCTCTTTCTTTTTTACATAATTCATCAAAAGTCCTTTTAGTCCTTTTTTGTTCCCCAAAGGCCCCCCTTGGTTTTCATAGTTGGGTGGTTTTGTTGTTTTTAAGTGGCGTTGCGGGTATTCGAGACCATCGCGTTTGCCAGGTGAGTCTCATGGTGTTTCCCGTGTGCCTCGGAAGAGTAAGTGATCCAGCATTGGGGTACTTACAGGTCCGCACATGAGTGCCAAAGCATCGACACAGATCATCCTCCGTACGGGGTTACTACGTGGGTATCAATGGAAACAAACCGCATCCAAGTACAATGTTTCGAATCTACGATAAATGCCTCAACGGTTCTCCAACCTCAATCACATTCCTCCCTCACTCTAGCCTCTACTACATTTGACTGGGCGCCATGGCCTCTCACGCCACATGGGGAATTTGGCCGTCATCGGGCAAAAATCACTCCACCAGTGGAGCAACGGTCACAGTTCATATTGAGTCGTGAGACCAGACTTACTTCACCTAATTTTGAATGGTAGAAGCTAGATCATACAAAATACCGAATTCAAGAAGGTGGCTGTCGCAGTTCATCAAAGAGAACATTACAGATGTACGGCGATACGGGGTGCCCAACGAGATCATATCCGACAATGGGACTCCACTTTAAAGGA